>CM022772.1:17557665-17740165 GCA_012411365.1 Ameiurus melas
GGTCTTTGGTGTCGTCACTTTTAATAATTCTCTCTGTCTGTGTGTGTCTCCTCACGAAGACAAAATAGCGCTGGAAGGCTTGGTGGTGCAGCGAGCCGAGTGCAGAGCAGCCGCCAACGAGCACTACATGAGGTTAAAAAGGTGAAAAGGTGTTACACATACCGTCCCTTCAGAAAGTATTGGAACAAGCGAGGCCAGGTTCTATTTCTTCGTCGCTTTGACGCAGTTATTGCGAACGAGGGACATGCAACCGAAGATTGTGTTATTTCCTTGAAGACTGTCCGTCCCGTTACTTTTACTCGCCCCTACTTTTATAACCAGGTCCAGATGTAAACATGAGGAAACGAAAGCTGAAATTCTGATCTGTCGTCTCACGGTCGTCTGTTGATCTCGAACCCAAATGTGTAGCGAGAACAATAGAATCGGCCTTGCCGTTCCAATACTTTCGGAGGGCCCTGTACACGTAGGAAGGCCTAAATTGCTTGCTCGACTGAGCTCTCATTTCGTTCCAGGCTGCAGATCGAGGAGTCGTCGAAGCCCCACCGGTTCTCCCAGCAGCTGGAGAAAGCCGTCACCACCAACTACAAACCTGTGGCCAACCACGCGTATAATGTGAGGAGAGAGAGAGAGAGAGAGCATTGATCAACCGCAGGACCGATATCTTTGACATTATACGCCATATAAATTTGTGCGTGTAATCACGCTGTTCGGTCATGGTACATCAGGCAGGATCGTTGGCTAGCTAGTGGATCGATTTATTTTTAAATCATTAAACACTTCAGACTCGAACAAACCGTATATACAACGTCAAACGACGTTACAAACCTCTAACGTAAGTCATCATTTGAGAGCTACAACGATTACAAGCTACTTCCTTTTGTAGCGAGAAGTTGGCTGAGCGTTCGTCCGCCATTTTTTTATTTATTTTCTTCAAGCTGAGATGATTCGGAAAACACGACGTCATTTCCAGCAAAGGGAAACAATAGTGAGCATCGAAGCTCCCTGGTTTTTGCGTTGAATTATGGGAAATCTTTTTTTTTAGGCCGGAAGGGTTTTGCGATTGGGACGGCCCTTAAAATGGCCGACGCCCTGATAGGGGCTGAGTGAGACGCACTTAATATTAAGTGTTTTTTTTTTCTCCCCCACAGCTGGATTATGAGAAAAAGAAGAAGGAAGAAGGTAAAAGAGCGCGAGCGGACAGGCAGCAGGTGTTGGACATGCTCTTCTCTGCCTTTGAGAAGCACCAGTATTACAACATTAAAGACCTGGTAGACATCACCAAACAGCCTGTGGTAAGACACAGGAAGGGGGGGGGTGTTTGTTTATTATCCCATAATGCACAATCATTACTGAAATCAGTGTAGCTAGATTAAGAATAAAGCTTCAAAGTATAATCTCTTGGAGGAGCGATTTATACCACAGTGCTGGTGAATTCTTGATTCTGATTGGTCAGAAGGTGTTGATGAATTTGTCTGTTCAAATCTCAGGTTTACATGAACATGCCATTATCCAATATATATATCTCCATAAAACTAAGCACGAGCTGCTTATTAACAGCACCTTCAGAATTCTAACATGACCTCAGCCCCGCCTCTCGAAGCATTAAACCGTTAAAAAAGGTAAGATTAAATTGTTTACCCGTCCCTATCAGTTTCAAACAGAACTCTTGAATAAATAACAATGGACCCTTTTTTTTTTTTTACTACGCTGACCCTATCATGTTTGGGGGGGTGTATAAAATCTCATGGCATTACTTGTAATCCGATCCTGAAGCTCGTGGCCAGAGAAGCGTCTATTTTTGACCGAGCGTGTCTTGTGTGTCTCCACTCAGATCTACCTGAAGGAGATCCTGCGCGACATCGGTATCTACAACGTGAAGGGAACGCATAAGAACACCTGGGAGCTGAAGCCCGAGTACAGACATTACCAGAACGAGGAGAAGAGCGACTGAGCAGCTTCACTCTCTCCTCAGTGTCTAGTCTCATCGGAACAGAAGCAGCCGGTAGACCGGTTGTTATGGAAACCAATTCAGTCTCCTTAATACCGTATAGTAAAATGAAGCATTTTTTATCTGTTGTTTTTTTTTTTTTTTTTGGGAGTCGTGTTTTTACTTCTTTTTATGTAAAAATATGTCCAGGGCATTGTTACGATCCGATCACTGTAGTCAGATCAGACGAAGAGCAGCCTGTAGACAAACCCTTACAGTCTTGATGGTTTTAGGATCAGTTTTAATGTGTTATTCTGCACTGGTGAAATAAACATGTAGTACAAATTGAATGAAACTCTGCGTGTTCCTTAAACGTCTGTTTTCCACCTTTCTGATCTTTTAATGTTACTTACACCCACCCCACCATGATCAACGTTATTGTTGAATAAATATTCTATTATCGAGTTCTTAAAAAGCAACAATTAAAAGCATCAAAAGCAGCAATTATCGGGTGTTCAAGCTCTTAAAGAAAGACGTGAAAAGATGTTACTTAATAATCGAAAGCAATATGGGCCTTCGTTCGGCTTGTCCAATAGCTGCGGAATGTTGATTGACCGATGGTGGCCATGTTTTTCAAGATTCACCATTGTTCTGTAGCTGTGTTTCCATTGCAGGAACTTGCGACTTCTGGAGGTACGCGGTGGTCAGGGTCTAACTTCAGTTCCGAGTAAAATATTTCCCCCTCATAAAGTCCGTACTCAGGAGGGGATACTTTTACAAAGTTCAGGATCCTTAGGGGTGGACACAGTATTTATTTATTTTTTCTTTTTCAACCCCGGTTTTTGCAATCTGTTGCGGTGGTGTGTAGGGTAACGGTTGTTTTGCAATTCGGAGCAACACAATGGAGTTTCTTAAAAAATACAACCGATGGACCGACGAGGTTCAGGCTTTATGAAGTATTTACGCTGAGGATGAAATACAACGGGAACTGGAAACCGCGATGAAAAAGGAAACTTTTAGTATTATTCCTGGGACTAATTGTTCTGGGTAATTTAAGTGGAAACGCAGCTATATACGCTGATTGGACCTTGGACAAGGACAATTCTTGCAAGATTTGTTTATTGGACCAATGGTTCCACATTAAGTGCCAATTTCATGCTTTGTTCTGTTATAGCACCACCAACTGGTTACAATTATTTTTGTCTGCAGACTGAGAACATACAGAAGTATCCCAACTTTGGTGAAAATATCGGATCCCAATTCTAATTATAGCCGTTTAAGTAAAAGTGGCCACACCCCCAAAAAAAACATTTCCATGTGCCCTAAATCAAATCTTAACCCCCCAATTATTTTTCTAAGGAATCCATAGAATTGACCCACAATAGTTTTATTTCAGTTGAGTGAAAAACCCAGGACTAGTTCACTAAACAAAAAAATCGTTTTTAAAAAAAAACCAATCATATTTAATGAATGATTTGACTGACAGCAGTGCTCCTGGAGGCAAAACTGTTCAGGAGATCTAATATACAAAGAACATGTGTAGGTCTGAAACATCATAATTTACACACCATTTATACAGCCATTTTCATGGTTAACCCCACCCCCCCCAAAAAATTATAGCACCACCAAGTGGCCAAATTCCACAGTTTTTGTCAATTGACCTCAGACTGAGCCGGTGCAGAAGTATACTTAAGTTTGGAGAAAATCTCTTATTCCAATTCGAAGACATAGAATCGTTTGGCACTAGTAGTTAGGTCCCAATCGGAAGAAAAACCTACGACTGGTTCCAAAAAGTAGGTTTTATGAAGAATCCAAGACGGCAGAGATTTTTTTCATGACCACTTGTCCCAAGGATTTCATAAAGATAATTCTGTGACAAAACAGTTCAAAAAGGTTATAACCATATATCCAAAAAAATAAGTTTTGCTCACTATAGCGCCCCCATCTGGCCAAGACACTGTAGTACTCTGGGGGAACTACCTTCCCACATTTCAACTCCCCACGGCTTATGGTTTTGGGCTGTACGATCTGTGTTAGGGCAGAATAATGATAAAAACCCTTACACTTCAGACTTGAACCCCTTAATAGGAAGTGGACGTCCACAAACATACATGGTGCTGGAAAACAGTCCCCTACATACTGTACGGAGACGTGGGACACGCTGTATATTATTGTACATTGAATTAATAATGAGCCTGGTATTTAAACCACAAAAAAGTTCCCACAGTACACCGATACACAAACAGGTAATATTTCACTTGCAGATCTGCAGCGATTATAAAGTTTCCCCATCAAGACCGGACTACACTCGCTTTGGAAATGTATTAAATCACCTAAAAAATAAACAAGGCTGTGGTGCAGTCTGTTGTAGGGGTATAAAACTTAGGCTTCCAAGGTACGATAAGTTAAATGTGCAATTTGACCAGATCACAGAACCTGCTACAACTCCGTAGCCTCCAGTCGATACCTGACCAACTGCGTTCAGAATCTGGAGCAGACGTGTTTTAATTCATGTATGATCAGGACCATTTTAAGCATCAGAGTCATGGGCGAAATCACCATGCTGTTAAAAAATGTATTTACACACCAGTCGTCTGTCCTTTTTCAATAATTTATAACCAGTTATAATCTATTTATGACTGCTCCTTCGATTCGATTCATTTTAGTCGTTAACTTCAGATCTTTACCCAATACCATATAAAGCACAAGACCTGTGGAACAAATCAAGTACATCAATATATATTGTGCAATAATAAGTTAATCGGTTAATATATGCAATGATGTTTTACACACAAATAAACCACCTATATAACCTTATAGTTCTGAGACACCGACTCGGTGCTTATAAAATTATTTAAAGCGTAATTTATAAAGAACCTTCAACATGGTCTCCATGGAGTTTAAAGTGTAATCAGAGGAGTTGAAGGACCTCACCCTAAATTCACACCCAGGCCTTAGAATACCATACACGTACTGCTTTTCCCCCTCAGTACACAGGGAGGAGACACGTCTGTAATTGCGCTCTCTCTCACGGACACACACACACCTAAATGATAGATTAGTTACTGCAGCGTTCCTTCACAGCAATACCTGAAAATTTAATATTCAGAATTTTAAATAAATAACTCGTAACTCTCCACACAATACACCTTTAGCCAGCAGCTTGACTTTATTTCACAAATAGTGCCAAGAAATCCTATACAATCCTGTGATTTTGAGGGGGGGGGGAGGAATAATACCTGCACGACTGCCGTCTGAGCGCTGACATGCACACAGCAAAACCAATTCCCAGGCAGTCAAAGTTGGTGATGAAAATAATAAAAAAAAAAAAACCCTAAAGTGAGCTGCATCGTGTCTTCTTCCCCCGACAATGCAAAGCTCTCTGCAATGTGATCCAGCTCACTAAAATACTGTTCACCCCGTCGAGCTGGTGTGCGGAGGGGCTTTGAGTTCTTCTGCATGGACGCTGATATAGGAATCGGAGCGGTGGCCGTAGAGGAGGAGGTTTAAAAAGAGCTTCCGGTCCTGATCCTGATGGGAGTCGAGTGGAATGAATGATCTGATCCAAAAGCTTGTACGGCCACCCGCTGACGAGGAGAAGCGGTCAGGGACACGAGCAAAGTAGTTTACTGAAGAGAGAGAGAGGCGATTAGACACGAACCCGACCCAAACTTTCACAAATGACTAAATTAAACAACCACATTTACACCAACTGCTAACTGTTGTGTTTTATTCATTTATTTATCTACCTTGAACAAAACTTCATGACTATTAACTATAGTTTTGTTTTTAACACACACACCATCTAAGTTCACATGCTTAGCTTCGTACCAGCTTCCTTGGCATGTTAGCTACTCCCTACGTACTTCCTTCCAGGCGTTATTTATCTTCATCATAGCTACACGCTCGATGAGAAGTTGTATACGACAGGATAAAGCTTTTTTTCAATCAAACGTTAAGTAGGAAGTGAAGCTGGGACCCAAGCAGTGTCTTCCACGTGCCGTTATTTTAGACTAATCTGAAGGCAGAACTGTCCGTGTGCTTCTTGTAAAACTGCTGTTAACTGGACACGGGTGAAGAAGTTGAACGTTCAGAGGGAACTTGGGAGGACAGAACTGTTCCTCCAACACTGTACACTAACGTCGTTTATGAGCTTGTGTTTAATTTAGACGAGGGCGACACCCTTTCCCATCCCCAATGACGAGGCAGGGTACTACAGCTGAAACAATGTAGGTGGACTGTTCTCCTCTCTTCAATCTGCTTCTGCCACTGCACAGACAGCTCGAAAGCGCGAGGAGGATTAGTTTTGCATCGCTGTGCAAACCCAGAGGCCACTGATAAAGGCAGCAGGTCTATCAGTGGATGCCAGAAATGAGGCCCTGCCCATTTGTTCAACCACCCCAACTCACATTATTATCCCGGGCTAGACCAAACGTATTTAATGGAAAACTAAATAAATAAATAAATCAAAAACTTCCACTAAACAAGCGCCTTGTAAAGATCGTACGTTTTAAGGCGAGACACTACTGGCAGAAATTATGGAATTTCTCTCAGATTTATTACTTACCATTAAACTGTAGCAATAAGACGGTCTTTAAAAAAACACAATGTTTAACCATTCGCACAAAACGTTACTGGAACGTAAGGTTTTAAGCTCCGCCTACTACATCATAGCTACTACGTTATATATCCCTGAAAACCCTCGTTTCCTAATAGAAGTATTAAGTCATGAGCCACGTTGGCTCAAAACCATGCTTACAAGTGTGCAAAGACGTGAAAATCTGATTTTGGGCTACTGGTTATGCCATCGTTCAGAACCAAAATTCTCCATTCCTAGTGACCGCGTGCATCATTTTATTGATCAAATGATAAGCATCGTTTAAACCAATCACTTACGCATTTCTCGATCTCAAGACCGTCCTTGAAGAAGAGCATGTACGGCGTCACTCCGTCCTCGCGGAAGTCGAGCAGGCCGATCGAGCCGTCCGGGTTCATGGATTCACCTGTGAAAAACTGCACCGAGGGAGATTTCGATCAGAGGGAGGACTGCGAAAGCAGAGCCGTGACTTTTAGTGTTCAAGCGCACTCAGGATATGAATTCGTTTCACTGGTCGTGACCTCCAAAGGTGTCCTAAGATCGTCATCATCGTACGCTTTCGCACTCGTTATCGGTCGAGGCCCCCGGAGAGTTACCTGGAAGTTCTTGATGTTGCCTAGGATTTTCTTGACCTCAGCTGGAGCGTTAGCCATGAAAGGCTCTACCCGTTCGGGACACGTTTCCTGCAGCTTAGCCTTCACCCTGTCGTGGAAAAACAAGCATGTATTCAACATACGTTCCACATTAACAAAAGAGATTAGATTTGGTCCCCTCGAGGAAGCCATGTAGTCCCCAATTCAATCTCCTGAGTCACAGACAGGACAGGAAGAAAGCGCAGGGACTGTTCATATAGCATCTATAAATTAAAACCCACTCGCTCACAAGAGAAGCAACCGGGCAGTCAACAGATGCAAAAAAAAAAGAAAAAGAAAAGAAGAAGACCTAAAACAGAACATGGAGTGGTTAATCTGGAAAAAGATATGAACACTAAGGTCAAAGAGCAGCGTCTTGCTTTTCGGGATCAACCTGAATTACAGGTGATGATGTCACCAGCCAACACCCCCTGCTCCAAATCGTCTCGTTTGTTTGTGCAATTGTTCTGGCGCCCCGAGCTGCTGAAGTGACAAAACTAAGCCGTGATGCCGCTTGCACACAAAACCATTTTGTGGAGCGAGAAAGTGCACCTATAATACAATCTATGGTATTTGAAAAACTGAGGCAGCACAAGCGTGACAATATGGGGTGTTTCCAAAACGCCGAACGTTAATTTAAAGGCATGTATCCCGAACACACGAGACTTCCATTTTTACTGCTATTCAGATCAGGTAGTGTAAATAGCATCCTATAAAATGCTTTAAAACCTCTTCCATGGGTCAGTGAGCTGATATATATTATATATAAAATCCTAGTCCCTGAAATCCAGCCAGGAAGTAACCGAATGCCCTGTAGGAGTCACTGAGATCCCTTTAAGCTCGACAACAGGATGTCGTTCGTCGTGTTCATCCGCTAGCAAACTTTTCACTTTAAAACTAAAACTTCATACGAGTTCGAAGTAAAACAGAAGGCGGTGTTATTACATTACACAGAGAACACTCACGCCTTCATGTAGTCCTTGATGTAGGCCGTGTAGGATTTCTTGTCGTAGCTGGTTTCCTGGAGCTTGTGGTTGAGGACGATGTCGACCCCGGAGATCATGGTCGTATCGCAGCCTTCATCCTGGATATCTGCGGACGCGTTGCCACCGATCAGCGCGTCGTCTATCTCCCCCTCTGCTCTGCTGATCATCTACACACACGAGGCATCAGTGAATACGCTGTTCTGCTGTAAAGCTGAGGAATAAACATTACCCCACGCCGAGTTGGACGCAACAGAAGAAAACCGAACGTTCTAAGGATAAACTAAAAGGACAAGTCAATGAAACATTCAGACAGCGAGCCAATTCCAACCGCTTCCCTTCCTCAGATTCACGGTCAGAGGGCGTCTACTGCTTACGTTAAAGTAAGGACTAATCAACGCAGGTCCGTTGAATCAGTAGAATATTACGCACACCGAGGTGGCGATGCGGCCGATACACCTCGGATGTGCGTCACTTTGTAACGATTCAACGGACCCGGGTCGATTATTCCGCTCATACAACAGCTACCGCACCTCAAGATATCATTCAGACGGTTTTATTATCTCAAGACGCTCATCGGGTTTTCGACCTTAAAACGCTCATGTGGGAGAAAAAGTTTATAACACGTCCCATCTCACGCCTCCACTGCTAATCCAAAGACATTTTAGAGCTAGTAACGGAGGCACGTGACATCGACACGTAATGATTAGAGAGAGAGACACGCCGTATTACGGTGTGTGAATTCCCACTGAACGAGAACGACGGACGTGGAAACATTAACAAAACCATCGTCCTCAAACTCTTTCGGAATTCCGAGTCTAACCCGGCATGATCGATTCCTCACGGCATTCCCAAGCGGCCTGGTTTTTTCTTAAATTCCTGAAACGTGCACATACACAAACCAAAAACCAACCCCTGTACTAGAAGTTTTTAGATTCTGTAGAAAATGCAAATCATCAGCGAGGTACAACCAGACTCGCGAGGCGAGAGTTTCAGGGCAGGGTGGATTCTCGGATCGAGAGTCAGTCCCTCACATGACTCACCGAGCGATGACTCAAACGACCGAATCGCGCGTTCGAACCTGAGGATTTTTAAAGCGGAGACGTGCGGGGTGAACACACACACACGGGCGGTCCGGTTACCTTTCCCTCGACTTCGAGCATCATGCCGTTGTCCTTGATCTTGTAGATGTCCGAGAACATCTCGTCTCCTGAAACATGAAGGAAAAGCAGACTGAGTACAATCTCGGATCACGAGAACCATCACACGGGGTTAAAGACTACGCCCGATGATGTGAAATCCCCCCTCTCCCGACCGAGAGATTTCGAGCCGTTCCCTCGATAGCCGATTTATCCCTCGACTGATCCCAGATGAAGTGAGAGGGATCCGAGGCCTGGAAGATATCACCATGCCAGTGAGGTCTGCTCAGCTGGATTAAAACCAGATGATTAATGAGTCCGAAATTACTGAGAACAAACCCGTGAGAGAAATCTGTTCAGTTACAGTGAAGTGTACAGAGGAGAGGCAGCTCGGGGCTACGTGGCCGTTTAAAGCGCCGGTGTGATCAAAGGAAAGGAAGGGGGGTGGCTCGGCTACATGCCGGCATTTTAGCACAACAGCTAACAGGCTAATAAAGTGTTTTAATGTTTAACTCGTGATAACACATTTCTACTAAACGCACCCGAAACTCTTCCCTAAACGCGTATAAACTCTACAGTGTAAAAAAAGGGGAAATAAAGCTTCGTTTTTTAAAAAGATAGACCGCTATCCTGAGCGGGAAAGCTAGCGATGCTAACTAGGCCTCAGGCGCCATCTAGGCGTGAAAGATGGCGTTTTTTTATTTTCTTCTCCTTCACGCGAAACGCGCTAAAAACCCAGGAAATATCGGCAGCATCGCACCGGGGAAGACCCCCCGAGTGCGTTCGTGAGCGTTCTCACCGGTGATGATGTCCTTGTAGATGATCATTTTGTCGGATTGTGGCGCGGTGTTGCAGGAGGCGCTGGCTCTGACTGCAGCCCGGCGGAGACACTCAGCTGAAAAGACCGACTAGCGGAAACTCTCCGCCGGATACTGCAGAGGGAGCGGTGACGTCACCAGCGACCCAACCCTGTTCCCTGTGGTCACGAAGAACACCGGGGCCGCCTAGCGGACACACAGAGCATTACATCCGTCTCACTTCACATGATAAAAGACGTACGTTTTTGTGAGTTAGGATGCTTTTGCAAGGAAGAATGGCCAAATGTTGCTGTGTTGACCCTTACCCCAAAAAGATTGAATGCTGTGATAATATCTAAAGATGCTTAGACGTATTAGTTTAGGGGTGTCCACACTTATATACAATAACCAGGTTATTGTACATTTTTTTTTATTTTTTTCATTCCCTCCCCCTAAAAGGATTTAGATTGTTTTTTCACTTTAATTAATCTGTGACAATTTTACAATAAATGTTAAAAAAAAGGTTCTGACATGGTTTATCCTGCTTTCTCTCTTTTCCTCTTTTTTACATCACAAAAACCTGCTATTTTCACAGGGGTGTGTAGACTTTTTATATCCACTGTATTCCCATACAGAACTTAAAGCAGTTCAGTAATTCTAATCATTCATTATATATCTGTGTGAAAATCACAGATTTGTTGTATTTACTGAACCACTAAATCTTTTATGTTCAGTGTGATGTCTCAGTCTACCTGGATTCACCCTGTTAGAACTAGTGCATTGATATAAGCCTTCAACGTATTAGTTAACTAGTTAGTTAGTTAGATAGTTGGTTAATCGGTTAGTTACTTAGTTGGTTGTTTACTAAGTCAAACAGTTACTTGGTTGAATAGTTAGGTAGTTGACTAGTTAGTTATGTTGATAGTTAGTCAGTTAGCTGGCTAGTTAGTTATCTATGTATTTAGTTGGTTGGTTAGTTGACTAGTTAAGTTGGTGGGTTAGCTAGTTAGCCAGTTTGCTAGTTAGGTAGTTGGCTAGTAGGTTAAATATTTAGTTAGTCAGTTAGTTAGTTGTCTTGCTAGTTAGTTATTTAGTTGTTTAGTTGGCTAGTTGGCTAGTATGTTAAACATTTAGTTAGTTAGTTAGTTAGTTGTTTAGTTTTCTTGCTAGTTAGTTAGTTGGTTGGTTGGTTGGTTGGTTAGGTAGTTGGCTAGTTAGTTAGTTTTCTTGCTAGTTAGTTAGTTTGGTTGGTTGGTTGGTTGGTTGATTAGGTAGTTGGGTTATACATTTAGTTAGTTAGTTGGGTAGTTGTATTGATATTTAGTTAGTTGGTTAGTTGGTTAGTTAGTCGGGTGTCTTGTTAGTTAGTTGGTTAGTTAGTTAGTTAGTTTTCTTGCTAGTTAGTTTGTTGGTTGGTTGGTTGGTTAGGTAGTTGGTTGTCTTGCTAGTTAGTTAGTTGGTTGGTTAGGTAGTTGGCTAGTTAGTTAGTGATGTGTATGTATCGATAGGTATAATAAGGAATAAAGAATGTTTCTGTCTGATATGGAAACACCATACCTTCTCTCAGAGGAACAACCAGAGTTATCTTTGTTGTTGTTGTTGTTTTTTAATGATATAACAGGTCATTGGTTTTGCTTTAAATCAAGTCTGAATAAAATGATGAAGCCTCTAATCACTTCAGCATGCAAAACCTAATACACTGCTGTAATACATGATCTCAATAGTTAATTAGATGCTTCTTTGAAATAAAAACAAAAACAAAACTTTTCCCTGTTAGAGCCACAGTTATGACAGTTTTCTAGGCAGCGTGTGCACGCATACACGGAGATGTGTGCGCGCATTGGGAAGGCGTGGAGTGGAGGGGTAAGAGCAGGGGCAGGAAGCAAGATCCCGGGAAGGGGGAGTTGGGCACAACTCCGGCTCAGAGGCAGTGTGTAGTGAGTGTTTAATAGTCCTGTCATGACTGACTGCTCTGCACTTTTGTTCCAGCCATGCTGCGGTGTGTGTGTGTGTGTGTGTGTGTGTGTGTATCTCTATTAACGACCTCTTCTTCCTGCTAGATGAATCCTGCACTTAAAGGTGAGTCATTTATTCAGGCTAAAATGAATAAATAAATAAATCTAAGAATTATTATTATTATTATTATTATTATTATTATTATTATTATTATTATTATTGCTTTTTGTATTGCTATCAAATCTGTACGTGGAAAACATCTGATTTGTATTTCCTATTTAAATTTTCCTCCATTTTTTTTTATTTACAAAGAGGATATACATGTTGTCCATAATAAATGAATGAATTGTGTATTTGTTCCAGTTGAATTCAAACCATGAGAAAAAGTCTAACACTCAGCTGTGCTGTAAACATGCCTATGGTATACTAATATATTTCCTTATAATATCTTGAAATAGTTCACGTCATGTTGTATACCTGTCTTTATTAATCAGCTGACCAGCATATTTTTTCCTCTCTGGATTAAAAAGAAAATAGAAAAGAAAATGTAACCTGGCACGCAGATTGACGTAAGCAGTGATTCAAACTCTGCAGCAAATCCAGTGAAATGAATGAACATTTCATTTCAAACTTATTTAAAGAATATACTGTAGAAATCACAGCTTTATCACGCCAGAAAAACAAAAGGAAGGCTTCTTCAAAGGTTTTTAAGTTCAGGGTTGTACTTGGAATACTTTCTGATGGACAGAAGACAACCAAAGAGCTAATAAGGGCTCTTTGTTCCATTTGGATCAGAGGACGCTTACTCCACCACCAAAGAACCAGGATACTGAAACAGCATTTTTTTAAAAACAAAACAAAACAACAATGTTATGAGCATGTATAATCCTCAGAAGGACACAGCATGCACAGGATAAAGGCATGAGTCTGTGTATGGAGTTTTAAGTACGAGCCTAATCTGGTGCAGAGCCCTTTGAGCCCTGAATACGCACGGGCAAGCAAGTAGATTCTGGAGTCAAAAAGAGTCACGTTTTTCTGATCTGCACAATCTATACTCACTGATGTAATCAGAGAAGCTGAATCTAATCATCAGGGTTCTTAGCTGAGTGTGTATAGGACAGATTCCGTGCATTGTTTTAGTAAAATGGTTAAAGCACAGACATTTAAACGATCTTTTTTGGTCAGGTTTGCTCTGATAAAGATAAAGTGGGAAAGCAGTAACTAAGCTAATAACGCAGTCGGCACTAACACAATAAGCAAACTGGGTTTATTTGTTATTTATTTTTTGTATGTTGTTTTAACGAAAGACATGCCTTTATTATATGAGTTTGCTTTTCCTAGGTTTACATCAGTTTCCATGTCTTATTAGTAGATTAAATTCATTTTACACCTATTCATTTCCTTACTACGCAAAAATGTGTTAAAAACATATACGAGAGTGAGAGGTTAGAAAGATTGGGTTTGTATGATAATAATAATAATAATAATAATAATAATAATAATAATAATATATTACTTTTATTAAGGTAAGATTGGTATGCTAACTATAACTTTTCCTGAATTCTGCTTGTTTATAAAGGGAAAGCAGTAATCAAAAATTCTGCTATACTTTTAACTCTGACCGATGGGCTGCTGGTGCTTTAATAGCACAACAAAAACCAATTCCTGTCACAATTTGTTTGCTTCTTGTTTGGCTGTGGGAAAGAGAAATGAAGCCAGCTATTTAATTTCCAAATAGGCTGAACCCATAAGCCACACAGTTAAATTTCTCAAAGGCTGCATCCCAGTTTCCAAAGCACATGGGCTACTACTGTACTAAACAGCCGGTCAGAATAGCGTTCCCACTGGTCGTTGTGGTTACATTCAAATGAGATATTATTTTGACACAGACTATTACTTAGTGTGATAGTATACTGTCCTTTAGTTGAGGTGTGTAAAGGGAGTGAGGCTGCTGTAACCACAACCAAGCCACTGTGAGTGAATTTCCTGGCAGCGTGGGAGCTTGAGGTTAAACACCAGACTCTTTTAATAGAACAGCAGAGGCGAGGTTCAGCATAAAATATAGCAAAATGTATTTTTATGCACAATGTGTACATTGGGGTTAAGTGTTGCAGGTACTGTAAGGTTTGGTTGTTACAGCTGCTGGAGTGAGGCATCCCAAGCTAAGTCCGTGTATTCTCTATTTATCAGGCCTACTTTTGTTTGTTTTTGTTTTGTTTTTTACTGGAAAAACGTAATCTGTATTCTCTTAGTGCTGATGTCCTGCTGCTGTGCCAGTCTAGACATGAAAGCAGGGAATCAAGATGATTTATGGTTTCCAGATGATGCTAACAGTAGCAAAAAGGTAACAACCTCGGCAGGGTGCAGGTTGTTTCCCGAAACTACACTTCAAAAACACAGAATTAGCAGGCACTTATATAGGAAAAAAAATTCTTGAACTCACCTGGAGGATATCATGCTTACAGTTCTGTATCTCTTTAGCAGAAAGAAACCAGTTCAGTTTTGTATTATTGTCTTTTAAAAAAAGAAGTGGAATCATTTATTGTCTGTAACAGGTTTTTACATGTATGCTTTTATTTTAATTTCTCAGTGAAGTACATATGTGAAATCATTTTCATTGACTGACCAGAGCTTAGCTTCCTTAGGGTCCTGATATTAATATACTCTTAAATAGAAGAGAGAATACAAAAGTGGCATAAATATTTTTGAGTTGAACTCACCGAATTTGAGTATGATTTCAAAGGCATTCACCCATCACCCATCAATGATTTCTTTTATTTCTTCAATGAATTGTATTAAGAATCTCTCAGTTTAGCCATTGTTGTTTTATTTAATCTATAAAATACAATACAAACAATAACTTCTTATTTGTTACTAGATGATTTCAGCATTTTACAGTTCCAATGCCATGCTGTAATAACTCACCTGACCATTTAAATATAACAGCTACAAAACAAAGCAGAAATGGGATATTTAGTACTTTAAAGTACTGAATAAATTTTGGGCTAGTAACCATAAGGTTATACATCCTAATAGGCATTTAAACAAATTAGTGAGATATCTTGTTTAAACAGAGATTTTACAATAAGAGCTGATCTTGGTATCCATAAATGTTCAAAAGCCACTATCATGACTAACTGTTTGGTAATACTCAACTATTAATTCTACTCTTGCAAATTATTTTGTAACTACTAGAAGGGTAACATTATTTATGGGTAGCAATTTTTTTTTTTAGCATTTCATTTCTAATTTGTTACTGCTACAGTTACTGAATAATTGGTTTAATTATTTAGCTATTATTTAAGCAGGAAACTGGCATGTTGTTTGTTGGTTGTTAAAGTTCCACTAAAATTAGTTTAGTGGAAACTGAAAACCACATTTCTTTGGGCTACACATTTTCATTAAGGGTGAATAATGGCATACTCACCGCAGTGATGAGCGATTAAATGTGGACTGCTGATCCCTGTGGTGTAACACCACACCCTGATGATCACAACTAAGCCTTTGTCATTTCTAAAAGTCAAACATCTGGCCCTTTTATCCCGTTAATCATTAAATAATTAGTTGTTTTGCGTTGTCCCTCATTATTTCATATTTGAATAGCAGATTATGTTGGTTATGTTTTCAGCAGATTTTCCTTACTTGTATGTATATATTGGTATATTTGTGTGGTACTTTGTCGTATTAAAAAAATAATAAACTTGGCTGAACAAGGTTATTTGAGTAAACTGGATATTTTGTTCTGCAGATTTTGATGTTTACTTCCCAAAGATTGATGGCTATCAATAAACAATGGCCGTTGAGTAAGATGATCAATGTGAGGAAGACAATTGACACTGCGTAATCAATTTAAAAAGGAAAAATAAACCTTGGTGTATGGTAAGTGTCTTTCAGGTAATCCATGAAGGTCTACAGTGTTTACTTTATTTCTGCATGTGACTGCTGATTATGCTGTCTTGATTGAGTCAACATCAGCAGTAATCCATGGTTATTTTCTAGGTGGGAGTGCATGTGCCTACCTGTGTTGTCAGACACATTGCTGTCAGTACAGCTTTAAAACAAGTAGAGGTGTGTTAAAACCTGTGAAATGTTTTTTTTTTCCTTAATTTCCAGGCTAAGATGTTTAGGTGTGTCTCTGCATGCCTGTGGTTGGCTGTTTTACTGCTGCCTACACTGCAAGGTACGGCTCTTTTTTGTATTATATAAAACATCTTCCAGGCAGCATTTCAGGTATTTTGTTTCTTTAGATCCACCAGTTCAACTTCACAAAATTTTTAAAAAATCCTTATGTTGGATTTCATACAAATGAATTTGCTATAAAACTTGCTAATGTTAACCCTGCATACTGTAATCTTAACCTTTCGTAACTTTTCCTACAAGTTTCCGTGAATTCTTACAAATTTGCAATCCTGAAATTATGTTGATTCAATTGTAATGCCAAGGTAAAGAAAATGTATTTTATTAGTATAATATGTTATAGACTGTCATTTAAAGACAATCAATTTAAATGTCTAGTTTGGACATTTAATTAGATTTGACCTTATTTATTATTTGCTAAAATTGATACCACGGTTTATGTTTCTGGTATATTTTTATTTCCTGTACCTACTAGTGCTATTATACTTTTTATTATGGTCAACTCCGGAATAATTTTAATACAAAAGCTTTTATCCATTCCATTGTTAGGGTACCTATAACTGAATGGATAGAAGTTTTTGTATTAAAATTAATATTACACATGATTCAAAACAATTAAAAACCTAATTACCTCTAAGTCATCTCTAAAAAAAATTATATTATTTCAAAGTATCTCCCCCGCCAAAAAAGCAACATATTGGCACCAATATAGAATGTTTAAAATACTTTTTATATGTGTATATATTTTGCTGAATTTAACAATTCTATAAAACAATTCTTTAACATCATTAGTATAGCTGTAATAAGTAAAGACACGGTAGAAATCACCAGTAGAAAAATTTATTATACGCTCTTCATTATACGTGTACAAACCTGATTCGCTGATGTCCTTTGATTGCCATATCCTAGCTAGAGTGACTGCCCCAGCTGAGCTGCAGGCGATGCTGGGCCGCTCTGTTACCCTAAGCTGTAATGTGACCATAGAAGGAGGTGAAGCCCTCAAACAGGTTCGCTGGCTGGATTTGCACAACAAAAGTGTCCTCCATTACCAGCCCGAGAAGCCTGACAGTCTCACCAGCCGAGATGGTGTGGAGCTCATCAACCAGCAAATGCACACAAGTGCTATTTCCATTGAGATGACCAAGCCGGGGGATGAAGGCTGCTACACATGTGTGTTTGATGTGTACCCATCTGGCCAGCAGAGGGGGAAGACTTGCCTCTTTTTAAAGGGTGAGGTGATGCTAATCTTGATTATTCAGCTGTATGATACCTGACATGATAAATATGAGCAAAGGCCTCTAACATACTATGAATATCTAGAGTATCTGTAAAACAAAATATGCTAGTCAGGCTAAGTCAACTTTAATGTTGTTTGATTGACTTCCACACTCTTAGAAAAATGGTTCTTCATGAGCTCTTTGGACAATTAAAGTTTCTTAGCCTTTTAAACAGATTCTACTTTGAAGCTTCTTGGATAAGAAAACACTCTATTGAAGATTTATATATAAAGACTTTACGAAACAATCTGAAGAACCTTTTAGAACTTTTTTCAAAGAGCATATGACCGGTGAAGTAGAACAAACATACAATGCTGAGTGCAGTTACTAGTGGTACTTGGCTTCAAGTTTCAAGGATTCCTGAAAACACATGGCAGGAGCTTTAATTATCCCTTTGAGGTGCCCTGTTATCCCCACAACAGGAAGTGGAAAGGACTGGTGCTTTTCTTTTCACTTTGTGTAGATGAACTTAACTTCCTGTCCTATCATCTTGCACTTCCTGTTTAATCCATGACAAATTATCCAGAGAGGAAAACAGAAAATAGCAAGTAAGTTTAAAAAGTGAAAAAGGCCAGTATATTTCCATTATTTAAAAATATGGCTAAAATGGATGAGTCATCAACGGTAGCAGTGGGAACAATGAAAACAAGCCGGCAGCTGGTTACAAGCCAGTAACCATCAAAGTGGAGTGGTTAAAAACCCTCATCAAGCCCTGGCCTTCATCTAAATCTGTCCAATGAATGTATATTTCTCATACAAAGTTCCAGAGACTAAATGTTTTATCTACCACACTAAAGTATTTTTTTGTTTTGGCCCCTTAAGGGAACTCTTAAAAGTTCCAAGTATTTCAAAAACTACAGTCATTAAGCATCCTATGAACCTTTGAGAAAACAGGTGTAGAAACAGTTTGTCAGTCCAACTCAACATTAAATAGTTCCTCCTCTTCCATTCAGCAAAAGCGGAGTCTATGGGCAACAAGACAGCAGTGCATGGGAAGCATGTGACACTCTCGTGCACTTACCCATTCGCCAGCAAGGTCCGTCAGATCCTATGGAGGAAAACGGCGGAGCAGGGTGACACTGCCCCTGTGGCCTCATACACCTTGAGCGGCAAACTGAACGTGGAGCTGCCATTCCAGGAGCGGGTAAAGCTGAGCCCGACGTTGGGACACAGCCAGTTAACCATAGACCCCGTTCACATGGAGGATGAGGGATGTTACACCTGTGATTTCCACACGTACCCGGAGGGCTTGAAGAGTGTCACAGCATGTCTGGCTATCTATGGTACGTCTAAAGCAGTGGTCACCAACTTTCTTCCTTGAGCTCTATCTTCCTGCAGGTTTCATTTCCAACCAAAATCTTTGGTTGGAGCTAAATTCCTCAGGAAGGTGGATCTCCAGGAACAGAGTTGGTGACCACCGGTCAGCATTGCATTGTCACAAAGAGAATGATGATGATGATGATGATAAATAGTATAAGCAAGGAACAAAACACAACTGGGCATGCTGTTATAGGAAAAGGACTCAAAAGGTAATGTGATGTGGCACACTTTTTACTTTTTAATGTTGTAGTCACATTTAATGTTGTGGAACATGAGTTATCATGAGTTATCATTAGTTATAAACTCTCCTTGACCAGCCCTTGTTTTTCCCTCGCTGTTTATTTCATAATACATGTCTTGGAAGAGTTTCCCATGGCAGAAAAATGTAAGTTACAGCTATAGCTCAGACTGAATAGAAAGCACTAATACTGGAGACTCCTTCCAAAACTGTCTCCTCAGAGAAACAAAACATATTTTCTGTTCAATAACAGCATGTTGCTTATTTATTCATAACTTCAGCAGTGGTATAATCATACGTAAAACCCACGTGATTATGAGAAAGGTCACTGGACTTCATTTCTGAATCTTTAGCATTAGTAGTCAGTAAACCACTGCTACTTAGAGAAGTTATTTTAGTTGGGGTTTTTTTTTTTTTTGGTCAGGTCAAAGAAAGTTCATGGTATTTCCTTTGTTGTCTTAAATGAAAGAATGCTTGTTTTTCAAGCCATGCTTTACAAATCTGTGTGACTATATGTGTGTGGGTGTGTTTATGTACATGTATGTGTATTGGAAAAAGAGACAGTGAATCTATGTGACTTACTCTCTCTGCTGCAGCATTTAGGAAAAGGAAATCATTATATAACCAAGACATAATTTCTGTAGAATACAAAAAGATAAAGCAGTGGATGAGCTACTGGTCTCAAATCTACTTACAGCCGTATTTAGCTTGGCAAGGTCTCTCTTACTAAATTTGTTGGCTCTGGGATTTTGTTCTTGATCCCAAAATATATTTCACTGCTGTTTAAAACAAGGAGGAGTGATGGGAGTATACTGTAGGATGTTTTACATTCCATATAAGATTCCCTATAATCACTGTAGAGCACATCCATTTTGGGATACAGGAAGTGAGTAATGTGTACACAGCAACAAGACGATTTCAGGAGGTAGTGTACGACAGGGTTATAAAATATATGCCGTGGCTTTGTTGATGACGGATGGATATGGGAGTAACTGGAACAAACCCAGGCCCTGAAAGACCTGGCTTAAGAGGCAGAGAAGAGCAGCTTTTTGTTCTAGGTGAGGAGAAAGGAGCAGTGTTGGGGTAGTAACACCTAATTCTGTAAGGACTTAGTCAATATCTGACAGGATGCTGGGGTCATGTTTCGGTCCCTGCTCTTGTACCCTTGGGATGATTCTATCCAATTCTTGGTCAATAGCACAAAGTACACTTGTACGCAAAGTTGGAGAAGAGGAAAGGATGAGTAATTCTGTCAGTCATGAAATTCTGCCGTGAGGTGTCATTAGTGTTCCCACGTCATTTGATTACAGAGCTGAGTTTTACCTGCTCAGACCACCAGATAAATACACAGTTGATTCTGCTGTTTGGCTCGAACACTGGCTATTATCTTTATCTGCTAGACTGTGACTGTGAAGGCTGATTTAAAGGCGTTTGCTTTGGACTGAAGCCCGATGCCATTACTGTGCCATTTTTTTCCGGGAAACAGAGCTCCTCTATGTCTCTCCTGTGATAATGTTGGCCGAACAGCGTGGCTTTTGTCACTGGAGGATAATCGTGTCTCCAGATGGAGGGTTGGAACACATCCTCTCACACTGTCTCATGTCTTTTTGCAACCTATGTTTTTAATTTCCGAACACCATGCGTCACGGCTGTGCCTTATAGGCTGTAAAAGATGAGAATTATGTGTTAAGGTTTGTCTAATGTTGTCTTGGATAAGAAAGAAGAAAATACCAATCTGTCCATTGCAAGAAACATCTATCTATCTATCTATCTATCTATCTATCTATCTATCCATCCATCCATCCATCCATCCATCCATCCATCCATCCATCCATCCATCCATCCATCCATCCATCCATCCATCCATCCATCTATCTATCTATCTATCTATCTATCTATCTATTATATAGAGATAGAAAGCTTATGTCACGAAAAAGACATGCTTTTTTAAGCTTTTTTAAGCTCACAGTGCCTAAAAACTAACCCTCATGGCCAATCGTGTTGTTTTCACAGTCCTGCCGAAACCTGAGGTGAGCTACACCACCACGGACAAAGGAGTAATCCAGGCCAACTGCACAGCCGTGTCTCGTCCTCCTACAAAACTCGTCTGGAATGTAGAGGGTCATAACCGCACTCTGGCGCCCTCCGAGACCTCGGTTTACCATCAGGGAGACGGCACTACACTGGTGGTCACCACCATAGAGTTTCAGTCGCAACTGCTGGACGAGGAGCAAGTCACATGTATGGCGTACCATCAGGGCCTGGAGACGGACATTTCTGTAGCCCTGAACAAGGGTGAGTCCAAATTCAAACGTTTTAGGACCCGTAATACCACAGCATTGTTGAATTCTTGAACCTGATGGGTTAGAACGTGTTGATCGATTTCCTAAAACAGCGGCTCGGAAAGTAGTTACGTTATCATTTTTCTAAGCAAATTTCCTTTTCAGTGGAGTTTTCTGTAAGGAGATGTTTATTTAACGTGGATGTTTATGGAAGGAGTCATCAGTGTCAGAGTCAGAGGTAAATCTGTAGCTTTAGATTTGCAGACACAAGAAAGCCCTTCCCGTCCTGAGGAGTTTGTGGACGGATAAATGCATCAAAAGTATGACGCCATTCTTGAATAAATACAAATGGTTAGTGTCGGCATAATATAATATTCCATTACTGTGGTATATAGGAAAATAATCAGCTTTGGGTTGGTAACGGTAATTACATCACATCGCACCTTCAGTGATTGCTTCCCTGTAGCATCACACCGCTAAAAGTTTTATTTCTTATAGTGGGTGGATGTATAGGAATGATAGGTTGATAATATACTGTATATTATTAAAGGCGAACGAAATGAAATTAGGTAGAATTCCAAAGCAATGCATAGCTTTATCATTTTGCAACTGGTTAACTTTTCTTCTTTTGTGTATTGTGTCCACCGAGCTGTCAACAATTATGAAATAATGACCTGCCTTCTAACATTACACCTTCGTACCCAGTTGTCTGTTTAACCTCAACTGGCTAGCAAATGAACACTCCAGAAAATGAACCTCATGGTGGTTATACTGTTCAAGTTGTAATTATTCCCCTTAAAACTGCTGATGTAAATAGTCTCAGTTCGGCGTTTAAGCTCAGAACAGCTCCATGAAGCCTCCATCTGGACGAGAACGGGAATAAGCGAGAAGCTGCATTGTGATGCTTGTAGCCTTATTTCATACACTCAATGCATTTTAGGTCTTTATGTGGTTTATTGACTCGCACTGTGCTTTTGTGTTGCAGCTGGATTTAAGAACATTATCATCATCTCAGCGGGGCTCGCAGTGCTCGCACTGCTCATATGCCTGTGTTTGTGCATGAAGAGGCGATAACGACGTACTCCGAGATGGTCAGTGGACATTTTCACTCGAGGGTTTGCGTAGAAAAAATTCCACATGATATTTCCGTAGTCCGACCCACACCATTTTAGACCACTAAGAACCGCCATTGAGCAATAGTACAGTTTACAATCGTTTACTTACTTACTTACATTTAATATACTTACATTTAATGCCACAGAACAAGTTTTAGTCCTGTTGTCCCTTATGTTACAGCAGCTATAAACTGTAATCCCTTCGGCAGGCTTTCTTTGGGTAAAATACCTGAAGACTTTCCCAAGCTAGAAGCACTGACACCAGAGGCTCCTTCCATGAATGTTAAACAAACATCTCCCACAGAAAACTGCACCATGTAAATAAAGCCTCTCCGAATGAGCTGTTACTATAGAAACGATAACGTATCAAAACAAACATTTGTCGGAGCTGCTGTTATTTCAAAGAAAAAAAATCAATAAACACCTTCTGACCAATCAGAATTCAGTACTGCTGGGAAATAATACGCTATAAATACTGCGCACTCTCATAGCAGTGAGGAATCTACTTCATACCTCAGTCAGATACACCTCCAGCTTTGGCCTGTCAGGTTGTTTTTTTTTGTTTTTTTTTTTAAATGTGACCACTGTACAAAACCAGCATGCAGCCATTAACCACGGTGTTAGCCATGATGCAGTTCAACACTTCCTTTGGGCTTGTTTTCGAATAACGGCTCGTGAGACTTTTGACCTAGAAAAGGCAGAGCTTTATAGGTTCTTTCATATGAGCCAGCTACCTTTTAAAGACCAGTTCTGTAAATAAACTGACAAAGCTTAAGCCTCTGAGACTTTCACACCAGGATGTTGGTTCTAGGAGTGATGACACTTCCCCTTTTACACTTCCCCTTTCTTTCACCTCTCAGTGCCAAAATAACCATCCAGGACTCATCCCTAATAACTTTATGAATACAAAACATGTATAGTTTTTTTTGTTTGTTTTTTAAAAAATATATATAATTTGAGTTTTAGAAGTTCTCTATCAAGAACCGATTTTGGATTTTCACGGTTTTGCAAGAAGGGATGATAACATTATTGAGGAGACTTCCAAAAAAAATAGGTAACCTTTCACCTCATGAAATCAATTCTTTATTTTTCTTATCATTTCGTACATCGTGACCATCTCTGATTAACGGTCCACAGGTCAGTTCTCTAGAGAGACAGTACTCTGTGTCCAATGTAGGCTTGTTTGTTGAGAATAAAAATATCTTTAGTTTGATTTGGATTACTACCAATAATTTACAGTTCAAGAACAGCTGCAACATCTACAGATGTTAATCTTGAAGCAGGCAGAGAGACCACTATACTATACAGTCGATTCCCTTAGTCCCATCATTTATTTATTTATCTTTATATTATCTTTATACCCACTGTCCTTGTGTTTTTTAGGCTAGACCTTAGCATTTAGTCCTTGGGAAAGTTTCCTAGACGTCACAGAGCTAAAAATGGTGATGCCTCAAATTATACTCTTCTATAAAATTCTATATTCAAGGGTTCATTTTTTTTTTGTATTTATTTCTGTCGAAAACTTTTATGATTATTTTGCGTCAGGCTTAGATTTTTACACGTCATTTTAAAAAACTCTTTTCGAAGTCTAAATCGAAAACGAGGAAAAACCCACTCAGAGCTGTATTCGAGCAGAATAAAATTTTGTACACGGCACAGAGGAAATGCACGACAGACGGGTTTTCTTTTCAACTTATGATTACGCAGGGCTCGATCTTTTTTTTTTTTGTAGCACCACAGGAAATGGGGTGTTACCACTTCCTGTCTCTTACAAGAAGTCTTCCTATCCTCATGACTGCCTTTTTTTGACCTGCCTTTGGCTAAAGGGAAATTCCTGTTTGAAGAGAACTTTTTAAAATATTATTGTGTAGGGTGTGAATATGATGATAGATAATATATAATAAAACATGAGCACCGTGACCTCGTTTAGCTATATAGACCAATACGTAGTCGACTCACTAAATATGAACTAAATATTCGACTCATATCTGAATTGAATCGAAGCGCTACTGGTTTCCACGGCACCTAACTGCAGTCTGTCAGAGTCTGATACGGATATTTTCTTTGATCGGAACTGATTGTTGCTGTTACTTTTGGCTCTTAAAACAACCCAGTTAAAAAGAAAAGAAGAGGAAAACATGGCACAAGCGATTAACGACCTAAATAAACTTCCAGATCAGGATGTGTTTTAAATTTATCTGAACTGGCCACATGTTACCATGTTCCAGTGTTTCAGTGAATCTCAGCATGCGCCTGACCTTTTTTTTTTTTTAAGTAGAGTAGAGACAGGAAAAAATGTGAGACTGAAATGGCATAATGGATTTTAAAATGAATCAGATTCCATTGGGAAACGTATCTCATAGGCTTCAAGCGTACAGCTGAGTTGTTGATGGTAAAGACTCTTTCTCATCGGTTCAGCATCGGGTATTTGGTGGTTTTGAGAACTACAAGTGCCTCTTAAATACTGACATGTGATCAGCAATATACCTATACATATATAAAATAAAAAATTAAGAAATATATATATATCTTAATTTTTTATTTTACTAATGTTCGCTCATAAATAAGTTAAAAAGTGCTATCATGGCATATTTGTACACTGCATTAAGGAAACACACAAACACCAACATAGACGATACGATCTAAAACTCTTTCCTCTTGTGGCAGCTTGCTTAAAATATACCACAAGGTCAAGGTTTTTAAACCACAGACCCCTACTCTTTTTTTGTTTTGTTTTGTTTTCAAATAAACTAGGTCATTTGTTCGATAAAATGGGTCATTTGGGGGAATGGTCATTTACCAGAAATTTCACACCAGGGTGATGGTAACAGAAGTGCCATCTCTTCTTGTACATCATATTTCTCACGGCTCTCAGTGACAAAATGAATACTAGTGATACAGAGTCCACCTCGAATGTCTAGTGGCCCGGAAAACCCTTCACAGGGTCGTATGTTGACTATATACATAAGTCATAGGCAGGCTAATGTATTGTCTGTTTGTTTTTTTAAATAAAGATTTGACTTCATTGAAACTTCTCTTCATTAGCATATCAGTCAAAGATGAATTTTCCATTATAAAAAATAATGTTACAAAGAAATGTTTGATTGTAGTAACATTTTAAGTCACAGACCCCATTTTGTATAAAAGCATAAGGAAGTCCGTCTTGTACAGGAGCTAGAGCACTGTGGAACGTTCTTCTAGAACCCCTCAAGTGTACCTCATAGAACTTTTACAATGCAAAGAGAGCTCATACCAAATATCGACTCATTTATTTACGTTACTGTTAACTACTCTTTACAGTCCATTTGTATATGTAGAAATATTTCAGTTCATTGTATCTGATGTATTTTCTTCTACATGTGCCTAAGACTTTTGCAGAGTACAGTGTAGTTGTAAAAAATAAAAAAATAAAAAATAAATAAAATGCTGTGCAAGTTGCACATAAATCACATGAACCACAGGAAATCACACTTCGCTAGCAAGGATTTAGACGGCTTTAGAAAGACTGGCTGTTTCTAACCGCTCTGTTTGTTAAACTTTCTACACAATGTGATATTTGCAGGCAGAAAACGTTAGAAAGGGTTGTGATGTCGCCTGAATAAAACATTTCCGTGTCGTTTAGGGAAAAGGAGAGATGTCAAAGTGTACTGCATTATTCGCATGTCGTTCTGCCACAGGAGGACCTGACGCACAATTGATAAATGGGAGCAAATACACACAAAAAACAACAGCAACAACAACAACAACAAAAAAACCCAACCTGCATATGGGTTTTGGGTTATTTCTACATTTCTGGGTTTAGAATCTATAGAAACAATTCAGACATTTGAAACCATGATAATATTGTTAGGAAAACAGCAAGAACTTAGAAAGTTACAGTTAGCAAATAGCCTATTTCTATATTCTGCTGTGATAAACAACTAAACTGAAATCTAAAAGCCAACAACACACACACACACACACATTACTGTGACATTCAAAAACTGTGATTCTGTCTTGTAACTGTCACGCTGTTCCACGTCTAATACCAACATTGTTTTCTTATCTTTTTCTGCATTTAGACTGAGATGAACTCAACAAAACGCTGCTATGACTGGAGAAAGCCACAGTCTGTCGTATATATATAGTGTTTTATGAATGTACTAATGAGCGTATGGATTTTCTACGGCATTTAAATGGTCATTTCAACTAAAACGCTATCACTGGAAACACTAAGCTCCTTTCTGTTTTGATGTATTTTCACTTTCATTATGAACTTCACTGAACTAATGAAATTAATCTAATTAGTAATCTTATTGTTGGCATGGTTCATGTTGATTTCAAAAGTGTCATAATAATAATAATAATAATAATAATAATAATACAATAAATCCACGTTTTTTTTTTATTATTTTTTATGAGTGAACATGTTTTTATAAATATTGCTCTGTGAGAAGTCTTCTACTCCCTGTGCATGCATCTCCACTAGATGGAAGTGTACTCATATCTGGAAGTTGCTTTTCAACATCTAGAGCGTCTACACTGACGGGATATAACTGACTGGACGACTTCGGTTTTCTTCAATTTAGAGCTTTAATGGAGGAAAACAAGAATGTTTGAATGTACTGTGCATCTAAATAATACTGATTTTGCTCAAATGACATGGAGTCCCTAACGTAGACCTGATATGTCTCTGGTAAAATGTGGGTTTTTTTTTTGTTGTTGTTGTTTTGTGTGTGTGTGTGTGTGTGTGTGTGTGTGTGTGTGTGTGGCCATTTTAAGAGCTTGGAATTTTCAAGAAGTAAGAAACATGAAAGTGAAAAACTAAAAAGGTAAAAGGGGCGTGTAACTGCATACACTGCATCTCTTACGGAAACCAAAAAAAAAAAAAACTCACTTCTTCAAGGGTTCTTTTGTTAAAGGCAATGAATAGCTATAGAACTGGGACAATTTTGAACAATCATTATTATTACTATTATTATTATTATTATTATTATTACTACTACTACTATTGTCATTATTATTATTATTATTATTAGTAACAGTAGTAGTAATTTTATTATTATTATTATTATTATTATTATTATTATTATTATTATTATTCATAATGTAAGGGGAAAGCTTTGAAACATGGCGGTGCCAACCCTCATGATATCATCAGCGCTGTTTGTCATATTATGAAATATGCTGCTAACGTAACAAAGTAGATCCCCCCCCCCAATAACATCACATCCCAATGTGTTTACATACACGTCAATTCTTTTATACAACATCGATTTGCCAATAATTACAATGAATTACACTTATTTAGTGAGGCACACATCATACGTCTGAACCATTTATCGTTACAGCGTCGCTTTTTTTCTCTCCCGTTAAATGCAAAATTACAGCTCGTCATGATACAGAGAAACCACAAAATGCAGTTTTCCCTAGTGTGGAAAGCACAAATTTACACTTTAACGTCTGTTACAAAGCACCGACAGCGGAGATTCCTTCCATAAATGTTAAATAAATGTTCACCATGTCAACGATTTCTTAAATAACAGCACTTTCTCTATTATCAGGCTTTTATTAGATTATGTGGAGCGTCCCTGTGGATGAGCTGTTACTATAGAAACGTATTAGACCGACCTTCTGACCAATTGCCAAATGAAGAATTCAACAGCACTGTGGTATACAACATGATTATATGGTCATTAAGGATACCAAAGGATAATACATAAGATCCACCAAAATGAAGAAAATGTGGTTTCATGGTTGTTTAAATCTTAAAAATCTTTTTTGTTTTTTGTTAAGCCTGTAAATAACCGCAGGGATACAGACGTTACAACGAAACTATACAATGATATGAAAGCCACTCAGAATACTGAAATCATGTGAATGAGGAATATGCAAACAGAGCTGAAAGTGTTTGAAGGAAATGTGCATCACCTGACGAGCAGCAGAGCCTGGTTTCGGAAGGCGACTTGATGTCGGTCCGCATCTATTTATAAGGAGTTCTGCAAAAAGATTTAAGCAAGACCATGAACTCACGATGCGTTCATTGGATATGAACATCGTATAAGCCAGAGGTGTCAAACTCAGGTTAGGTAATAGGAGATAATACACTCCAGCCGGACCAAAATAATCAGTTTAGTGGCCAACAACGCATTAAGACATACCAAAATCTCCTCTTAAATGTGTTCAGTTACGATAAATGCATAGAAAGCAAACTATCCAAATTGGGGCTTTACCTTTACAGTACCTTGTATAAGTATGTAACCCCTTGAAGTTTCCCATGTTTTCTGCCGTTAACTTGGAACTGAAATGAACCTAATTGGGAAATGGACTTAAATGGGATTACACGCCACATTGACTTCGTTTACATACACGTCAATAATATGATTTTAATTGGAATTTGGGAATATGTCAATCAGTACTCAGTCATGGAAAGTTCTGATTCCCTCACATATGCCTGATTTAATCGGAAACATGTCGCATGTAAACACCTTATTCAGATAATCCACTGAAATGAGATACATGCGCATGCTCAGTCCGGTGCTAACAGGTGCTTAGCTGTAGGCTAGGTATTTAGGAATGGCAACTCAGGCATACTTACAACAAGCATGTATACAGGAATATTCTGATGCCTGTGCGCATATAAACATCGTAATCTGGATACGGCTGCGATCCGAATATAGACCTTAAACCGAATTCAATGTGCATGTAAACCTATTCTTTTTTGGCTTGCTAATGAGTAGTTGAGTTTATTGGTCTATTTTGCCCCTAGTGGAGTAACAGAGACTAGCTCTTTTTTTTTTTTTTTTAGAATCTTTTCTATTTCTGCAGAACTCATTTTATCAGCCTGAAAATTAAGATATGTTAATTAGATATAAGAAGGTGATCCAAAGCAACAAAGAACCCTAGCGTCTCTACTAGCGTCAGTTCAGCTTAATATCAGCAAACCAGGATAAGAGTAACAAGTTGAAACCAGATCTAAAGCTATACATGTGAGAGAAGACCTAGCTAATGTTTTGCTAGCTAGCGACCTAGTACCCTGCAAATTTAAAAATAGGTGATCCATATAGCTTGTGGTAACTACTTAAATTATAATTAAATTATGACCAACGCTCAAACATAAACTATACTTTGAGTGATCATAAGCTAGAGTAATGCTTCATCCTTCACCTCGACTATAATCAACGACATCAGCTAACTGGTGAGGTCACGGTCACATAGCCAAGTAAATGGTATCCGCTGCGGACACAAACCAGACTAATTAACTAGCGAGATACTTGGAAAAGCTACTGAAATTAAATGATTTTTTTATTTTTTATAGGAATTTAATTTAATGTCATGCAATTGCGGCTTTTACGCTAATTACCAACATGTAGTCACGTAAAAATGGTAAAAATGTGGCCGTGGTCGATGAAGATTTGACAGTTTCATGTTCGGTCCCTGCACAATCACTGAGGATCACGTCCATTGCAATTACTATAAACGTTCAGCAAATTTCCCGCGTCAGACAAACGTGACGCAAATTCAGGTAATTAGTAAACACCTCCTGAATTTACATGAGGTGTGTTAACGTTTGATGTTAACTGTGAAACTGCAAGGTGGTAAACCGTAAGGACTAGTTGAGCAAGGATAGCACATACAACCTGTCAATCATCTCACTTGTGCATGCACTGCAGTCGTGCTGCTAAAACCCACAAATCATACATCCCCTGTTACAGCATCCTCTAACATGTGACTAAAAAAAAGCCGGATACAGAGTTTGCGTGAAACAGTCCCGGTTGCTTACAGCCACACAGAATCAACTTAAAACAGATGTGAAAGAAGTGTATTGAGATCACACTAACCAGTTCATAGAAGTGAAAGTATAGCATTATGTCCCAAAAAGTCCCAAGCTTTCCTTCTAGTTATATGTTCATTGTAATTATTACAGATTAAGGCGATATCTTTGTCTTTCCTTTGCCCAGAGTGTGAAACAGTGACTCCACCCTTCTTATTTCCCTTAAATGTGTTCAGATGTGACTGAGGACTATTTATAGTGTAATTACGCTGGGGGGGTTAGGGTTAGGGGTCCTAACTCGTATAGTTTTTCTGTCCCAAAAACACAGAGTCATTCGCCGAGCCGGATTAGAACCGTTATCGGACCTGTCCAGGCCCACAGCCCGTATAAGTTCGACACCCCTTGTACGAATGCTGTTTGATTTTCAAAACTCAGAAACAAATGTGCTGTATGTAGGAACTTTAATTTAACAGAATTTCCACAGGAATTTCATACTCGCAAGTGAAACTCGCTTTTGCATAAAAACCCCAAGGTTTCTGCGACTGCTCTATTTTTTTTTATATAGTTTATCTTCAAACCATTTTGTAAGAAGCGCAAAACAGACAAAATTGATGAAAATGATGAAAACGTTTATATATATATATATATATATAGGATTGGATCTGCGAGACAACATTAGACAATATTTACATCACATTCAGAAATACTAAAGGCATGTCTGACTAATGTACACAGCCTTGTCGGTTTAAATAAACATCTGATTCGCGTTGTACTAAGGCTATGAAAATTTTTGCACTCAGCTGTACAGTATGCAATAACTTGCATGCACACACACACACACACACACACACACACACACACACACACACACAGTTAGATAAAAGGTATGTTGTGTGACTAAAGGAACAGGTTGAGGTCAGACCCCTCTACACCTCACTTTGTTCCATTCCATCACTTTCTCAAACAGGAAGTGTGATCATTTGTTATAGTGCTTGTGGGCTCCCCGCAATCGTTCTTTGCACAACACCACCCCACCATGCACTCTCTAAATCAGTTTCTTTCAAGTAAAATAAATTTTTTTATATCACATTATCTGTTCAAGCATAGCCCCTGGAGTGAAGGGTGAGGATTGAGAATCAGTATTCAGTATCGGAGTAACCGAATGCAACTGATTGGGAACTTTTCGTAGATATGGAGGATGAATGCAGGCACAGATCTTCCTGCTGTCCAACACGTAGTCACACACAGCGTGCACAACCACAGATATTGTCAACAGGAGTGCAGGTTTATTTTCCATTTTCTACATGCACCATTCCGAGAAAAACAAACAAACGAACAAACAAACAAACAAACAAACAAACATCAGTGCTAGGGTGTATACAACTTTGAAATTAATACCTAGTGCACTTAAAAGATTCTAGGAAGGAAGAATATGAAGCATTGCAGTAATCTTGATATTGGACAGTCCCATTTCTCATAAAAAAAAAAACCCCCAAAGGGCACACGGTGACTTAGTGGTTTTGTTTGTCTCACGCCTCCAGGGTCAGGGGTTCGATTCCCGCCACAGCTCTTTGTGTGCGGACTTTACATGTTCTCCCTGTGCTCTGGGGGTTTCCTTCACCAGTCCAAAGACATGGTAGGCTGCTTGATCGGCATGTCCAAATTGTCCATAGTGTTTGAATGGGTGTGTGAGCGTGTATATGATTGTACTGCAATGGATTGGCACCCTGTCCAGGGTGTACCCCATGCTCCCTGGGATAGGCTCCAGGTTCCCCATGACCCTGTAGGATAAGCAGTATTGAAAATGGATGGATGGATGGATGGATGGATGGATGGATGGATGGAAAAGCCCCCCAAAAATCACAAAATACATTTTCTCAGAACAATCCAAAAGTACATAAATGTTATAAGATTCATGCCCCATGAAGTTGGTTGTATTAAGGGTGGGGGACGGACAGACATAAAATCAATATTAGTAAAGACAATGCCCTATACCTGCATACTACAGCTTTGCTTTTTATGACACTGTCTTTACTACATGTGCTCTATTATATAGATAAGCCTGTAACTATATACTCATGAATCAAACCATGTTAAGGTTATTAATAAATATGAATTATACTGAGGGGTGATCATTATGTGCTGGTTTTGTCTTGGGTTCTGGTTGGTAATGGCCTGGGTCTTGTTTTGGTCTTGATTGGTGTGGATCTCAGTCTTGTCTTGATCTCAGTTGGTATGCATGTTAAACTTATCTTGATCTTGGTTGGTACCAGCTTGGGTCTTTTCATATGCTCAGTTGGTATGGGCCTTGGTGTTGCCTTGGCTGGTATGGATCTTATAGATGACATGGGCCTAAGTCTTAGTTTGTTCTTGATTAGTGTGGATCACATTCCCGTTTGGTATGGCTCATGGTCTTAGTTGGTATGGATCCCGGTCCCTGTTGGTATGGATCACAGTCACAGCTGGTTTAATCTTAGTCATCACTGCCCTCATTCCACACTGAGCATATTGTCACAAGCAATATATCCGACGTGTGAATAGGCCTATGCAGTCAACCAATAGTCCTACAGCAAATTAATTAAGTAAAGTTCTGAGCCCAGACATTCTTTAACAGTTAGGGAATTAAACCCCAAACTGACCTCTATTCAGTTCTGTGTAGCATTAGGAATTAGAGTTACGTGACTTTAATGGCAGCATATTCCGATGCCTCAATCTGTACATGAACAACTCGAACATGTCTCTGTGGAGCACTCTCATGATTTAGAGTGGCGTATATCAAAGGATTGTCTTCCTCCTCTATTTCCATGGTGTTACGGTCATGGCGTTGTCTCGGTGATCCGCGATTGACCGGATGTCTTCCTGCTGATGATCGGTCTCTTAGAGATGTCACTCTGACAGGAGGGATGTCATAGACAACGGGTGGTGGTGGTGGTGTGCTGAATTGGGCAGGAAGAGTTTGGGCATTGCCACGTGGAGACTGTCTGGGATATATGGGTGGAGCAAGATCAGACACTGGGGTTGCTGTGGACTGTAGATTGGATTAGAACATTAGACATTTGCATTGTTAATCAGTAATCTAGTTAAGTAAGAAAGATGCATACTGTACCTGATTCTCATGTATTTTTTCTTTAATGAATTTTTTCTGTCCTGTTAAAATTGAACAGAAATGCGTGTCACTGAAACTCTTGCACATGTCCAGTACAGAGCACTACTGGGTATTATTTTACATATGTAGAAAACAGCGGGGGGAAAAAATCCACACACCTCGACTCCGGAAGACAGTTACACATACAACAACTACTATGAGGAGCAGCACTCCAATCCCACTGCAGATGTACACGTAGAACAGCAGCCATTCTTTATTTTCAACAATCGGATTTGAACTGTCTGAAACAAACAACAACAAAAAGTATTTTATAAATCCATTTCATCATCAGTACTTCATGACTGTTGCAGTCAACGAGCAGATCTTTGCTGGCTGTAAATCACTAATGCAAATAAAATTCACACCTAAATATGACCGCACTGGTCAAAAACATATGACACAATGTTACTCTTATGAGTTTGTTGGTGATATTAGCTGTAAAAACAACAGTCCTTACTTGTTGTATTGTTTTCTTGGGTTACAAGTTTGTAGTCAGTGGTACAATCTGGAACATATTCTGAAAGAATGGAACGATTAGTAAATGTGCACTACCAGTCAAAAGTCAAAATCTGAAGAAATGGGTTCAAATGGGTTAAATACTCTAGAATTAGAAATGAATTACATAATAAATACATATACAGTGCCTTGCGAAAGTATTCGGCCCCCTTGAACTTTTCAACCTTTTGCCACATTTCAGGCTTCAAAGATAAAGATATAAAATTTAAATTTTTTGTGAAGAATCACCAACAAGTGGGACACAATTGTGAAGTGGAACGAAATCTATTGGATATTTTAAACTTTTTTAGCAAATAAAAAACTGAAAAGTGGTGCGTGCAAAATGATTCGGCTCCTTTACTTTCAGTGCAGCAAACTCACTCCAGAAGTTCAGCGAGGATCTCTGAATGATCCAATGTTGTCCTAAATGACTGATGGTGATAAATAGAATCCACCTGTGTGTAATCAAGTCTCTGTATAAATGCACCTGCTCTGTGATAGTCTCAGGGTTCTGTTGAAAGCGCAGAGAGCATTATGAAGACCAAGGAACACACCAGGCAGGTCCGTACTACTGTTGTGGAGAAGTTTAAAGCCGGATTTGGATACTAAAAGATTTCCCAAGCTTTAAACATCCCAAGGAGCACTGTGCAAGTGATCACTTTCTTCTTGCCACTCTTCCATAAAGGCTAGATTTGTGCAGTGCACGACTGGTTGTTGTCCTATGGACAGACTCTCCCACCTCAGCTGTAGTTCTCTGCAGTTCATCCAGAGTGATCATGGGCCTCTTGGCTGCATCTCTGATCAGTCTTCTCCTTGTCTGAGCTGAAGGTTTAGAGGGACGGCCAGGTCTTGGTAGATTTGCAGTGGTCTGATACTCCTTCCATTTCAAAATGATCGCTTGCACAGTGCTCCTTGGGATGTTTAAAGCTTGGGAAATCTTTTTGTATCCAAATCCGGCTTTAAACTTCTCCACAACAGTATTACGGACCTGCCTGGTGTGTTCCTTGGTCTTCATGATGCTCTCTGCGCTTGCAACAGAACCCTGAGACTATCACAGAGCAGGTGCATTTATACAGAGATTTGATTACACACAGGTGGATTCTATTTATCACCATCAGTCATTTAGGACAACATTGGATCATTCAGAGATCCTCGCTGAACTTCTGGAGTGAGTTTGCTGCACTGAAAGTAAAAGGGGGCCGAATCATTTTGCACGCACCACTTTTCAGTTTTTTATTTGCTAAAAAAGTTTCAAATATCCCATAGATTTCGTTCCACTTCACAATTGTGTCCCACTTGTTGGTGATTCTTCACAAAAAATGAAAATTTTATATCTTTATGTTTGAAGCCTGAAATGTGGCAAAAGGTTGAAAAGTTCAAGGGGGCCGAATACTTTCGCAAGGCACTGTACATATGAATTGAGTTTTGTTTGACGGCAACAAATTCAATGAGAAAGATCTATCAGATAAAGGCAGATGTGGGTCAATCAAATGACTCACTCGTAGCACACATACATTTGCGTAATCAGAGTTGATGCTATCTAATATATAATGTCTAGTATAAAATGTAGGTCAAATCTCAGTTTATTTACAGATTTTCTTTATATTATCTATTGCCAGTAGTGGGTAAATACATTGTTAAAAAAGTGTGTGGGTGTGTTCTAAAGTATTTGACTGGTTTGAGCACACATATAAAATATATATTGTATATATGAGTATGATGTCGTTACCTGTCACAGTGACATTGATAGCATGGCTGACAGTGGGTGTAGTTGATTTGATCTCACACCTGTAAAGTCCATCATCCTGCATGGATACGTTTTTGAACATCAGGAACAACATTCCTTTATTCTCAGTAATACGTATCCATTCGGTTGTGATGTGATCAGAGTGTTTAAGAGATCTGCATTCACTCTTATCTTCAATTTTGCACCATGAGACATTAATATTCTTCCAACAGTGTGATTCACTGTCAACAGTGCAGTTGATCTTCAGTTTGTCCATTACACGAACTTTCCACATTGTGTTCCGCGGCACCATGATAGATGGGATACAGTCCAGATGTGCTTCTAAAAAGCACAATCAAAAAGATTGACTCAAATATGGGAAATGCTAAAGTACACAGTTCTTCAGAATTCTGCATGATGCTTAGGCTACTTCTAAAAGTCATTAGCTTGGATTCCTTTTTCACAGGGTTCTTCCTAGATACATTAAAGGTTCCCACAGAGGGACAACCAAAGGATCCTTAAGTTCTCAATTTAACACTTTTTTTTTCTTCCTAATTGTGGTCTGGACAGACGGGAACCGAAAGATGATTAACAATGCAACCGAAGCGTGAATCATCATCATCTCACCCCCTACACAAAAAAAATCAGTGGAAATTAACTTTCTACTATTTTCTCAAACTTTACGCATTTTTGTGAAATATCTTTCAGTGGGTGTGCGTTTTTCACTGTAGGTGGGTGATGGGATAAAGGTGAGCCCCCCACCTCCTCCATCTTGAGCTGAAGGGGCACATCCTGTTTACAAGACATTGCTTTAGTGCAGGATGACATTAGAAATGGTGAAAGGTTTCAAAACTTGAAATGTAGTTTTTTTTAAAGGGGAACCGGAAGGGGTTTTATATTAGCATACATACAAGGGCTAAAAAAAGGCTCATGATTAAGTGTGTCACGTTTTTTTTTGCTGTATATAAAGTTATATGTCATTTGTTTCAGTGATGAATAAGACACAACAAGCTAACACAATCTTTAACACTAATCTTGTCAGCGAAGGCACATTTCACTACTGACTTAAAATCCATCCCAGTCTTTGTTTTTGTCCTAATTATGTTGCGAAAATACCGTATATTAAATATATGACACCATAAGAGGATTGTTCAGGCTGTTTAACAGCAGGTGTGATCAAACTATGGGACAGGTCAGACTTTGGGAAATTCTGGCGGAACAAGCTGAATGCATTTTTGAGTATTTTCTATGTACGTTTTCTAAATAAATGAACGTATACACGATTCTATTATTTAAAGAAGCCTTTAAATAAATACATATATGAAATAGGTCATTGCATTGCTGTTATTTAGTAGAGAACATGCAGAGGGCATATTATATATAGACTGCGAAAACATAATTAAAGAGCGCAACAAATGCCACCAAGACAAAGAAAACATGACAATTTACAATATGAATTTACGTCAGTCCAGTTACAGAAAATTGATAACATACGTCATTGTTCGTATCGTCTCGAGAAAGTTGCGACATATAATTTTCCATTGCAAAAGTTGATCATATCCAACCTTATCGTGTCGTATCTTATCTTATCTTAAGCCCTTTTGGGCCAAATATATGTATGTATGGAAAATATGGAGGGCTCTGGCTCTCTGGCCCAATGTTCTCCATAAAAACAAGGTTGACTTATACACAACTACACTGTAAATGTAAAGAATCGACTTGTTTCGTTCAGGAGTTTTCACACTAACGATCCACACAGATGTATGGCAAGTGTACACATTTCAAAGTCGGAAAAACACTTTAATCTTGCACTTTAAACCAAAAAAAACAATATCAACCACCACGACAAGAGGAAATCTCATTCTCAGAGAAACATAGAGAGGTGAGCGAATAATTATTCACAGATGAAGGCAATCCATTGTAGACCAGAGTCTCATTTTGTGTCCACAATTAAAGCTGTGGATTTTCATACTCCACAGTTAATTACTGTGCTTCTAATCCAGTGACAGCTTGGTCAGGTAATTCTCCAAGTGAGCGATGATACACATATTCAGAATGATGTAAATAAATATGATCAAATGTTAGGATGCTGACTTACCGTTTGTATTGCTGGTGATTAGGGCTGAGAGCCAGAGATGGATGATAAGAATGCAGAAGATCTGGGAGACGCAGGGCGCCATGAAGAACCGCTTTTTACCACATACAAAGTCAGGTGTGCCTGGTGGTGCTGACCTACACAGCATTAACTCACATCAGCACACAGAGAAGTGTTTTCGACAGAAAAGGTGAAAGTGCAAACGTTACCTGCACAATATTTGCTCTTGTCTCATTCGTTTACATCGCTGTTTCGTTACCTCACTTCCCCTTTTTCTGCTTCAGCTTCTCCCACCCTGTACGTTTGCCACCTCATGTCCTGTGTGTTGTGGGGTTTTTTTGACATGACTTCAACATGAATTTAGTCTCAACTCAACAGCACCATCCTGTGGAGCACAACTGAGGAACACACCCTGGAGTCTGTTCATCCTGGTCAATGGATCCAGAGCCTATCCTTGGAACACTGAGGGTGTAATAAGTAATACACCTTGGATGGGACACCTACTTGGAGGTGGGCGGAAACCTACACAGACTTGTTAGTACCAGTGTCACATCATTTAATATGCAACCTAATGAACTACATTAACGTTTGTACTTTGATTACCAATGCTGAAATAATTTCATATTAGTGTATAGAAATACACTCATCAGGCGCTCACCGCTTTATTAGGAACACCTCTACATCTGTCCCTTCATACAATTATCCAATCAGCCAATCATGTGGCAGCACGATGCATATAATCATACAGATACAGGTCAAGAGCTTCAGTTAATGTTCAACAGAATAGGGGAAAATGTGATCTCAGTGATATTGAGTATTTCAGAAATCCCCTGAGATTTTCACACAAAACAAGAATTTGGTGCGAATGGTGTGAAGAAAACAAGATAAATAAATAAATAAAATGTTAAGGAGAGAGGCTAGTTTTGAAAATGGCTACAGGAAGTCAACGGGGACGACTTGTTACGATCATGGTGCACAGAAAAGCGACTGTAGAAGATCGTATCAGATTTCACACCTGTCAGCCGAAACCAAGAAATCTGAGGTTACAGTGGGCACAGGATCCCCCAAACTAGACAGCTGAAGATTTGCCCACTGTGCTGCTACATGATTGGCAGATTGGGTAATTGTATGAATGTCCAGGTGGCTGGTGAGTGTAGCTTCCAGCAGCTCAGTTATCACATCTACAACAAATATCAGGACTCACCATTCACCATTCAGCCATATACTGAAATAAAATATTGATGATATCCCAGCTGTTCATGACATGAGTGTATGATGTATTGAAGGACTACTGGCTGTTAAGCAGTCTGATAGCTTGGAGATAAAAAAAAAAATTGTTCTTCAGGCAGCTTGTCTGTGATGGATGTGAACGGAAGCATCTGCCAGGTGGCAGTTTCACAAACAGGAAATGAGCTTGGTGAGTGCGGATCTTAATGATATTGTGGGCCTTTCTCACTACTCGCTGGTAGTTTGTTTCCAGTGATGAAGAGGAATGAGGAAGAGCACTGCCGTCCCAGACAGTGATGCAGTCAGTCAGAATGCTCTCTGTGGTGCAGCAGTAAAAGTTTGACCCTATCTCAGCTCTCATTATTGTAAATGGTCTGCACTTAACCTTAGCAGTTCTACAAAGCGCATTACACTGTTTCTCATTCACTTATTCATACACACTCACGCACCAATGGCAGCAGTGCTGGCCATTGCTAGCCTGCCATCAGGAGCAACTTCGGGTTCGGTGTCTTGCCCAAGGACACGTCAGCCTGTGGAGGCACGTGGACCTGGGATTGAACCACCAACCCTGCGAATAGTGGACAACCCACTCTACTACCTGAGCCACAGCCACCCTAGTGAGTGTGCATGCACCAAGAGAGATCCTTTGAGATGTAGACACCAAGCTCTCACCTCTCTCCACTTTCACCCCATTGATGTAGATGGGAGCATGACCCCCTCTCCAAGGTAATCATCTCCTTGGTCTTGCTGACATTCAGAGAGAGATTGTTGTCATCTCCATGTTGAAAGTGCTCTGACTTCCTGTCTCATTAGAATGTCTCGTCACTACTGGTGATGAGTCCCAGGATGGTTGTATCATCTGCAAATTAGAAGTATAAGACGGAGCTGAGCGCACATCCCTACAAGGCACCAGTGTTGAGTGTGGGTGTGGAGCATGTGTGGCTGCCAAGCCTGACCATTTGGGGTCTGCCCATCAGGAAGTCCAGGAACCAGTTACACATGTACCTATTAAGTCCCGAATCCTTCAGCTTGACTATTAGTTTGGTAAGGATGATGGAACTATAATCAATAAACATCATCCGCACAGTGCTCCAGGTGTTCCAGGGCAAAGTGCGTGGCCAGATGTTCAGATGGCCAGATGTTCAATTTAACAGGAGACACCTGTCAGTCACATGTTCCAATATTTTAGCTCACCTTTATCTTGAGTGGTCTGATACAAAATTTGGTATGTTCTACATCGTTTAACACATCTACATATAAAATTCCAGAAAATAAAAGCTGTAAAATTCGAAAATCTCTTCTCATATCGAAACCCAAATCGAAACCCAAATCAATTGTAGCTGGACGTAAGCATTCAAAGCTAGGTTCCACCCACAACTGTGTTAATGTTGTCAGGCCTAATTTAATAGTTATCTTTTGTTTGTATTATTTTGTATAAGTCTTTAGTTTAACCTGCGACTCAAGTCAGGGAGTAAACAGCACCATCGAACACATCATTTTACCGCTCTAACTCCTCAACATAACAAATATTACGTGCAGTGGATGGATTTACATGATCACAAATTTGTCAGAGTTGATGTAAAACCTCAACACACATTTGGATTCAGTGAACTGATAAAGATAAAATCATACGTGATGACTCGATTACTTCTGTAAAGACTAGACTACAGTTATTTTTATATTACTGCATCGTCTTCCATGTTGCCATCTTGACTCTTATATCAACCTTTTAGCGGAATCATACAGGAACTAGAACAATTCACATGTCTGATCTTCTTGGTTGTGCAAACGCAGAACCTTTGACACAGCAAACATTTTAGGGAAAACTGCAGAAGTTCATTTCCTCTCACTGTTGGATTTGCAGTGTGATTCTAAACATCAGACAGCTTGTCCAATTTACAGCAGAACTAAAAACACTGGTAAGATGTATTTCGACAGGATCCTGAAGATACTTATGATCATCTTCAACAGTGCACTCTTTGTAAGTCTCATTTTCTTGAATATGATACAGAAATTTTTTTAAAAATGATGATTGTTAATACACGTATATAGCATTAATCGTTTAAGTATTTAAAGTGTGTTAATATTAGATCAGACCCAAGTGTGTTTATAATTACTACACATTAAAAAGTGAGATTGTCTGTTTGATGGATGTACGGCCCAACGTACACTGAAGTGAGAACACCAACAATAAAACTGTGGGGTTGGGGGACAGGGTTTTTCCTGTCCAAAACAGGAAAAGAGTTCATTTAATCAAATATTAAAAAGGATAAACTAATATCCATTTTCGGTCATAACCCGGGGTCAGAATGAGCAAAGCTGCTGAAATCTTTTTTTTTGTTTTTTTTTGTTTTTGTTAAGAAAACAGCTGGTTTTAAGGTGTGGTGCTGAGAAAAATTGTAAATATTCAAATGTAATCAATCACACACATTCCAATTCACTCATTATAAACTGGAAATAAAATGAATGTTCATTAATTGAACATGTTAAATAAAGTGTTAAATGTCAGTATTTACGACTCTCACTGTTTAAACTGAAGCAAATTTGTGACACTGTGACATTTGTAAACTTTTGTAACTTCTTTGCACGCTAGATCTTTCTTGAGATTTATCGAACATTAATCATCAGGTTTTACACAAATTTGTGGCGTCCGTGCCATTTAGACTGCAAACTGTCATGAAAGTGAAAGGGAGACAAAGCAAACGCAAAGAAACTTTCAAATTCATGCAAATATTCTATAAAATGTTGCTTTTCACTCCAGTTATTTCTGATAATATCTTTTGTATTAAATCTGTAAAGCTTGCACTTTCTCCAGTGTTCTCACACCACCACTGTATACTGAATGTCTTGGGTCGTTCAGTAGACCTACTGTGACCTGCAATATTCCCTCCTCTTGAACTTTTCCACCTTTTCCAATGTTACAACCTGGAAATATATTTGACATAATTGGAATTGTTACTGTGTGATTTGCACAACACGGAATGAAGGTGGTATTTTTTGTAAGAACAGATTAAACAGTTCCTTCCTCTAGAACCTTGGCTGCAATTACAGCGTCTTACAACGAAGTCTATCTGCTTTACACATCATTGGATCCTGATATATACCGGTGTATTTATATTGAGATCAATGTGAGCTCATCATAGAAAGACACATTGGTTTAAAGCAATTTTCAAGTCTTGCCACATATTCTGAATCATACTAATGAAATTAATTATATGACTATATTTCAGTATCATTAAATTTTGTGTAGATTCATGACATATAATCCCAATGAAATTCATTTCTGTTATCTCAGTGTTGAGAGAGTAAACAGTAGCTTACTTTTGCTTACAATTTCTTGGCATTCCACAGTTCACCAGCTAGAATTACATTTATAGCTCTTCCATCTTTCACTTCTGGTTTTTTTTCCTCTGTGTTTTTTCTCACTTGTTCTTTAGTTAGCAGGAGCTGCGACTGTGGTCATTGGAATTTTGGCGAAAAAGCATGCACTTGACGTGCTGGGAAACGTTAAAAACAGTGCCACAGATTTAGGGGATCTGTCTAATGCTAACTACGTGCTGATTGCTGTTGGGGCCATAGTCACCCTCATGGGCTTCCTGAGCTTCATGAGCTTCCTGGGCGTCTGTAAATCCAGCTCCCCGAATAAGCGCAAGCTTCTGATTGTGAGTGACCTCTGACCCTGGTTTTCAGTCACTTTTTCTGTGGAAAATTTGCATCTTACCCCAAATGTAGTCAGACAGCAAGGGTATTTTTAGTGTCAGATGTTTGACACTGGAGCTAAGGAGCTAATGAAGCTAACAAATCTATCTCAGCCACAATCTCTTCAAGTGACACAAAATAAAAAATATTACTTCATTTATTTTTACTTTAAATGACATCATTGTGTTATGTCATTGAAATTTTAAAACCACAATTTGTAGCTCAAAGCTCAAACTTCACTAAGGTAGGACGTAGAACCAGTTGTCCAAGATGGCTGCCCTGATTATATTCCAGTATTCAGCTACGTAGGAAAGTTTTGTTCATTCCTATACAATACATTTTCTTTTTGTGTCTGGGGGTTGCACTCAGTGCCAGTCCCAAGCCCGGATAAAATGGGAGGGTTGTGTCAGGAAGGGCATCTGGCATAAAACCTGCACCAAATCAAATATGCGGACCAATGATCCACTGTGGTGACTCCTAACAGGAGCAGCTGAAAGAACAAAAACAACAAGAAGAACATTTAGTTTTTGTATGACACAAACATACAGCATCTTGACTGATGGCTACATTTGGGGTGTGTAAGCATTTATTTATTCATTACGTATTTATCTTATATTCAATGTGACATGTCCTTACAGTTTTTCATCATCATGCTCATTCTGTTGATCATGGAGTTGGCTGCAGCAGTATACATTCTGTTCCACAAAAGTAAGGTAAGAGCAATGATCCTGAATATATAGTAGATTATTGTGTACACACAACATAACTGTATCTAGATCAAAGATCTCCAGTATCTATACCAAAAGGTGTGCTGGGCAGATTTTAATCCCAGTCTCAACTACGTACGAAAGAATTCTGACCACAGGTCACAGGTTATCTTTTTTTGCTGCACCTGTCTACGATATTTCCCAAAATTAATGCCGTTCCAAGGTGGCCTTCCTTTGTCCCGTGAGCTTCATATATATTTATCCTGGGTCCATCAGGATCTCAGAAGATGTACACCTCCACTGTAGGCCCCATGCTGTACCAAATACTCTGTCTTTTAAAAATTTAATAATTAACATAAAAAAAATGTCTTAGAAACATAACATGAGGTGGAATATGCAACAGAATAACAATTTTATAGCAGGTTCATTTGATCAAATATATCTTCAAAAAAGTTCCACAAAGTATCAGTTTCTATAAAGCTATAAATTCCCCTTTTTGTTCAAAGGACTGCGCAATTTGCCGTACGTGCTTCTTTATTCACAGTCAACACTATTAACCAGATTCGATTTGACCTTTCTAGGAAAGGTTGTAATAACTGCTGACTTTTTTTTCCTCCTTCTGTGGTTAATGGTAGACATTGGACAGTTAAGCAACATGAAAGAACCTCGTAGTGGTGAAGGACTTGTTTTTTTAAATGAATATGAGCAGTTAATATGGACAGTGGTGGCTTGGTGGTTAAGGCTCTGGGTTATTGATCAGAAAGTCGGGGGTTCAAGCCCCAGCACTGCCAAGCTGCCACTGTTGGGCCCTTGAGCAAGGCCCTTAACCCTCTCTACTCCAGGGGCGCTGTATCATGGCTGACCCTGCGCTCTGACCCCAACTTCCTAACATTCTGGGGTATGTGAACAAAGTAATTTCACTGTGCCGTGACCAATAAAGTTTCATTATCGTTAATTGCCACATACAGTGAGAATACAGACAAAATACATTCTGGAAGACGACAGCTACAGATTTAAAAACAAAACAAATGGGAAATGATGATGTGTTTGTTTTAACACAGAAAGATTCATTTGTTTCCTCAGGTGGAGAAACTGTTGCAGGATATTCATGAAAATGTTGGTATTCTCATCACGGTGAACTACGGTGAAAACGACATCTTCACCACTGCCTGGAATCAGATGATGGCTTTGGTACATCACCTTTCACTGTTTTATTTCAGGCTGGAGCATTGAGCTGTATGGATGAATTAGACTAGTTTACATTATTATAATCAACATATGCATTTATTTTATTTGAGGGAGCATGAACGTTTTCCTATTTCTCACAACAACTGTAATTAAGATATGTAACTAATATGGCTCACTTTGGTCTAGACTAACTCTTCGGTGAAAAAAGGTTCCCGACCCCTGGTCTAATTCGTTCGTTCCTTGCAGAAGTGGGACTAATTTAGCATCAAGTAACCAAAATCAGTGTGTGATCTGAGGCGTTCCTTCATTTTCCTACTTCATAATTAGCTTTAGAGTTTGTATTTGTGTTAATTTTAGTGAAAAAAAGCAGCGTGTTCACTTTTACCCAAGTAGCTATTAAAGGAGTATTTGTACTTTTACTTAAGGAAAGTGTAACTTCTACTACCTCTGATTAGTAGCTACATATGGACAACACTCGTTTCTAATCTAATGAAAGAGCAGGTTACTGTGCTTCTCTAAATGTAACAAACAATATAACACCTGAGATTATTATTGTATAATATAACTGTGTTATTGTTGATTCTCAAACTAAAGTGCCAGAAGTTTGAGGTGTGTGTGTGTGTGTGTGTGTGTGTGTGTGTGTATGTGTGTGTGTGTGTGTGTGAATGCTCTTGTAGATGAAATGCTGTGGATACAAAGGCTACAACGACTTCAGTGGCTCCAAGTATGTATACGAACACTCCAAGTACCCCAAGTTCTGCTGCTCGCCAGCACATGAACAGTGTTATGCAGGAACTGCAGCTTCACAGGTACACCTCCTGAATCCACTCCTCGAGTCTGATCACAAACCTGTTCATACTCTGTAACCTTTATATTTACCACAAACAATTTCAAGGCTTTTCCTTCTCTTGAATCTGCTGATGAGGTTCAGGGTTAGACCTCTTAATGAGGGAGATATCATTTATGGTGGCAAAACCTATCCATCTTTGTCCTTTCGATATCGTCATGTCATTTCCTTTGCAGATTGTACACGGCTGTCTGGATGCTGTGGTGAATTTGGTGAAAGATAACACTGCTTCAGTAGTGGGCGTGGCTATTTGTGTCATTGTTATAGAGGTACTGAAACCATAACACCACATACTCACAGATACACAGTGCTGAATTAGAGACAAATGTAGGACTATCGTCCCCCTGCAAAATGGAGCAAAGCCACCATGTGACACCATGTAATGATGTGACTGCCAGGGTTATTTCTTGACTCCCATCATCATCATCTGGCCCAAACATGTCAACTGTCACGGGTCTTACATGGATATTAGTCTACATATTACGCGTAATGCTTATATTGTGTTTTGTCTCTCTTTTAATAGGTTGCTGGGATGGTCGTGTCCATGATACTGTACAAGAAGTAACCCTGGAAACCTGCACTGTACACTGTGACCTCTCACATCGAACAGGATACAATAATAAAGTCTGAAATTACATTGGTACAAAATTATACACATTCTGTCCCACATGTTAAACCTACAATGAGTACAGAATTGTCTTTTTTTTAAAGTGCATTTGTAATCCTGTATGTTTCTTTAAAAACTTTGTAAACCCAAAACTTACATTTCTATAGACCAGTGAATAAAGGTTTTATATTGTACATACATGTAGTTTTATGTTTGTTCAAGTGTATCTTGTTTGCCAAGACACTTCTGTTACTCGTTTGTTACAGCTGTAATTACAAAACAAACACCACTGAAGACCACATGATTTAGAGAATACAACATTGGAAATAAATATTCCATATTATGTAAGCTTTGGACAAAATTCTATTAATTGATGAATTTTAAATGTAAGTTTTCAAGGAAGTAAAGTGGAGCAATTTTATACACATTACATCACTACTAAAAACCACTAGATGGCAGTAATGTACAATACACTGGGGTGTGTTTGCGCCACCTGATGTAGAAGATGGAGGATGTCTGTCTAAAATGCAGGATGTGAATAAACCTGACTATCAGGAAATTGTGGATTTCAATTAACTTACCTTCTTATTGATGTCGTCTATAAGGCATTTTAACAAACCTGGAAAAAAAAACTTTTTTTTTAAATGCATACATTTTTAACTCTGTTACTATAAAGTACCCCATTGTACTTTTGCCTGAAAATGATTGAAGCTAAGTAGTGATAAGTAAGCTTTATGTTAATAAAAGTTCTTGATAAAACAGTTTGTAGCACAGAGTCTTAATAGGAAATCAATTAATTGTCTGATTGGTAGTGCCCTGTTCCGTCATTTTAATATTTAAAAAATATTAAAATATTTTTGGTTTCAATAGACACTAAACTTTAACATGTTCTTAAGTGCCATTGTAAACAGTTGAAAATCCTATTGGAAGCTATAAGCCAGTGTTCTTGCATCATAAAATGTTAGAGCCAATCATGTTTCAGTATGCAAATGCAGGCTATGATGCAACACCGGTTTACCAAATGTGGCTCGTTTGTGTCGTTAATGTACCAACTACACCACCCCGAGAAAACGGGGAAAATAACCCAAATAAGGACACGCAACTACGTTCCACTTAGAACAGGCAAGAGGCATGGGTATCCATACAAAAATACATTTTATTTTGGTGTTAAAGAGACTGGTCAAGAACCATTTTAATAAGGAGCAGCCAACCCAATCAAGCATTGGTCAAATAAAACCGTCACAAGGGGTAGTTAACAATAATCATAGGAGAACTGAGGCTTCCTGTATGAAGGGCAGGCTAGTACGACAGCATCAGCGATACAAAAGGGAAAATAACCCCACTAATCAGAATCATACCCACAAAATTCACTGCAAATGAACACAGCGATAATAACGACCCTTAATTAAGTAAAGCCAAAGGTGCATCAAAGAACTCCCCAAACCTGAGGAACATGGGTAACCACGTACTCTTTGGGAGGGGTCCCCCCCACTGTTGAGGAAATACCAATCTGTACCCCCCCAACCCCCCGATGCCTGCCCCCAAATTTAAAGGAGAAAATATTTCCTATATATCCCACATTATTTTTCCCTGCCAACAGATCTGTCTTTTCTTCATATATTCTATTTTTTTTAAATCTATTTATTTATGTCTATTCTTTATTTAATATATTTCCGTTTGGTAAGGAAAATTGGTGTGTCTCCTCCAATTGTACACTTGGTTGCACCCAGATGCAACGCAAGTTCATTGATATATTTTAGCAGCTCAGTCTGTAAGAAATGGAGACAGCAGCCAAGTGTAGAAAAGTGCAGCAGAACATACGAGCGTTTTTCAAACAGGAAGTAACTAGATACCTAAATATCTAGGCTAACGTCAGTTCCAGTTTTTGACTATTAATGGTACATTCATGTGCACATCCTCCCGCCGAGTTTGTTGTGACAGACTGTTATAAATGCGAGTGAAAGTGAGGAAAGTTGCACAGCATTTCATTCGCAGAGAATACATCTATCTGCCCACAGGACATCCAGAGCACCTGACTATTTCCCCATGCTTTGGGAGCTTCTATCACTCAGAAACCATGTGAATTTAAACAGTAACTGTAATCCTAAAACTATGTTCTAAATATGCAAATGTTCAGTATCAAACTTTGGAAGTTTGGTGGCTGGGGGTGGGTTGTTAGCGTCTGGTGGGGCAGGGTCTAGCACTTGGTGAGTGAGTGAGGGGGAGGAGCTATACCGAAATGACCACACCTCACACAGCCCACCTTAACGCTTGCAAAATCGAAGACCCTAAGAACAAACAGATGTTACAACGTCAATTTGGAAAGCATGCAAAATAGTTTAGCTCAAATGACAGAACTGAATGATTTACCTACCGTGATCCGATGACACGAAACTCACAGTGGTACATACAAAAGTCATGATAGCGTCTTTAATGGTTGTGACGGCAACAGCTGACGCTCCGACCGGAGCTACGTTAAATTACCATGCTACACAGTTGGGAGCCTTGACGGCACACCGCACTGATTATGAGCAGCACATCACACCCACACACAGTCTCAGTAGCCCAACGTCACACTAAACAAATAAAGCGCATGTTAAATAGACAACGCTGGCATCACACAGCAAAGCGACAAAGGTAAAAACCACATACCTCTGTAGTCCATAGCAACGAAAGGAAGAGGCGGGTTTTCGACCATGACGCATTCTGAGAAGGCTTAACGACCATTTATATACCAAGGTAGGGAGAGAGCCCATTGGCCACGTAGTTAATAAGGGTGACGTTTTGACCACGACACACCCCACTACACAAGGAAAGGGGATGATGTTTCCAAGTGGCCGATTCGTAAAACATTGGTTTGATGAGGACACGGAGATGTTTATACACTTACAAGCCATGACATTAAAACCACTGGCAGGTGAAATGAATAACACTGGTTACAATAGCTCCTTTCAAGGGGTGGGATATATTAAACAGTAAATGAACAGTCAGTCCTCGAGGTTGATGTGTTGGAAGCAGGACAAATGGGCATTGTTGTGCCCATGCTGAACCTTGTCCACCTCCAAAAGTGCCTACACAGGGCACGTGAGCATCAGAACTGGACCATGGAACAATGAAAGAAGGTGGCCCGGTCTGAATGAATGAATCACATGTCCTTTTACAACATGTGGATGGCCAGATGTGTGTGCGTCGCTTACCTGGGAAAGACCTGGTACCAGGATGCCCTATAGGAAGAAGGCAAGCCGGTGGAGACAGTTTGATGCTCTGTGCAATGTCCTGCTCTTAAACCTTGGGTCCCGGCATACATGTGGGTTTTATTTCGACACGTACCACCTACCTAAGGTTCAGTCCATCTCAAGTGGTAAAATAATTGTAAAGTTGGTTGCTTGAGCGTTTTTAATTTTTCCGATTTCTTTGAGAGATTAACCGATAAACATTGTGTACATTCTTGTTACTTCGTGTCCTAATGTAACGCTCAAGATTGCTCACAGTTCCACATTTAGGGTCGATGTATAATGGGAAGGGTCTTAGTCTTAATTTTGTAGGGGGTTGTTATTAAGAATAGTGTGCATGCAGTTCATTTCAGGGTTTTGAAAGCAGCAGTAAATGACTACTGAGCTGTAAACACGTTTCTCCTGCAAACGAATAAACTACAAAAGACTAGACTACAGTTATTTTTATATTACTTGCATGTTCATAGCCTTCAAGTAGGAAATAATGGGCGATTTGTAAAAGTATAACCACCTTACTGGTGAAAATCATGCACTGTTTAAATTAAACCAAGACAGTTTATGAAATCAAATGACTGATTATAAATTCTCCTGCAAAATGACATTTTTCCTAATCTATTTTTATGAATACATTTTGTAGAAATGCTTAACTGATTAAACATCAGTACTGTTTGTACTGCATCGTCTTCCATGTTGTCACCTTGACTCTTATATCAACCTTTTAGCGGAATCATACAGGAAGGATTGAGCTCAGGGGAACTAGAACATTTCACATGTCTGATCTTCTTGGTTGTGCAAACGCAGAACCTTTGACACAGCAAACACTTTAGGGTAAACTGCATCAGTTAATTTCCTCTCACGGTTGGATTTGCAGTGTGTTTCTAAACATCAGACAGTTTGTCCAATTTAGGGGAGAATTAAAAACACTGGTAAGATGTCTTTCGACAAGATCCTGAAGATACTTATGATCATCTTCAACAGTGTAATCTTTGTAAGTCTCATTTTCTTGAATACGATACAGAAATTTTTTTGTTGTTGTTATTTTTTAAATGATTGTTAATACATACAGAGCACCCGGAAAGTACGTTACAGCCTTATTCCGTAATGGATTAAATTCCTCAAAATTCTACAAGCAATACCCCATAACGACAACATGAAAGAAGTTTGTTTGAAATCTTTACAAATTTATTAAAAAGAAAAAAGAAAGAAAGCACATGTACATAAGTATTCACAGCCTTTGCCATGGCACTCAGAATTGAGCTCAGGTGCATCCTGTTTCCACTGATCATCCTTGAGATGTTTCTACAACTTGATTGGAGAAAGGGGAGACAAAAGGGGAAAAACCAAACGCAAAGAAACTTTCAAATTTATGCAAATATTCTATAAAATGTTGCTTTTCACTCCAGTTATTTCTGATAATATCTTTTGTATTAAATCTGTAACGCTTGCACTTTCTCCAGTGTTCTCACACCACCACTGTATACTGAATGTCTTGGGTCGTTCAGTAGACCTACTGTGACCTGCAATATTCCCTCCTCTTGAACTTTTCCACCTTTTCCAATGTTACAACCTGGAAATATAATTGACTTAATTGGAATTGTTACTGTGTGATTTGCACAACACGGAATGAAGGTGGTATTTTTTGTAAAACAAATGAATAAGAACAGATTAAACAGTCTCTTCCTGTAGAACCTTGGCTGCAATTACAGCGTCTTACAACGAAGTCTATCTGCTTTACACAACATTGGATCCTGATATATTTGTCCATTCATCTTGGTCAAATTGCTGAAGCTCATCATAATAGATAAAGACAATTGGTTTAAAGCAATTTTCAAGTCTTGCCACATATTCTGAATCATACTGAGGCCTGGGTCATCTTGCACTTAATCCTGAGCAGTTTCCTAATACCATCCATCCATCTATCTTCTACCACTTACTCCTTCGTCAGGGTCACGGGGAACCTGGAGCCTACCCCAGGGAGCATCGGGCACAAGGCAGGGTACACCCTGGATAGGGTGCCAATCCATCACAGGGCACAATCACATACAGTAAGGGGAAAAAAGTATTTGATCCCCTGCTGATTTTGTACGTTTTCCCACTAACAAAGAAATGATCAGTCTATAATTTTAATGGTAGGTTTATTTGAACAGTGAGAGACAGAATAACAACAAAAAAATCTAGAAAAACGCATGTCAAAAATTTTATAAATTGATTTGCATTTTAATGAGGAAAATAAGTATTTGTCCCCTCTGCAAAACATGACTTAGTACTTGGTAATGACTTAGTAATTAATTTTAATTTTCAATGCCCTGGCTGAGGGAAGGAGGTTCTCTCCCAAGATTTGAGTTGATGCCAAATTTGATCTCATCTGACCACCAGAGGACAACTGGGTGAAAGTGTTGTGGTCAGATGAGATCAAAATGGAGCTCTTTGGCATCAACTCAACTCGCCGTGTTTGGAGGAGGAGGAATGCTGCCTATGATCCCAAGAACACCATCCCCACCATCAAACATGGAGGTTTGGGGGTGTTTTTCTGCTAAGGGGACAGGTCAACTTCACCGCATCAAAGGGACGATGGACGATGTACCGTCAAATCTTGGGAGAGAACCTCCTTCCCTCAGCCAGGGCATTGAAAATTAAAAGTAATTACTAAGTCATTACCAAGTACTAAGTCATGTTTTGCAGAGGGGGTCAAATACTTATTTTCCTCATTAAAATGCAAATCAATTTATAACATTTTTGACACGCGTTTTTCGTTTTTCTGGATTTTTTTTGTTGTTATTCTGTCTCTCACTGTTCAAATAAACCTACCATTAAAATTATAGACCGATCATTTCTTTGATAGTGGGCACTTTTTTCCCCTCACTGTACACACACTACGGACACTTTAGACATGCCAATCAGCTTAACATGCATGTCTTTGGACTGTGGGAGGAAACCGGAGTACCCGGAGGAAACCACCGTAGCACAGGGAGAACATGCAAACTCCGCACACACATGGCCCCGGCAGGAATCGAACACGGGACCCTGGAGGTGTGAGGCGAACGTGCTAACCACTAAGCGAGTTTCCTAATACTTGCTGATGAAAAGCATACACAGAACATGATGCTACCACCACCATGCTTCACAGTGCGGACGGTGTTTTCTGGGTGATTAGAAGTGTTGGGATTACGACAAATGTAGTACTCAAGTTCCATTATTGTTTCATCAGACTAGAGAACATTTTTCAACACATTTGCTCAACCTCCAACTTATAAATACACCAACCGGTGTATTTATATTGAGATCATGTGACATCATGGGACACTTATGTGCAATACATGAAATTAATTATATGACTTGGGATGGCAGTACCATTATATTTCGTGTAGATTCATGACATATAATCACAATGAAATTCATTTCTGTTATCTCAGTGTTGAGAGAGTAAACAGTAGCTTACTTTTGCTTACAATTTCTTGGCATTCCACAGTTCACCAGCTAGAATTACATTTATAGCTCTTCCATCTTTCACTTCAGTTTTTTATCCTCTGTGTTTTTTCTCACTTGGTTTTAGTTAGCAGGAGCTGCGACTTCGGTCATTGGAATTTTGGCAAAAATATATGCACTCGGCGCGCTGGAGAACATTAAAAACCGTGCCACAGATTTAGGGCATCTGTCTAATGCTAACTATGTGCTGATCGCTGTTGGGGCCATAGTCACCCTCATGTGCTTCCTGAGGATCCTGAGCATCCTGGGCGTCTGTAAATCCAGCTCCTCAAAAAAGTGCAAGCTTCTGATCGTGAGTGACTTCTGACCCTGGTTTTCAGTCACTCTTTTCTGTGGAAAATTTGCATCTTACCCCAAATGTAGTCAGACAGCAAGGGTATGTTTAGTGTCGGATGTTTGACACTGGAGCTAAGAAGCTAAGGAAGCTAACAAATCTATCTCAGCCACAATCTCTTCAAGCGACAGAAAGCCAAAAATATTACTTCATTTATTTTTACTTTAAATGACATCATTGTGTTATGTCATTGATATTTTAAAACCACAATTTGTAGCTCAAAGCTCAAACTTCACTAAGGTAGGACGTAGAACCAGTTGTCCAAGATGGCTGCCCTGATTATATTCCAGTATTCAGCTACATAGGAAAGTTTTGTTCATTCCTATACAATACATTTTCTTTTTGTGTCTGGGGGTTGCACTCAGTGCCAGTCCCAAGCCCGGATAAAATGGGAGGGTTGTGTCAGGAAGGGCATCTGGCATAAAACCTGCACCAAATCAAATATGCGGACCAATAATTCACTGTGGTGACCCCTAACAGGAGCAGCTGAAAGAACAAAAACAACAAGAAGAACATTTAGTTTTTGTATGACACAAACATACAGCATCTTGACTGATGGCTACATTTGGGGTGTGTAAGCATTTATTTATTCATTACGTATTTATCTTATATTCAATGTGACATGTCCTTACAGTTTTTCATCATCATGCTCATTCTGTTGATCATGGAGTTGGCTGCAGCAGTATACATTCTGTTCCACAAAAGTAAGGTAAGAGCAATGATCCTGAATATATAGTAGATTATTGTGTACACACAAGCATAACTGTATCTAGATCAAAGATCTCCAGTATCTATACCAAAAGGTGTGCTGGACAGATTTTAATCCCAGTCTCAACTAGGTATGAAAGAATTCTGACCACAGGTCACAGGTTATCTTTTTTTGCTGCACCTGTCTACGATATTTCCCAAAATGACCAGCATTCCAAGGTGGCATTCCTTTGTCCCGTGAGCTTCATATCTAACCTTCTGTTCTCGTTCTCGCAGCTTTTATACTGGGTCCATCAGGATCTCAGAAGATGTACACCTCCACTGTAGGCCCCATGCTGTACCAAATACTCTGTCTTTTAAAAATTAAATAATTAACATAAAAAAAAATTCTTAGAAACAGAACATGAGGTGGAATATGGAACAGAATAACAATTTTATAGCAGGTTAATTTGATCAAATATATCTTCAAGAAAGTTCCACAAAGTATCAGTTTCTATAAAGCTATAAATTCCCCTTTTCGTTCAAAGGACTGCGCAATTTGCCGTACGTGCTTCTTTATTCACAGTCAACACTATTAACCACATTCAATTTGACCTTTATAGGAAAGGTTGTAATAACTCTTCTTTTTTTTGTTCCTCCTTCTGTGGTTAATGGTAGACATTGGACAGTTAAGCAACATGAAAGAACCTCCTAGTGGTGAAGGACTTCTATTTTTTAAATGAATATGAGCAGTTAATATGGACAGTGGTGGCTTGGTGGTTAAGGCTCTGGGTTATTGATCAGAAAGTCGGGGGTTCAGGCCCCAGCACTGCCAAGCTGCCACTGTTGGGCCCTTGAGCAAGGCCCTTAACCCTCTCTACTATAGGGACGCTGTATCATGGCTGACCCTGCGCTCTGACCCCAACTTCCTAACATTCTGGGGTATGTGAACAAAATAATTTCACTGTGATGAAGATTCATTTTCATTATCATTAATTGCCACATACAGTGAGAATACAGACAAAATACATTCTGAAAGACTACAGCTACAGATTTAAAAACAAAAATAAATGGGAAATGATGATGTGTTTGTTGTAACACAGAAAGATTGTTAAATTTGTTTCCTCAGGTGGAGAAACTGTTGCAGGATATTCGTGTAAATGTTGCTGATCTCATCAGGGAGAACTACGGTGAAAACGACATCTTCACCACTGCCTGGAATCAGATGATGGCTTTGGTAGATCACCTTTCACTGTTTTATTTCAGGCTGGAGCATTGAGCTGTATGGATGAATTAGACTAGTTTACATTATTATAATCAACATATGAATTTATTTTATTTGAGGGAGCATGAACGGTTTCCTATTTCTCACAACAACCGGTATTAAGATATGTAACTAATATGGCTCACTCTGGTCTAGACTAACTCTTTTAACTATGCTACAGTCACAGACCTAAAACTTGCACTTAAACGTTCATAAGTCAGAATTAAAAATAAGACCTGTAATTAAATTCACACACAGAAACTCCTTAAAGCTTTAAAAACAAAACAAAACAAAACAAAACAAAACAACAAACTCTCCTCCTGCTATCACTACTAGTGACCCAACTAGCTAAATGCTAGCAAAGTAGTCACAAACAGACGTGAGTGTTGTCTGATTTCTGTATCTGAGTCTAGATTAGCTTCATTGTACTGAGTATTGTATTTATCAGGAAAAAAAGAGAAGAAAAAAAAAACACCCCCATCAACAATCAAAATGATTTTCATGACGGAAATAACTAGCTTAGCAGCTAGTGTCTGTGGCTGAGGCGAGTTTCGCTCTGAGGTAACACATTTGACACCCTTCCTGTATATCAGTGGAGAGGAACCTATCGCTCACAAGACACAAAAAAATCCGAAAAAAATCATGTAGCTTGCCAGGTGTCTCACCCTTCACCAACACATGATCATTAAAAACACATCACTAGAGATCATTTGTCTGCAGAAAAATGCAAAGTCAACTACATTTCCTTTATTTTTCAGCGTACCGAAGTGAATGAAAAGTCAGTTTACATGAATATATTTCAGGTTCTTCTGGCCAATCAACGGTAAACACCTTCGTCTTTGAGTTGTCTATGGACCTAAATAAAGTTACTGTTATTTAAATGTTGTTGATAAAACCGTGTTTGTGGCTTCCGTGAAAAAAGGTTCCCGACCACTGGTCTAATTCGTTCGTTCCTTGCAGAAGTGGGAGCAATTTAGCGTCAAGTAACCAAAATCAGTGTGTGATCTGAGGCCTTCCTTCATTTTCCTACTTCATAATCAGCTTTAGAGTTTGTATTTGTGTGTTAATTTTAGTGAGAAAAAGCAGCGTGTTCACTTTTACCCAAGTAGCTACTCAAGGAGTATTTGTACTTTTAATTAAGGAAAGTGTAACTTCTACTACCTCTGATTAGTAGCTACATATGGACAACACTCGTTTCTAATCTGCTTGAAAGAGCAGGTTACTGTGCTTCTCTAAATGTAACAAACAATATAACACCTGAGATTATTATTGTATAATATAACTGTATTATTGTTGATTCTCAAACTAAAGTGCCAGAATTTTGAGGTGTGTGTGTGTGGTGTGTGTGTGTGTGTGTGTGTGTGTGAATGCTCTTGTAGATTAAATGCTGTGGATACAACAATTACACTGACTTTACTGGCTCCCCGCATGTAATCAAATACTCCAAAAGTTACCCCAAGTTCTGCTGCTCGCCAGCACATGAACAGTGTTATGCAGGAACTGCAGCTTCAAAGGTACACCTCCTGAATCCACTCCTCGAGTCTGATCACAAACCTGTTCATACTCTGTGGTAAATATAAAGGTTACAAACAATTTCAAGACTTTTCCTTCTCCTGAATCTGCTGATGAGGTTCAGGGTTAGACCTCTTAATGAGGGAGATATCATTTATGGTGGAAAAACCTATCCATCTTTGTCCTTTCGATATCATCATGTCATTTCCTTTGCAGATTGTACCCGGCTGTCTGGATGCTGTGGTGAATTTGGTGAAAGATAACACTGCTTCAGTAGTGGCCGTGGCTATTTGTGTCATTGTTATAGAGGTACCGAAACCATAACACCACATACTCACAGATACACAGTGCTGAATTAGAGACAGATGTAGGACTAACCCCCCAATATGGAGCAAAGCCACATGATGATGTGACTGCCAGGGTTATTTCTTGACTCCCATCATCATCATCTGGCCCAAACATGTCAACTGTCACGAGTATTACATGGATATTAGTCTACATATTACGCATAATGCTTATATTGTGTTTTGTCTCTCTTTTAATAGGTTGCTGGGATGGTCGTGTCCTTGATACTGTACAAGAAGTAACCATGGATACCTGCACTGTACACTGTGACCTCTCACATCGAACAGGATACAATAATAAAGTCTGAAATTACATTGGTACAAAATTATACACATTCTGTCCCACATGTTAAACCTACAATGAGTCTTTTTTTAACTGCATTTGTAATCCTGTATGTTTCTTTAATAACTTTGTAAAACCAAAACATACATTTCTATAGGCCAGTGAATAAAGGTTTTATATTGTACATACATGTAGTTTTATGTTTGTTCGAGTGTATCTTGTTTGCCAAGAAACGTCTGTTACCCGTTTGTTACAGCTGTAATTACAAAACAGACACCACTGAAGACCACATGATTTAGAGAATACAACATTGGAAATAAATATTCCATATTATGTAAGTTTTGGACAAAATTCTATTAATTGATGAATTTTAAATGCAAGTTTTCAAGGAAGCAAAGTGGAGCAATTTTATACACATTACATCAATCACTACTGAAAACCACTAGATGGCAGTAATGCACAATACACTGGGGTGTGTGTGCGCCACCTGCTGTAGAAGATGGAGGATGTCTGTCTAAAATGCAGGATGTGAATAAACCTGGGATATAGGTGGGATATATTAAACAGCAAGTCAACAGTCAGTCCTCGAAGTTGATGTGTTGGAAGCAGGACAAAGGGACATTTTTGTGCCCATGCTGAACCTTGTCCACCACCAAAAGTGCCTACACAGGGCATGTGAGCATCAGAACTGGACCATGGAACAATGAAAGAAGGTGGCCCGGTCTGAATTAATGAATCACATGTCCTTTTACAACATGTGGATGGCCAGATGTGTGTGCGTCGCTTACCTGGGAAAGACCTGGTACCAGGATGCCCTATAGGAAGAAGGCAAGCCGGTGGAGACAGTTTGATGCTCTGTGCAATGTCCTGCTCTTAAACCTTGGGTTCTGGCATTCATGTGGGTTTTATTTCGACACGTATCACCTACCTAAGGTTCAGTCCATCTCAAATGGTAAAATAATTGTAAAGTTGGTTGCTTGAGTGTTTTTAATTTTTCCGATTTCTTTGAGAGATTAACCGATAAACATTGTGTACATTCTTGTTCCTTCTTGTCCTAATGTAACGCTCAAGATTGCTCACAGTTCCACATTTAGGGTCGATGTATAATGGGAAGGGTCTTAGTCTTAATTTTTTAGGGGGTAGTTATTAAGAATAGTGTGCATGCACATCATTTCAGGGTTTTTTTTATTTTATTTTAAGGAGGGCAAGACATTTTCGAAAGCAGCAGTAAATGACGACTGAGCTGTAGACACTTTTACCACAAAAGAACACCGCAGCTCTGTTTATGACGCTGTCCTACACGAGTCGACACCCTTGTTTTGAGGAAATGCCCTGCCTAGTACCAATGACAGCTGCAGAAGGCCGTGCAATAAACTGTCAGGTAATTTTGTGCACAATATATAAAAACCTGAAAGAAAGGTATTACTAAATAACCCTGTTAAAGTTATCAGTTCTAATTGAATAGTTTTTCTTCCGTATACGTGTTTATCCAGGCTGAAATGTCTGTCTGCAGACTTTAGTTTGAGCTGTTGAGTGTCCAGCAGAGAATAAACAACTCCACCTGAATGCATCATTTTACCGCTCTAACTCCTCAACATAACAAATATTACGTGCAGTGGATGGATTTACATGATCACAAATTTGTCAGAATTGATGTAAAACCTCAACACACATTTGGATTCAGTGAACTGATAAAGATAAAATCATACGTGATGACTCGATTACTTCTGTAAAGACTAGACTACAGTTATTTTTATATTACTTCAAGTAGGAAATAATGGGCGATTTGTAAAAGTATAACCACCTTACAGGTGAAAATCATGCACTGTTTAAATTAAACCAAGACAGTTTATGAAATCAAATGACTGATTATAAATTCTCCTGCAAAATGACATTTTTCCAAATCTATTTTTATGAATACATTTTTTTTTAGAAATGCTTAACTGATTAAACATCAGTACTGTTTGTACTGCATCGTCTTCCATGTTGCCATCTTGAATAATATCAACCTTTTAGCGGAATCATACAGGAAGGATTGAGCTCAGGGGAACTAGAACACTTCACATGTCTGATCTTCTTGGTTGTGCAAACGCAGAACCTTTGACACATGTAACCCGCTCATCGAGGGCGGGTCACTTAATGGGGTATTACATCGTGTAATGACCGTAATGAGTAGTCGAGATACCTAGATGGACGGAATTGGGCCAGATCAAAAGACAATAGATTCGCTCACTGGAGCCACGAGTTGGATGACGATAGTGAAATAATACGCCAGACACACACAAATTAAGTTAACTTGGTATATTGTATAAAATAAACAATAGGAACAAAAATAACAGTAAGGAAATAAAATAAATAACCAATTAGAATCCCAAACTTATACAATAAACAATTATCAGAAGAACACAGTACATGTACCCTACACAATTATTAATTAGTGGTACTCAAATCAGTTCACACTGAACTACTAACTCATCTAAACTCGCTCGTCTTGGTGAGACAGTTCACAGTCCCTCAGTTCACCGTTTACCGAGTCAGTGCAGACTGAGTGTCCTCCTCCAAAGGAAACAAGTGTCAATGTGTACACAGTTCTACCTGACCCCTTGGTCCAAGGGAAAATAAATCAAAGCTATCGGACCTAGCGTGCTGATATTGCAACCTCCTAGCTGCAATGCTAGATTGAGTGGGCGTGGCTCGCCATCCATTACTGGAACAGTTTCTTCGAGGTAATCCAGAATCCTCACTGGAGGGTCGGACTCCACCGTATCGTATCCGCTGTCAATCAACATCTGAACTCGACATTAAAACCTGACCTACATGAGATAGGTCACATACAATGACTAAACAGCTGACTATTAACACGGTCAGCATAACTGGAGTTCATATCAATAACTCAGTAACCACATTCAGAATGCACTTAATAATTTAACCGTGATTGTAGGGCATGAAAATTAGCTATGCGCTAACATGCACTAACATCAGTAGCTGTGTTTACATGAACAACAATAATCCACTCTTAACCCGATTAAGACCATACTCTAAGAAACTACCATGTAAACAGCAATTTTTACTTACCTTAATCTAATTAAGGTCATAATCGAAGTAAGCGATAATCGAATTAAGACAGGTGGAGTACTCCTGTTTTAATCGTATTATGGACGTGTATTACAGACATGTAAACACCTTAATCCCATTATGAACGTCGTGTGGGAGTTTTCACCGCATTTCGCGACAGGACACGATCACACACGGCAGCGCACAACCGCTTTACGGCGAACGAGAGAGTTCGGCCGCATCCCAAACCGCGTACTTTCCTACCTCAGGCCTGTAGTGGGGAAAAAAAATACATGTATCTCGGCTACTGTATAGACGGTAACTACGCGATTTGGGACGCAGCCCACGGCTTCAGGCAGTTGTCTATTAGCACGTACAGCATGACTAATAATTAACTGCACTTAAAACGTTCGTAATTTTTTATTTATTTATTTATTTATTTATTTTATATAAAAACACCCAAACCAGCACAAACGAAGCACAAACGATTGAGACTATTTTGGGTTAATTTGGAGCATGTGGGGGGCTTGTGACGTCACCGCGCCATAATTAAATGTCTAATATCTTAAAAACGAAAGCAGCACAAACGAAACTTTTAACAGCACAAACCAGCACAAACGATTGAGACTATTTTGCTGACGTTTTGCGTTGGTGGGGGGCCAACTTCACGCAGGTAAAACGGGAACATGACAGGAGTATTCTAAAAGCGACTCATGTAAACACCTTAATCACATTATTATCTTAATCAGATTAAGGTCAATAATTAGATTACTGCTGTCCATGTAAACGTAGTCAGTGTGTCAACGGTTACTACTCAATTTAACATTCGACATCAAATAGAATTACAACGGAGCTGCTCCACTTACCAGTGGTAGCAGTCCTAAATAACATAAAATATCCTGTTTTTATCAGTTAATATATGCAGAATTTATTAAAAAAGATAAGGCACCTTAGCCGTTAGGTCACAGCTCACACGGAGCAACACTCTCACGCTCTCGCGCCGTTTATACACGAGATCAATAATCTATAATGGAGGATGTCGCATATAAGTTGACGGATATTAACTTACCCGTGCGAGAGAACGGCGCATTACTGTAACATGTGTTACCTGTGGGTCAATTACACCGTAACAGCAGCATCAAGTCACCGCGACGACTACTGACATCTCTTCCTATTTCCCTCGCTAGCGGAGGGGCGGGCGCAGCCATCCCATTGGCTGGAATGTAGCAACTCTCACTCCTATTGGCTGATGTCCTAACAGCACCCTGACCTAGTATAATAATACTCACTCGGAACTTAAGTCATTTATTTAATCTATTCATGTCTAAGTTTTACCCCTGGGTTACACACAGCACACACTTTAGGGTTAAACTGCAGCAGTTCATTTGCTCTCACGGTTCACAAACTTCAGACAGTTTACAGCAGAACTAGACAAAACAAAACACTGGGAAGATGTCTTTGAAGGGGATCCTGAAGATATTTATGATCATCTTCAACAGTGCAATCTTTGTAAGTCACATCCTCTCGAATATGATACAGAATTTTTTTTGTTGTTGCTATGAGAATAACAATGAGAAATACTGTTGGTTAATTGATAAATAAACAAGCATAAAATATTTATTTTTATACATCTTAAACAATAAAGAGTCCTAATTAGAAGTAGACTAATACAAGCATGATCCATATTAGGAAAAAGGCTAATAGCCTTCTAAGGAAATAGTGAACTAAACTTAATGTCAAATTGATATTAAATGTAACCCATAGTAATTAAACATTATTTCATTTTATTTATATTTTATGAAATTATAATATCCATTTATCTTCTTGAATATGATACAGAAATTTTTTGTTGTTGCTATTGTCTTAAATGATGAGGGTTATATATATATATATATATATATATATATATACACACACACATTATATATATATATATATATATATATATATATATAATATATATATATATATATATATATATATATATATATATATATATATATATATAAATATATACATATATATATATATATAAATATATACATATATATATATATATAAATATATACATACACACACACACACATATATACACACACATATATATTTACAGTGCCTTGCGAAAGTATTCGGCCCCCTTGAACTTTTCAACCTTTTGACACATTTCAGGCTTCAAACATAAAGATATAAAATTTTTATTTTTTGTGAAGAATCACCAACAAGTGGGACACAATTGTGAAGTGGAACGAAATCTATTGGATTTTTGAAACTTTTTTAACTAATAAAGGACTTCTTCCGTGGTGACGTCATGTCTTCGTCCCGTCGTGTCATAGGGTCATGTCTGTTTTGGAAGGGCGCACAGCTGTTAGCGGTTGCGGGCTAATTAAGTTCAGGACTATATATACCGTGAGTCGTGCTCTACACCGGGCGGTTCGACTAAAGCGACTGATGGACATATTATGTAACCGAATCTCGAGAGAGCTAGAGTGCGACCATAGTAATCTTGGTTTCTTGTCATGTTTTTGCCATAGTCTTAGTATTAGTATTAGCATTAGCAATAGCCGAGTGAGCGTAGCCTAGCTCAGTGTTTTGTTCCTAGTGTTTTTGTTTGCATTCCTCACTGTTAATAAACTGCACCGTTCTCTACTGCGTTTGCATCCTGCCTGCTTCCTTCGCCTCACTGCATGTTAACTATCTGCTTTACACATCCTTGGATCCTGATATATTTGTCCATTCATCTTGGTCAAATTGCTGAAGCTCATCATAATAGATAAAAAAAACACCATTTGGTGTACAGCAATTTTCAAGTCTTGCCACATATTCTGAATCATACTGAGGCCTGGGTCATCTTGCCCTTAATCCTGAGCAGTAGGGCTGCCAAATAGGGCTGCCAAAATGATAATCCCGATTATTTTTGATCAATATTGAGATCTTGATTATTTATCACGATTATTCTTTGATCTTAGTGTTCACATATTTTTACGTTCAAATAAGCAGACCGCTGCTTTCTCCTCCATGTTGTAAATGGTAAATGTAAAATGGTGCACTTATATAGCGCTTTTAACCAAAACACTGTGTCTCATTCACCCACACACACACACCAATGGTAGCAGAGCTGCCATGCAAGGTGCTAGCTTGCCATTGGGAGCAACATGGGGTTCAGTGTCTTGCCCAAGGACACTTCAGCATGTGGGGTCACCCGGGCCGGGGATCGAACCGCCAACCCTATGATTAGTGGACAACCCACTCTACCAACTGCGCCACAGCTGCTCCAAGTTGTTGTGCTAAATGTTCAAATCTTTGCATCATATTAGACTGATCCTTAAAGCACATCATCTCATAGACGCAAAATATAAATAAAATTGTACCCCAAATATAGGAGAAGTAGTGTGAGTGTGTATGTGATTATGCCCTGCGATGGACTGGCACCCTGTCCAGGGTGTACCCCGCCTTGTGCCCGATGCTTCCTGGGATAGGCTCCAGGTTCCCCGTGACCCTGAAGAAGGAGTAAGCGGTAGAAGATGAATGGATGGATGGATATAGGAGAAGTAAAAATAAAAATGCCATCAACCAAATGAAGATATATGATCAAATATAACAATATGCAACCAAATGAAAACAATTCAGGCGTATGCAGAAAAGGCAATAACATTGTTTACAGGAGGAGAGACGCAAGACAATTTCTTTTAGGAGCACTTGTGAACCTAATTACAAAAATTAAGGAGCATAGTTGAAGTTTTTTTGATGGTAACATTATTGTGCCACAATATAACACACAACTAGGCATGAGAAAACGTGAGCTGGTCAATTATGACAGAATTTAGGAACATAGTGTGAGCCATGACAAATTAATTTGCCTTCTGATAAACTAAATTTAATATTTTCAGTTAATTTTACAGACTGTATGCAAAAAACAACCGTTAACCTGTTCCACCTTGTAAACAAATACAATAAACATCTATGTTCAGTGTTTGAAGTCTTCTCCTATTAAATACAATTAAAGCTACACTATTAGACATTTTCCACTGTCATGGTTCTGGGCTGGAGTCAGTTCTAGAACCGCTCTGTGTATATTGTGTATATATCTGAATAATCTCATATAGGATGTGATTGGGTGAGTTCGTTTACCCATCAACTACAAAGTGCTTTAGTGTAATGGTGTTCATTACTGATGCACCAATCAGGATTTTTACGACTGAAACCGATCCAGATACCAATCTTTTTGTTTAACCTTCAATCAGGAAGTCTGTCATAAACAGTTAAATGTAAGCTCTCTGCTCATGGTCACTGTTAATTGAATTAAAATAATAGCAATGAGAAATACTGTTGGTTAACTGATAAATAAACAAGCATAAAATATTTATTTTTAAACATCTTAAACAATAAAGAGTCCTAATTAAAAGTAGATTAATACAAGCATGATCCATATTAGGAAAAAGGCTAATAGCCTTCTAAGGAAATAGTGAACTAAACTTAATGTCAAATTGATATTAAATGTAACCCATAGTAATTAAACATTATTTCATTTTATTTATATTTTATGAAATTATAATATCCATTTATCTTCTTGAATATGATACAGAAATTTTTTGTTGTTGCTATTGTCTTAAATGATGAGGGTTATATATATATATATATATATATATATATATATATATATATATATACACACACACATTATATATATATATATATATATATATATATATATATATATATATATATATATATATATATATATATATATATAAATATATACATATATATATATATAAATATATACATACACACACACACACATATATACACACACATATATATTTACAGTGCCTTGCGAAAGTATTCGGCCCCCTTGAACTTTTCAACCTTTTGACACATTTCAGGCTTCAAACATAAAGATATAAAATTTTTATTTTTTGTGAAGAATCACCAACAAGTGGGACACAATTGTGAAGTGGAACGAAATCTATTGGATTTTTGAAACTTTTTTAACTAATAAAGGACTTCTTCCGTGGTGACGTCATGTCTTCGTCCCGTCGTGTCATAGGGTCATGTCTGTTTTGGAAGGGCGCACAGCTGTTAGCGGTTGCGGGGCTAATTAAGTTCAGGACTATATATACCGTGAGTCGTGCTTCACACGGGGTGCCCGACTAAAGCGACTGATGGACATATTATGTAACCGAATCGGGAGAGCTAGAGTGCGACCATAGTAATCTTGGTTTCTTGTCATGTTTTTGCCATAGTCTTAGTATTAGTATTAGCATTAGCAATAGCCGAGTGAGCGTAGCCTAGCTCAGTGTTTTGTTCCTAGTGTTTTTGTTTGCATTCCTCACTGTTAATAAACTGCACCGTTCTCTTCACCGGTTTGCATCCTGCCTGCTTCCTTCGCCTCACTGCATGTTAACTATCTGCTTTACACATCCTTGGATCCTGATATATTTGTCCATTCATCTTGGTCAAATTGCTGAAGCTCATCATAATAAAAAAAAAAACACCATTTGGTGTACAGCAATTTTCAAGTCTTGCCACATATTCTGAATCATACTGAGGCCTGGGTCATCTTGCCCTTAATCCTGAGCAGTAGGGCTGCTAGGGGAAATAACCCGATTATTTTATTGAATCTTCTTCCACCGGCTAAGTTGTTGTGCTAACACAATTTTTTTGTTCAAATCTTTGCATCATATTAGACTGATCCTTAAGCACATCATCTCATAGACGCAAAATATAAATAAAATTGTACCCCAAATATAGGAGAAGTAGTGTAGTGTGTATGTGATTATGCCCCGCGATGGACTGGCACCCTGTCCAGGGTGTACCCCGCCTTGTGCCCGAATGCTTCCTGGGATAGGCTCCAGGTTCCCCGTGACCCTGAAGAAGGAGTAAGCGGTAGAAGATGAATGGATGGATGGATATAGGAGAAGTAAAAATAAAAATGCCATCAACCAAATGAAGATATATGATCAAATATAACAATATGCAACCAAATGAAAACAATTCAGGCGTATGCAGAAAAGGCAATAACATTGTTTACAGGAGGAGAGACGCAAGACAATTTCTTTTAGGAGCACTTGTGAACCTAATTACAAAAATTAAGGAGCATAGTTGAAGTTTTTTTGATGGTAACATTATTGTGCCACAATATAACACACAACTAGGCATGAGAAAACGTGAGCTGGTCAATTATGACAGAATTTAGGAACATAGTGTGAGCCATGACAAATTAATTTGCCTTCTGATAAACTAAATTTAATATTTTCAGTTAATTTTACAGACTGTATGCAAAAAACAACCGTTAACCTGTTCCACCTTGTAAACAAATACAATAAACATCTATGTTCAGTGTTTGAAGTCTTCTCCTATTAAATACATTTAAAGCTACACTATTAGACATTTTCCACTGTCATGGTTCTGGGCTGGAGTCAGTTCTAGAACCGCTCTGTGTATATTGTGTATATATCTGAATAATCTCATATAGGATGTGATTGGGTGAGTTCGTTTACCCATCAACTACAAAGTGCTTTAGTGTAATGGTGTTCATTACTGATGCACCGATCAGGATTTTTATAACTGAAACCGATCCAGATACCAATCTTTTTGTTTAACCTTCGATCAGGAAGTCTGTCATAAACAGTTAAATGTAAGCTCTCTGCTCATGGTCACTGTTAATTGAATTAAAATAATAGCAATGAGAAATACTGTTGGTTAACTGATAAATAAACAAGCATAAAATATTTATTTTTAAACATCTTAAACAATAAAGAGTCATAATTAGAAGTAGACTAATGTCAAATTGATATTAAATGTAACCCATAGTAACTAAACATTATTTAATTTTATTCATATTTTATGAAGTTATTATAATATCCATTTATTAATCTATATTTGAAGATGCATTTTGGACTTCCTGTAGTTTTTATTCCGATTGTATTATACAACTCCGAACAAGTCACTCGCACCGGTGAGAATAAATATTTATTCACAGTCGCACAAAGTACTTCAGTCGCAAATGCACGTGAAATGGTCACACTGTAGAGCCCTGAGTTTATCTGCAAAGTTTTATCTCTTTTGGCGTGATCAGGTTTAATGTCGCCGACAGCCTCTGTAGTACAATTTAGCATCATGCTAGCTAGTGTCATAATTTCCCCTCGCGCAAGTGCTGGAGCTCGCAGAGAAACTGGCAACTCTGTTTCCGGATTTTGGCACTACAAAATGACATTGTCACCGCGTTATGTGATTGGCTGTAAGTTTAGCAAGCGCTTGATTTGAGTGGCGAAAACAGCGGAGTTTTCTATAAGCGGAGGACGAACTTTAAACGGCAATATCGCAGTCGATCATGTTCATTTAATCGTGGGCAGTCAAAATCGTAATCGAGTACGATATTCCATTAATTGTGCAGCCCTACTGAGCAGTTTCCTAATACTTGCTGATGAAAAGCATACACAGAACATGATGCTACCACCACCATGCTTCACAGTGCGGACGGTGTTTTCTGGGTGATTAGAAGCGTTGGGATTACGATAAATGTAGTACTCAAGTTCCATTATTGTTTCATCAGACTAGAGAACATTTTTCAACCCATTTGCTCAACCTCCAACTTATAAATACACGAACCGGTGTATTTATATTGAGATCATGTGACATCATGGGACACTTATGTGCAATACATGAAATTAATTATATGACTTGGGATGGCAGTATCATTATATTTCAGTATCATTATATTTTGTGTAGATTCATGACATATAATCCCAATGAAATTCATTTCTGTTATCTCAGTGTTGAGAGAGTAAACAGTAGCTTACTTTTGCTTACAATTTCTTGGCATTCCACAGTTCACCAGCTAGAATTACATTTATAGCTCTTCCATCTTTCACTTCAGTTTTTTATCCTCTGTGTTTTTTCTCACTTGTTCTTTAGTTAGCAGGAGTTGCGGCTGTGGTCATTGGAATTTTGGCGAAAAAGCATGCACTTGACGTGCTGGAGAAGATTAAAAACCGTTCCACAGTTTTAGGGAATCTGTCTAATGCTAACTACGTGCTGATTGCTGTTGGGGCCGTACTCACCCTCATGGGCTTCCTGAGCTTCCTGAGCTTTCTGGGCGTCTGTAAATCCAGCTCCCCGAATAAGCGCAAGCTTCTGATCGTGAGTGACTTCTGACCCTGGTTTTCAGTCACTCTTTTCTGTGGAGAATTTGCATCTTACCCCAAATGTAGTCAGACAGGAAGGGTATGTTTAGTGTCGGATGTTTGACACTGGAGCTAAGAAGCTAATGAAGCTAACAAATCTATCTCAGCCACAATCTCTTCAAGTGACACAAAATAAAAAATTTACTTCATTTATTTTTACTTTAAATGACATCATTGAGTTATATCATTGAAATTTTAAAACCACAATTTGTAGCTCAAAGCTCAAACTTCACTAAGGTAGGACGTAGAACCAGTTGTCCAAGATGGCTGCCCTGATTATATTCCAGTATTCAGCTACATAGGAAAGTTTTGTTCATTCCTATACAATACATTTTCTTTTTGTGTCTGGGGGTTGCACTCAGTGCCAGTCCCAAGCCCGGATAAAATAGGAGGGTTGTGTCAGGAAGGGCATCTGGCATAAAACCTGCACCAAATCAAATATGCGGACCAATAATTCACTGTGGTGACCCCTAACAGGAGCAGCTGAAAGAACAAAAACAACAAGAAGAACATTTAGTTTTTGTATGACACAAACATACAGCATCTTGACTAATGGCTACATTTGGGGTGTGTAAGCATTTATTTATTTATTCATTACATATTTATCTTATATTCAATGTGACATGTCCTTACAGTTTTTCATCATCATGCTCATTGTATTGATCATGGAGGTGGCTGCAGCAGTATACATTCTGCTTTACAAAAGTAAGGTAAGAGCAATGATCCTGAACATATAGTAGATTATTGTGTACACACAAGCATAACTGCATCTACATCAAAGATCTCCAGTATCTATACCAAAAGGTGTGCTGGACAGATTTTAATCCCAGTCTACGTACGGAAGAATTTTGACCAATTCCAGGTTATTTTTTTTGCTGCACCTGTCTACGATATTTCCCAAAATTACCGGTGTTCCCAGGTGGCATTCCTTTGTCCCGTGAGCTTCATTTCTGACCTTCTGCTCTCGCAGCTTTTATACTGGGTCCATCAGGATCTCAGAAGATGTACACCTCCACTGTAGGCCCCATGCTGTACCAAATACCCTGTCTTTTAAAAATTAAATAATTAACATAAAAAAATTCTTAGAAACAGAGCATGAGGTGGAATATGCAACAGACTGTCATTTTTATAACAGGTTTGTTTTTATAAAAATATATCTTCATTGTATTTCAAGAACCTGACCTTTTTGGTCAGAGGACTGCGCAATTTGCCGTACGTGCTTCTTTATTCACAGTCAACACTATTAACCAGATTCGATTTGACCTTTATAGGAAAGGTTGTAATAACTCTTCTTTTTTTTTTCCTCATTCTGTGGTTAATGGTAGACATTGGACAGTTAAGCAACATGAAAGAACCTCCTAGTGGTGAAGGACTTCTATTTTTAAATGAATATGAGCAGTTAATATGGACAGTAGTGGCTTGGTGGTTAAGGCTCTGGGTTATTGATCAGAAAGTCACAGAAAGCACTGCCAAGCTGCCACTGTTGGGCCCTTGAGCAAGGCCCTTAACCCTCTCTACTCCAGGGGCGCTGTATCATGGCTGACCCTGCGCTCTGACCCCAACTTCCTAACATTCTGGGGTATGTGAACAAAATAATTTCACTGTGATGAAGATTCATTTTCATTATCATTAATTGCCACATACAGTGAGAATACAGACAAAACACATTCTGGAAGACTACAGCTACAGATTTAAAAACAAAACAAATGGGAAATGATGATGTGTTTGTTTTAACACAGAAAGATTCATTTGTTTCCTCAGGTGGAGAAACTGTTGCAGGATATTCATGAAAATGTTGGTATTCTCATCAGGGAGAACTACGGTAAAAACGACATCTTCACCACTGCCTGGAATCAGATGATGGCTTTGGTACATCACCTTTCACTGTTTTATTTCAGGCTGGAGCATTGAGCTGTATGGATGAATTAGACTAGTTTACATTATTATAATCAACATATACATTTATTTTATTTGAGGGAGCATGAACGTTTTCGTATTTCTCACAACAACTGTAATTAAGATATGTAACTAATATGGCTCACTCTGGTCTAGACTAACTCTTTTAACTATGCTACAGTCACAGACCTAAAACTTGCACTTAAATGTTCATAAGTCAGAATTACAAGTGAGACCTGTAATTAAATACACACACAGAAAATCGGTTAAAAAAAACCAAAAAAAAAAACAACTGTCTGCCTGCTATCACTACTAGTGACTCAACTAACTAAATGCTATCAAAGTAGTTGTCACTGTCATATCCCAGCAAACCAGTGCCTACATTTCCCATCCTGCACCGTGGCCTACAAACATGGCCACCATGGACTACACTTCCCACACACGTTCACCTTCACCGGAATTCTAATCACACACACCTGTTGCCAATCTCACTCACTGACTCCGCCATATAAGAGACTTTTTGAACACCATGACATTGCCTAGTATTGAGTGTATTCTCGTTGCTATGCACGTTTTTCGGTTTGAGTCATGTTTATTGACTTTATTCCTCGTTTTTCATTTTGGATTCTAGCTTTGCCCAGCGTGTTTGTAGATCGCTTGACCAATTGCCTGTTTTGACCATGCTCTTGTATCATGATTTGGATTTGTCTGCCTGTCTCTCTCTCTATTAAACGTCTTTCATTGCACTTGCACTTGTCCTATCCTCCCTTACGTTCCGGAACGTGACAGTCACAAACAGACGCGAGCGGTGTCTGATTTCTGTATCTGAGTCTACATTTGTTTAATTGTACCCAGTAATGTATTTAGACTACCTATTATCACTACTTATTATGAGCAGGCAAACTGGGTAACCTCCTGCTCAGTGCTCATAACCTGAGACTCACGAAGTGGTCTCACCTGCAGAGCTGCAGCTAGAGGTCAAAATGGCAACCTCATCTCCAGAGCTTGAACCTGAGACCCATGAAGTGGCCTCACCTGCTGAGCTCCAGCCGGAGGTCAACGTGGCAACCTCAGACCAACCCCAACAAGGTGGTCTCACTTGCCAAGTTGGAGGTCAACATGCTGACCTCTGATCCAGAGCTCCAGCATGAGATCCATGCGGGGGTCTCACCTGCAGAGCTCCAGCCAGAGGTCAACGTGGCGACCTCTGCTCCCGAGATCCAGCATGAGACACACGAGGCGGTCTCATCCCCAGAGCTCTAGCATGAGACTCACGAGGTTGTCTCATCTCCAGAGCTCCAGCATGAGACTCACGAGGTTGTCTCATCTCCAGAGCTCCAGCATAAAGTCAAGTTCTTGCTAGAGGTCAATGAGGTGACCTCCCAAGCCATGTTCACGCCCGAGGTCGAAGAGGTGACCTTTCGAAGAGACGGCCTCTCACGCCAAGTTCCTGTCCAAGGTCAAAGAGACAGCCTCTCATGCCAAGTTCCTGTCTGAGGTTGAAGAGATGGCCTCACACGCCAAGTTCCTGTCCGAGGTCGAAGAGATGGCCTTTCACGACACTATCAGTCCGAGATCAACAATGTGACCTTCCACATCACGTTCGAGTCCAAGATCGATGATGTGACCTTCCACACCATGTTCCAGTCTGAAACCGACGTTATGAGCAAAAAAATCCGCCTTATGCCTGAAACCGACTTCACGACCAACCAAGTTCTGCTCGCGACAGCGTCAGTTGACATGACCAACCAAGTTCTCCTTATGCCTGAAATCGACTCCACGACCAACCAAGTTCTGCTCATGCCAGAGTCTGCTGACATGACCCACCAAGTTCTGCTCATGTCCGAGTCCGCTGACACGCCCAACCAAGTTCCAACCAATGCCCGAGTTAGCTGACACGGCGAACCAAGTTCTGCTCACACCCAAGTTTGCTGACACGGCCAGTGAAGTTCTGCTGACGCCAGAGTCTGTTGACACGGCCAACCACGTGCCGCTCACACCCGAGTCTGCTGATACGGCCAACCAATTTCTTCTCACGCCCGAGTCTGCTGACACAGCCAACGAGGTTCCGGCCCACGCCCGAGTCTGCTGACATTGCCAACCAAGTTCTGCTCATGCCCGAGGTGGAAGGAAAAAAAGTATCAACAATTGAAATGATTTTCATGACGGAAATAACTATCTTAGCAGCTAGTGTCTGTGGCTGAGGTGAACACCCTTCCTGACACCCTTCCTGTATATCAGTGGAGAGGAACCTATCGCTTGTGATCCACATGTGGCTCACTGAAAAAAATCATGTAGCTTGCCAGGTGTCTCACCCTTCACCAACACATGATCATTAAAAACACATCACTAGAGATCATTTGTCTGCAGAAAAATGCAAAGTCAACTACATTTCCTTTATTTTTCAGCGTACCGAAGTGAATGAAAAGTCAGTTTACATGAATATATTTCAGGTTCTTCTGTCCAATCAACGGTAAACACCTTTGTCTTTGAGTTGTCTATGGACCTAAATAAAGTTACTGTTATTTAAATATTGTTGATAAAACCGTGTTTTTGGCTTCGGTGAAAAAAGGTTCCCGACCTCTGGTCTAATTCGTTCGTTCCTTGCAGAAGTGGGACTAATTTAACGTCGAGTAACCAAAATCAGTGTGTGATCTGAGGCGTTCCTTTATTTTCCTACTTCATAATTAGCTTTAGAGTTTGTATTTGTGTGTTAATTTCAGTGAAAAAAAGCGGCGTGTTCACTTTTACCCAAGTAGCTACTCAAGGAGTATTTGTACTTTTACTTAAGGAAAGTGTTACTTCTACTACCTCTGATTAGTAGCTACATATGGACAACACTCGTTTCTAATCTGCTTGAAAGAGCAGGTTACTGTGCTTCTCTTAATGTAACAAACAATATAACACCTGAGATTACTATTGTATAATATAACTGTATTATTGTTGATTCTCAAACTAAAGTGCCAGAATTTTGAGGTGTGTGTGTGTGTGTGTGTGTGTGTGTGTGAATGCTCTTGTAGATGAAATGCTGTGGATACAAAGGCTACACCGACTTCAGTGGCTCCCCGTATGTAATCAAAAACTCCCAAAGTTACCCCAAGTTCTGCTGCTCGCCAGCACATGAACAGTGTTATCCAGGAACTGCAGCTTCACAGGTAAACCTCCTGAATCCACTCCTCGAGTCTGATCACAAACCTGTTCATACTCTGTAACCTTTATATTTACCACAAACAATTTCAAGGCTTTTCCTTCTCTTGAATCTGCTGATGAGGTTCTGGGTTAGACCTCTTAATGAGGGAGATATAATTTATGGTGGCAAAACCTATCCATCTTTGTCCTTTCGATATCGTCATGTCATTTCCTTTGCAGATTGTACACGGCTGTCTGGATGCGGTGGTGAATTTGGTGAAAGATAACACTGTTGGGGGTCGGTTAGTTTGGTGTTTTTTGTTTATTTATATAACATTGTTATAGTGCATTGTTAGTGTATTATAGATAAATATTCACCAGATACTATGGACCCACAGTGCCTAGTCAATGCTAATCATGTGACACCAGTGATGCCAGTTTTTTCTTGCTTTTCATCCCCATCATCATCATCTGGCCCAAAATGTCTATAGTTATTACTATGTATATTACTTATGTAATGTTTATATGGTGTTTGTTTTTGTCTCTTTTAATAGGTTGGCTGCGATGGTCGTGTGCCATGATACTGTACAAGAAGTAACCATGGAAACCTGCACTGTACACTGTGACCTCTCACATCGAACAGGATACAATAATAAAGTCTGAAATTACATTGGTACAAAATTATACACATTCTGTCCCACATGTTAAACCTACAATGAGTACAGAAGTCTTTTTTTAAGTGCATTTGTAATCCTGTATGTTTCTTTAATAACTTTGTAAACCCAAAACTTACATTTCTATAGGCCAGTGAATAAAGGTTTTATATTGTACATACATGTAGTTTTATGTTTGTTCGAGTGTATCTTGTTTGCCGAGAAACTTCTGTTACTCGTTTGTTACAGCTGTAATTACAAAACAAACACCACTGAAGACCACATGATTTAGAGAATACAACATTGGAAATAAATATCCCATATTATGTAAGTTTTGGACAAAATTCTTTTAATTGATGAATTTTAAATGTAAGTTTTCAAGGAAGCGAAGTGGAGCAATTTTATACACAACATCACTACTGAAAACCACTAGATGGCAGTAATGCACAATACACTGGGGTGTGTGTGCGCCACCTGCTGTAGAAGATGGAGGATGTCTGTCTAAAATGCAGGATGTGAATAAACCTGACTATCAGGAAATTGTGGATTTCAATTAACTTACCTTCTTATTGATGTCGTCTACTCTCACAAACCTAAAATGGCATTTTAACAAACCTGGAAAAACCCTTTTTTTAAAAATACATTCTGCCATTAAAAAAAGAGTACATATCTATAAATACAGAGATGACAATTAGTTTGCGGTGGAAATCTAGTTATTTCAAAGAATGCTTGGACCCCATTGATTGCTGATTGCAGCTAAATTAGTTTGTATCTGTATGAGGTGTAAGGTTAATACTTCAGTACTCACCTTTTTAACTCTGTTACTATAAAGTACTCCATTGTACTTTTGCCTGAAAATGATTTAAGTAGTGATAAGTAAGCTTTATGTTAATAAAAGATGTTGATAAAACAGTTTGTAGCACAGAGTCTTAATAGGAAATCAATTAATTGTCTGATTGGCCGTGCCCTGTTCCATCAATTAAAATATTTTATATTTATCTTATTATATATAAGCTATAAGCCAGTGTTCTTGCATCAGAAAATGTTAGAGCCAATCATGTTTCGGTGTGCAAATGCAGGCTATGATGCAACACCGGTTTACCAAGGAAAGGGGATGATGTTTCCAAGTGGCCGATTCATGAAACATTGGTTTGATGAGGACACGGAGATGTTTATACACTTACAAGCCATGACATTAAAACCACTGGCAGGTGAAATGAATAACACTGGTTACAATAGCTCCTTTCAAGGGGTGGGATATATTAAACAGTAAATGAACAGTCAGTCCTCGAAGTTGATGTGTTGGAAGCAGGACAAAGGGGCATTGTTGTGCCCATGCTGAACCTTGTCCACCTCCAAAATCGCCTACACAGGGCACGTGAGCATCAGAACTGGACCATGGAACAATGAAAGAAGGTGGCCCGGTCTGAATGAATGAATCACATGTCTTTTTACAACATGTGGATGGCCAGGTGTGTGTGCGTCGCTTACCTGGGAAAGACCTGGTACCAGGATGCCCTATAGGAAGAAGGCAAGCCGGTGGAGGCAGTTTGATTCTCTGTGCATTGTCCTGCTCTTAAACCTTGGGTTCTGGCATTCATGTGGGTTTTATTTCGACACGTACCACCTACCTAAGGTTCAGTCCATCTCAAGTGGTAAAACAATTGTAAAGTTGGTTGCTTGAGCGTTTTTAATTTTTCTGATTTCTTTGAGAGATTAACCGATAAACATTGTGTACATTCTTGTTCCTTCTTGTCCTAATGTAACGCTCAAGATTGCTCACAGTTCCACATTTAGGGTCGATGGGTCATTTAGGGTCATTTTTCCGCTCTAACTCCTCAACATAACGAATATTACGTGCAGTGGATGGATTTACATGATCACAAATTTGTCAGAGTTGATGTAAAACCTCAACACACATTTGGATTCAGTGAACTGATAAAGATAAAATCATACTGTCAGGCGGGTTGTAGACGGGGACGGAGGCAGGTGCAGATCCAACTTCTTTATTGAACATAAATGTAAAAACTCAATTCAAAACAGAACATAGACAGATCAGGAGCAAACGTAGCAGAGACAAACTGGCGACCCGCTATAACACAGAAGACTTCTGAACAGAAAACACTACCTAACGTCTAGCCTTAAAAAACCAAACTAAACAATTAACCGAATGCCAAACACCGGTGTCAAATAAGGAAATGCAAACCAAAACAAAGAACACGTGATTAGTCCGATAGTGAAACCCAGTGCCACAGTGCCCTCTGCTGGCCACACTGTGACACATACGTGATGACTCGATTACTTCTGTAAAGACTAGACTACAGTTATTTTTATATTACTTGCATGTTCATAGCCTTCAAGTAGGAAATAATGGGCGATTTGTAAAAGTATAACCACCTTACAGGTGAAAATCATGCACTGTTTAAATTAAACCAAGACAGTTTATGAAATCAAATGACTGATTTTAAATTCTCCTGCAAAATGACATTTTTCCAAATCTATTTTTATGAATATTTTTTTTTTTTTAGAAATGCTTAACTGATTAAACATCAGTACTGTTTGTACTGCATCGTCTTCCATGTTGTCACCTTGAATAATATCAACCTTTTAGCGGAATCATACAGGAAGGATTGAGCTCAGGGGAACTAGAACACTTCACATGTCTGATCTTCTTGGTTGTGCAAACGCAGAACCTTTGACACATGTAACCCGCTCATCGAGGGCGGGTCACTTAATGGGGTATTACATCGTGTAATGACCGTAATGAGTAGTCGAGATACATAGATGGACGGAATTGGGCCAGATCAAAAGACAATAGTTTCGCTCGCTGGAGCCACGAGTTGGATGACGACAGTGAAATAATACGCCAGACACACACAAATTAAGTTAACTTCGTATATTGTATAAAATAACCAATAGGAACAAATATAACAGAAAGGAAATAAAATAAATAAATAAATAAAAGCTATCGGACCTAGCGTGCTGATATTGCAACCTCCTAGCTGCAATCCGGTTCTAGATTGAGTGGGCGTGGCTTGCCATCCATTACTGGAACAGTTTCTTCGAGGTAATCCAGAATCCTCACTGGAGGGTCGGACTCCACCGTATCGTATCCGCTGACAATCGACATCTGAACTCGACATTAAAACCTGACCTACATGAGATAGGTCACATACAATGCCTAAACAGCTGACTATTAACACGGTCAGCATAACTGGAGTTCATATCAATAACTCAGTAACCACATTCAGAATGCACTTAATAATTTAAGACCATACTCTAAGAAACTACCATGTAAACAGCAATTTTTACTTACCTTAATCTAATTAAGGTCATAATCGAAGTAAGCGATAATCGAATTAAGACAGGTGGAGTACTCCTGTTTTAATCGTATTATGGACGTGTATTACAGACATGTAAACACCTTAATCCCATTATCAACGTCGTGTGGGAGTTTTTTTTTCACCGCATTTCGCGACAGGAAAATGATTTGGATTTGTCTGCCTGTCTCTCTAAAAAACGTCTTTCACTGCACTTGCGATCCGTCCTATCCTCCCTCACGTTCCGGAAAGTGACAGTCACAAAAGACACAACGTGAGCGGTGTCTGATTTCTGTATCTGAGTCTACATTTATTTCATTGTACCCAGTAATGTATTTAGCAGAGGGGGAAAAAAGTATCAACAATTGAAATAATTTTCATGACGTAAATAACTAGCTTAGCACCTAGTGTTTGTGGCTGAGATGAAAGTAACACATTGGACATCCTTCCTGTATATCAGTGGACAGGAACCTATCGCTTACAAGATTAGTTACAGCTGTAATTACAAAACAGACACCACTGAAGACCACATGATTTAGAGAATACAACATTGGAAATAAATATCCCATATTATGTAAGTTTTGGACAAAATTCTTTTAATTGATGAATTTTAAATGTAAGTTTTCAAGGAAGCAAAGTGGAGTGATTTTATACACATAACACATGACGCTGTCCTACCTTAATCCCATTATGAACGTCGTGTGGGAGTTTTCACCGCATTTCGCGACAGGACACGATCACACACACGGCAGCGCACAACCGCTTTACGGCGAACGAGAGAGTTCGGCCGCATCCAAAACCGCGTACTTTCCTACCTCAGGCCTGTAGTGGGGAAAAAAAATACATGTATCTCGGCTACTATATAGACGGTAACTACGCGATTTGGGACGCAGCCCACGGCTTCAAGCAGTTGTCTATTAGCACGTACAGCATGACTAATAATTAACTGCACTTAAAACGTAAGTCATTTTTTATTATTTTTTATAAAAACACCCAAAACTGTATACGGTCCCATAACGAAGACGTACTGAACTGAGGGACGTCGGAAGGCGTGGCGCGGTGACGCAATGACGCGGGCTGTTCATCTGACATATAACATGTAAAACGGGAACATGACAGGAGCATTCTAAAAGCGACTCATGTAAACACCTTAATCACATTTATTATCTTAATCAGATTAAGGTCAATAATTAGATTACTGCTGTCCATGTAAACGTAGTCAGTGTGTCAACGGTTACTACTCAATTTAACATTCGACATCAAATAGAATTACAACGGAGCTGCTCCACTTACCAGTGGTAGCAGTCCTAAATACCATGAAATATCCTGTTTTTATCAGTTAATATATGCAGAATTTATTAAAAAAGATAAGGCACCTTAGCCGTTAGGTCACAGCTCACACGGAGCAACACTCTCACTCTCTCGCGCCGTTTATACACGAGATCAATAATCTATAATGGAGGATGTCGCATATAAGTTGACGGATATAAACTCACCCGTGCGAGAGAACGGCGCATTACTGTAACATGTGTTACCTGTGGGTCAATTACACCGTAACAGCAGCATCAAGTCACCGCGACGACGCCGGAGTTCCTACTGACATCTCTTCCTATTTCCCTCGCTAGCGGAGGGGCGGGCACAGCCATCCCATTGGCTGGAATGTAGCAACTCTCACTCCTATTGGCTGATGTCCTAACAGCACCCTGACCTAGTATAATAATACTCACTCGGAATTTAGTCATTTATTTCATCTATTCATGTCTAAGTTTTACCCCTGGGTTACACACAGCACACACTTTAGGGTTAAACTGCAGCAGTTCATTTGCTCTCACGGTTCACAAACTTCAGACAGTTTACAGCAGAACTAAACAAAACAAAACACTGGGAAGATGTCTTTGAAGGGGATCCTGAAGATACTTATCATCATCTTCAAAAGTGCAATCTTTGTAAGTCACATCTTCTTGAATATGATACAGAAATTTTTGTTGTCGCTATTGTCTTAAATGATGACGGTTATATATATATATATATATATATATATATATATATATATATATATATATATATATATATATATATATATATATATATATATATATATGTATGTATATATATATATATATATATATATATATATATATATGTATGTATGTATTATATATATATATATATATATATATATATGTATGTATGTATGTATATATGTATATATAGCATTAATCGTTTAAGTATTTAATGTGTGTTAACATTAGATCAGACCCAAGTGTGTTTATAATTACTATACATTAAAAAGTGAGATTATCTGTTTGATGGTATGCCCTACGCGTTACACTGAAGTGAGCACACTAACAATAAAACTGTGGGGGGGATTATTATAATAATAAAGTTATTAAGGATTATTATAATAATAAAGTTGTTGGGCCAAATGTGTAGAAGGTTGATTCCTACACTCCAATACAGGATAAGAGTTGATTTAATCAAATATTAAAACAGATAAACTAACATCTATTTTCATCAAATTTTTTGTTCTTTTTATTGTTAATAAAAAAATTATTTTATTTAACTTATAATATATGAAAATACATGTAAATATTCAAATGTAATCAATCACACACATTCCAATTCACTCATTATAACCTGGAAATAAACAAGTCGTAAAGAAAAACATTAAAACCAAGAAAAAAATGAATGTTCAATAATTGAACATGTTAAATAAAGTGTTAAATGTCAGTATTTACGACTCTCACTGTTTAAACTGAAGCAAATTTGTGACACTGTGACATTTGTAAACTTTTGTACCTTCTTTGCACGCTAGATCTTTCTTGAGATTTATCGAACATTAATCATCAGGTTTTACACAAATTTGTGGCGTCCGTGCCATTTAGAGTGCAAACTGTCATGAAAGTGAAAGGGAGACAAAGCAAACGCAAAGAAACTTTCAAATTCATGCAAATATTCTATAAAATGTTGCTTTTCACTCCAGTTATTTCTGATAATATATTTTGTATTAAATCTGTAAAGCTTGCACTTTCTCCAGTGTTCTCACACCACCACTGTATACTGAATGTCTTGGGTCGTTCAGTAGACCTACTGTGACCTGCAATATTCCCTCCTTTTGAACTTTTCCACCTTTTGTAGTGTTAAAACCTGGAAATGTAATTGACTTAATTGGAATTGTTACTGTGTGATTTGCACAACACGGAATGAAGGTGGTATTTTTTGTAAAACAAATGTTAAGAACAGATTAAACAGTTCCTTCCTGTAGAACCTTGGCTGCAATTACAGCGTCTTACAATGAAGTCTATGTCACGGTTCTCCCGGAGCAACAGCGCGCGCTGAGAGGTTCGAATTCGGCGTTCGATAGAGTAAGACGTGAAGTTTGAGTCTCCTGCTGATTTCGATTAAAAATTTTAATTAATTAGCACTTTTTTTTGGTAATATAATATATTTTGACTTATTCTATTTCGTTTCCTTATTTGTACTTTTAACTCGGTGGTTCGTTAAGATGTCGGGGAAAAACTCGAAAATCGGTGGTAGCATTCAGACAAAACTGAGATCTAGTGTGCGCACCGCGAGCGCGTTTCCTTCTCGCCGTGAATCCGCAGCCGCGCCTCCTTCTCCTCATGAATCCGTAGCCACGCTCCCTTCTCTCCGTGAACCGACTGCATCCGCATCCCCGAGCGGTCCTGACCTCGCCACACTCAGGTTTGAGTTGCTGGCTTTACTGAGGAAGGACATCGCAGATATTTTTAAAAAGGACTTCCAGGAGCATCAGAAGCACCAGGAGAAGCACCAGGAGAATCTTCAGAAGACTCTCAGGGATGCTCTGTCTACTATCCAGCTCGACCTGCAGGTCATGAAAACACAGCAGGCTAGCGATAAAGTCGCTACCGAGGCCACCATATCAACACTGAAAGGTACCGTTGGGGAGATGGAGCACGCGCTCTCCGGTTACACCGTTCACATGAAGACTACTATCGAGTCTCTCACTGCGACCGTGACTCAATTAGAGAATAAATCTGAGGATCTGGAGTCGAGGTCACGGCACAATAACGTTCCAGAGGGCCCTGACACCTGTACAACCGCTGCTGTTAAACTCTTCAATCCGGGGTGAACTGCATCATCTACACAGTGTAGTGTTTGTTTGTCTGTTTTTCTATTTATTTATTTTATTTATTAATATTATTATATTTTTGTTGTTCTTTCTTTTCTTTCTTTCTTTCTTTCTTTTTTCTTTTATTCTTTATTCTTTTTTTGCACTCGGTCTTCCAGCTCTACATAATTCGAATTCTTATATTGTCGGTGCATTATTACTTCGTTATTCTCTTCTTCTTGTATTTTATTTTAATATGCTACACTGTGTAATATTATTAGGTATAAGTCTTTAAAAGGTATGGACATTCAATTTGTTAAAGTGCACAGACTATTTATTAGATTTGAAGTCACTAGGGGACTTTTTTCTTACTGGATTTTTTTTTTTTTAGTTTAGGTCATTTGTTGACAACCCTAGGGGTGATACACTGCTGTCTCCTTTGTTTTATGGAGACTTTGGGTGTGTGTTAACTTTGGGGGGATGGGGGACAAATAATAGTAATTATTACTATTATTTGTTTCGTTTTCTTCTCAATGAAATATTTGGGAAAGGGAAGGGAGGGGAGAAAAGGTAAATGAATCACATGAAAATGAATTACATGTAAATGAATCACATGCATGAATATGAATCACATGAAAATGAATCATATGTAAATGAATCACATGAAAATGAATTACATGTAAATGAATCACATGCATGTACAGTATATGAATCACATGTAAATGAATCACATGTAAATGAATCATATGAAAATGAATAAATAAACAAAGGCAAAAAACAGCGCATGCTGAGTGCTGTTGTGCATGCGCGGACTTCTTCTGTGGGTCATTTGTGTTTTGGAAGTGCACACAGCTGTTCGCGGTTGCGGGCTAATTAAGTTCAGGACTATATATACTGTGAGTCGTGCTCTACACGGGGCGGTTCGACTAAAGTGACTGATGGACATATTATGTAACTGAATCTCGAGAGAGCTAGAGTGTGACCATAGTAATCCTGGTTTCTTGTCATGTTTTTACCATAGTCTTAGTATTAGTATTAGCATTAGCAATAGCCACGTGAGCGTAGCCTAGCTCAGTGTTTTGTTCCTAGTTCCTTCGCCTCACGGCACATTACAGATCGAACCGCCTCAACATGGATGCAGCACGAGAATGGGTGAAACAGAGAGGGGAGAAGGGCAGAGAAAGCTACAGTCAAAGTTCCAGTCACAGCCATGCCACATCTCCTGTCCACGTCACGTCTCCTGTCCAAATCACGTCTCCCGTCCAAGCCACGTCTCAGGTCAAAACTACTCAAGAATGCTCGTCGGTGGAGGCACTATTACCGGACACCCTAGTTTTGCTGGAGGAAGAGGTACTCTGGAAACGGGTCTTGATGACAATGCGGGCGCGACTAGAGGACAAGGTGAACCAAATGCAGCTGGAACTGGAGGGTTTACGCAGCACTCTGTCTGAGCGGGAGCCTCAACTCACCCAAACCAGAACGGTACGAGATGAGGCACTGAACCGACTGAAGAAGTTAACTGCCAAAACGGTGGAACTAGAAAGCTCGGGTAAATCGAAGCCTCAAGCTCATGACGTCCAAGTCCAGACCCAGTCTCAAGCCCATGTCCCTGTCCCATCCCAGGTCCACGTCCCTGTCACGGCTCAGGTCACTGTCACAGCCCCGGCTCACGTCCCTGGCCTCAAAGCCCAGTTTCACATCCCCGACCTCAAAGGCCAGTCTCACGTCCCTGACATCAGCGCCATGTCCCAAGCCATGCCTCCAGTCCACGTCATGTCCCAAGCCATGCCTCTAGTGCATGCCATGTCTCAGGCCATGCCTCTAGTCCATGTCCCAAGTCATGCCTCTAGTCCACGTCATGTCCCAAGCCATGCCTCTAGTCCATGCCATGTCTCAGGCCATGCCTCTAGTCCATGCCATGTCTCAGGCCATGCTTTTAGTCTCACGTCATGTCCCAAGCCATGCCTCTAGTGCACACCATGTCCCAAGCCATGCCTCTGGTCCACACCATGTCGCAAGCTATGTCTCTAGTCCACGTCATGTCGCAAGCCATGTCTCTTGTTCACGCCATGTCCCAAGTCCAAGCTAGGTCCCAAGTCCAAACCCAAGCTATGTGTCTGAGCCCTGTCCCTGCCATGTCTCTGAGCCCTGTCCCTGCCATGTCTCTGGTCACGCATCGGGCCCATGACCCTGCCATGGCCCAGACTCAGGTCCCAGCCAAGTCTCAAGTCCAGGTGAAGACCTGCGTGAAGTTGGCCCCCCACCAACGCAAAACGTCAGCAAAATAGTCTCAATCGTTTGTGCTTTGTTTGTGCTGGTTTGTGCCGTTAAAATTTTCGTTTGTGCTGCTTCGGTTCCGGAGATATTAAAGGAATACTCAAAGGTCATTCTGGGGTCACCCAAAACCTCCCCCCCCCCACATGCTCCAAATGAACCCGAAATAGTCTCGATCGTTTGTGCTGGTTTGTGCTAATAAAAGTTTTGTTTGTGCTGCTTTCGTTTTTAAAATATTAGACATTTACTTATGGTGCGGTGACGTCACCAGCCCCCCACATGCTCCAAATTAATCCGAAATAGTCTAAATTTTTTGTGCTTCATTTGTGCTGGTTTGTGCCATTAAAATTTTCGTTTGTGCTTTTCAGTTCCGGAGATATTCAAATAATATTTATAGGTCTTTCTGGGGTCACCCAGCCCCCCCACATGCTCAGAATTCACCCCAAATACTTTCAATCATTTGTGCTTTGCTTGTGCTGGTTTGTGCTGATGAAAGTTTCGTTTGTGCTGCTTTGGTTCAGGAGATATTCAAATAATATTTATAGGTCATTCTGGGGTCACCCGACCATGCTCCAAGTTCATTCAAAATAGTCTCAATCGTTAGTGCTGCTTTCGATTTTAATATATTAGGGATTAAGTTCTATGAGATGACGTCACCACACCATAATTAAATGTCTAATATTTTAAAAACGAAAGCAGCACAAACGAAACTTTTATTAGCACAAACCAGAACAAACGAAGCACAAACGATCGAGACTATCTTGGGTTAATTTGGAGCATGTGGGGGATCTGGGTGACCCAGAATGACCTTTGAATATTCCTTTAATATCTCTGGAACCGAAGTGGGGGGCAATGAGGACAGCAGGGCTCCTGCCAGCCATGGAAACTGTCCTGCTGTCCAGCCCAGCCGAGGAGGCTATCCTGCTGTCCAGCCCAGCCGAGGAGGTTATCCTGCTGCCCTGCACAGCCAAGGAAACTGCTGCTGCTGCCCTGCATAGCCGAATAAGCTATCCTGCAGTCCTGTGTAGCTGAGGTCGTCGCTCGGTCTCCATGTCCAGCCAAGGACGTCGCTCAGTCTCACTGCTCAGCTGAGGGCACCGCTCAACCTCCCTGCACTTCTGAGGACGCCGCTCAGCTTCCCTGCTCTGCTGAGGATGCCACTCAGCAAGCTACACTATTAGACATTTTCCACTGTCATGGTTCTGGGCTGGAGTCAGTTCTAGAACCGCTCTGTGTATATTGTGTATATATCTGAATAATCTCATATAGGATGTGATTGGGTGAGTTCGTTTACCCATCAACTACAAAGTGCTTCAGTGTAATGGTGTTCATTACTGATGCACCAATCAGGATTTTTACGACTGAAACCGATCCAGATACCAATCTTTTTGTTTAACCTTCAATCAGGAAGTCTGTCATAAACAGTTAAATGTAAGCTCTCTGCTCATGGTCACTGTTAATTGAATTAAAATAATAGCAATGAGAAATACTGTTGGTTAACTGATAAATAAACAAGCATAAAATATTTATTTTTAAACATCTTAAACAATAAAGAGTCCTAATTAAAAGTAGATTAATACAAGCATGATCCATATTAGGAAAAAGGCTAATAGCCTTCTAAGGAAATAGCGACCTAAACTTAATGTCAAATTGATATTAAATGTAACCCATAGTAATTGAACATTATTTCATTTTATTTATATTTTCTGAAGTTATTATAATATCCATTTATTAATCTATATTTGAAGATGCATTTTGGACTTCCTGTAGTTTTTATTCCGATTGTATTATACAACTCAGAACAAGTCACTCGCACCGGTGCGAATAAATATTTATTCACAGTCGCACAAAGTACTTCAGTCGCAAATGCGAGTGAAATGATTGCAATGTAGAGCCCTGAGTTTATCTGCAAAGTTTTATCTCGTTTGGCGTGATCAGGTTTAATGTCGCCGACAACCTCTGTAGTGCCATTTAGCATCATGCTAGCTAGTGTCATGATTTCCCCTCGCGCAAGTGCTGGAGCTCGCAGAGAAACTAGCAACTCTGTTTCCGGATTTTGGCACTACAAAATGACATTGTTATGTGATTGGCTGTAAGTTTAGCAAGCGCTTGATTTGAGTGGCGAAAACAGCAGAGTTTTCTATGAGCGGAGGACGAACTTTAAACTGCAATATCGCAGTCATGTTCATTTAATCGTGGGCAGTCAAAATCGTAATCGAGTTCGATATTCCATTAATTGTGCAGCCCTACTGAGCAGTTTCCTAATACTTGCTGATGAAAAGCATACACAGAACATGATGCTATCACCACCATGCTTCACAGTGCGGACGGTGTTTTCTGGGTGATTAGAAGTGTTGGGATTACGATAAATGTAGTACTCAAGTTCCATTATTGTTTCATCAGACTAGAGAACATTTTTCAACCCATTTGCTCAACCTCCAACTTATAAATACAACAACCGGTGTATTTATATTGAGATCATGTGACATCATGGGACACTTATGTGCAATACATGAAATTAATTATATGACTTGGGATGGCAGTATCATTATATTTCAGTATCATTATATTTTGTGTAGATTCATGACATATAATCACAATGAAATTCATTTCTGTTATCTCAGTGTTGAGAGAGTAAACAGTAGCTTACTTTTGCTTACAATTTCTTGGTATTCCACAGTTCACCAGCTAGAATTACATTTATAGCTCTTCAATCTTTCACTTCAGTTTTTTATCCTCTGTGTTTTTTCTCACTTGTTCTTTAGTTAGCAGGAGCTGCGACTGTGGTCATTGGAATTTTGGCAAGAAAGCATGCACTTGACGTGCTGGGGAACAGTGCCACAGATTTAGGGCATCTGTCTAATGCTAACTACGTGCTGATTGCTGTTGGGGCCATACTCACCCTCATGGGCTTCCTGAACTTCCTGAGCTTCCTGGGCGTCTGTAAATCCAGCTCCCCGAATAAGCGCAAGCTTCTGATTGTGAGTGACCTCTGACCCTGGTTTTCAGTCACTTTTTCTGTGGAAAATTTGCATCTTACCCCAAATGTAGTCAGACAGGAAGGGTATGTTTAGTGTCAGATGTTTGACACTGGAGCTAAGAAGCTAATGAAGCTAACAAATCTATCTCAGCCACAATCTCTTCAAGTGACACAAAGTAAAAAAATTACTTAATTTATTTTTACTTTAAATGACATCATTGTGTTATGTCATTGAAATTTTAAAACCACAATTTGTAGCTCAAAGCTCAAACTTCACTAAGGTAGGATGTAGAACCAGTTGTCCAAGATGGCTGCCCTGATAATATCCCAGTATTCAGCTATATAGGAAAGTTTTGTTCATTCCTATACAATACATTTTCTTTTTGTGTCTGGGGGTTGCACTCAGTGCCAGTCCCAAGCCCGGATAAAATGGGAGGGTTGTGTCAGGAAGGGCATCTGGCATAAAACCTGCGCCAAATCAAATATGCGGACCAATGATCCACTGTGGCGACCCCTAACAGGAGCAGCCGAAAGAACAAAAACAACAAGAACATTTAGTTTTTGTATGACACAAACATACAGCATCTTGACTGATGGCTACATTTGGGGTGTGTAAGCATTTATTTATTCATTACGTATTTATCTTATGTTCAATGTGACATGTCCTTACAGTTTTTCATCATCATGCTCATTCTGTTGATCATGGAGGTGGCTGCAGCAGTATACATTCTGCTTTACAAAACTAAGGTAAGAGCAATGATCCTGAATATATAGTAGATTATTGTGTACACACAAGCATAACTGTATCTAGATCAAAGATCTCCAGTATCTATACCAAAAGGTGTGCTGGGCAGATTTTAATCCCAGTCTCAACTACGTACGAAAGAATTCTGACCAATTCCAGGTTATCTTTTTTTGCTGCACCTGCCTACGATATTTCCCAAAATTAACGCCGTTCCCCAGTGGCATTCCTTTGTCCCGTGAGCTTCATATATATTTATCCTGGGTCCATCAGGATCTCAGAAGATGTACACCTCCACTGTAGGCCCCATGCTGTGCCAAATACTCTGTCTTTTAAAAATTAAATAATTAACATTTAAAAAAAAATTTCTTAGAAACAGAACATGAGGTGGAATATGCAACAGAATAACAATTTTATAGCAGGTTAATTTTATCAAATATATCTTCAAAAAAGTTCCACAAAGTATCAGTTTCTATAAAGCTATAAATTCCCCTTTTTGTTCAAAGGACTGCGCAATTTGCCGTACGTGCTTCTTTATTCACAGTCAACACTATTAACCAGATTCGATTTGACTTTTATAGGAAAGGTTGTACTAACTCTTCATTTTTTTTTTCCTCATTCTGTGGTTAATGGTAGACCTTGGACAGTTAAGCAACATGAAAGAACCCCCTAGTGGTGAAGGACTTGTTTTTTTAAATGAATATGAGCAGTTAATATGGACAGTGGTGGCTTGGTGGTTAAGGCTCTGGGTTATTGATCAGAAAGTCGGGGGTTCAGGCCCCAGCACTGCCAAGCTGCCACTGTTGGGCCCTTGAGCAAGGCCCTTAACCCTCTCTACTATAGGGACGCTGTATCATGGCTGACCCTGCGCTCTGACCCCAACTTTCTAATGTTTTGGGGTATGTGAACAAAATAATTTCACTGTGATGAAGAGTCATTTTCATTATCATTAATTGCCACATACAGTGAGAATACAGACAAAATACATTCTGAAAGACTACAGCTACAGATTTAAAAACAAAACAAATGGGAAATGATGATGTGTTTGTTTTAACACAGAAAGATTCATTTGTTTCCTCAGGTGGAGAAACTGTTGCAGGATATTCGTGAAAATGTTGGTAATCTCATCACGGTGAACTACGGTAAAAACGACATCTTCACCACTGCCTGGAATCAGATGATGGCTTTGGTACATCACCTTTCACTGTTTTATTTCAGGCTGGAGCATTGAGCTGTATGGATGAATGAGACTAGTTTACATTATTATAATCAACATATGCATTTATTTTATTTGAGGGAGCACGAACGTTTTCCTATTTCTCACAACAACTGTAATTAAGATATGTAACTAATATGGCTCACTCTGGTCTAGACTAACTCTTTTAACTATGCTACAGTCACAGACCTAAAACTTGCACTTAAACGTTCATAAGTCAGAATTACAAATAAGACCTGTAATTAAATTCACACACAGAAACTCCTTAAAGCTTTAAAAATTTGTATTTTTTTTAAACTCTCCTCCTGCTATCACTACTAGCGACCCAACTAGCTAAATGCTAGCAAAGTAGTTGTCACTGTCATATCACAGCAAACCAGTGCCTACATTTCCCATCCTGCACTGTGGCCTACAAACATGGCCACCATGGACTAGTATTGAGTGTATTCTCATTATCAAGCGGTTGTTCCTCATTTGTGTCATGTTTATTGACTATTTCTTGTTTTGGATTCTAGCCTTGTCCAGTTTCTGCCTGTTTGTAGAGCGCTTGACCCATTGCCTGTTTTGACCACACTCTTGTATCATGATTTGGATTTGTCTGCCTGTCTCTCTCTATTAAACGTCTTTCACTGCACTTGCATCCATCCTATCCTCCCTTACATTCTGGAAAGTGACAGTCACAAACAGACGCGAGCGGTGTCTGATTTCTGTATCTGAGTCTACATTTGTTTCATTGTACCCAGTAATGTATTTAGCAGAGGGGGAAAAAAGTATCAACAATTGAAATAATTTTCATGACGTAAATAACTAGCTTAGCACCTAGTGTTTGTGGCTGAGATGAAAGTAACACATATGACACTCTTCCTGTATATCAGTGGACAGGAACCTATCGCTTACAAGATTAGTTACAGCTGTAATTACAAAACAGACACCACTGAAGACCACATGATTTAGAGAATACAACATTGGAAATAAATATCGCTCACAAGACACATGTGGCTCACTGAAAAAAATCATGTAGCTTGCCAGGTGTCTCACCCTTCACCAACACATGATCATTAAAAAAACATCACTAGAGATCAGTTGTCTGCAGAAAAATGCAAAGTCAACTACATTTCCTTTATTTTTCAGCGTACCGAAGTGAATGAAAAGTCAGTTTACATGAATATATTTCAGGTTCTTCTGGCCAATCAACAGTAAACCCCTTTGTCTTTGAGTTGTCTATGGACCTAAATAAAGTTACTGTTATTGAAATGTTATTGATAAAACCGTGTTTGTGACTTCCGTGAAAAAAGGTTCCCGACCCCTGGTCTAATGCGTTCGATCCTGGCAGAAGTGGGACTAATTTAGCGTCAAGTAACCAAAATCAGTATGTGATCCTTCATTTTCCTACTTCATAATTAGCTTTAGAGTTTGTATTTGTGTGTTAATTTTAGTGGAAAAAAAGCGGCGTGTTCACTTTTACCCAAGTAGCTATTAAAGGAGTATTTGTACTTTTACTTAAGGAAAGTGTTATTTCTACTACCTCTGATTAGTAGCTACATATGGACAACACTCGTTTCTAATCTGCTTGAAAGAGCAGGTTACTGTGCTTCTCTTAATGTAACAAACAATATAACACCTGAGACTTGTGGGCGCACGGTGGCTTAGTGGTTAGCACGTTCGCCTCACACCTCCAGGGTCTGGGGTTCGATTCTGGGGTTGTGTGCGGAGTTTGCATGTTCTCCCCGTGTTGCGGGGGTTTCCTCCGGGTACTCTGGTTTCCTCCCCCAGTCCAAAGACTAGGTAGGTTGATTGGCATTGGTAAATTGTCCGTAGTGTGTGAGTATGTATGTGATTGTGCCCTGCGATGGACTGGCACCCTGTCCAGGGTGTACCCCGCCTTGTGCCCGATGCTTCCTGGGATAGGCTCCAGGTTCCCTGCGACCCTGAAGCAGGAATAAGCGGTTGAAGATGGATGGATGGATAACTGTGTTATTGTTGATTCTCAAACTAAAGTGCCAGAATTTTGAGGTGTGCGTGTGTGTGAATGCTCTTGTAGATGAAATGCTGTGGATACAACGGCTACAAAGACTTCAGTGGCTCTCCATATGTAACCAAAAACTCACAGTACCCCAAGTTCTGCTGCTCGCCAGCACTTGAACGGTGTGATAAAGAAACTGCAGCTTCACAGGTACACCTCCTGAACCCACTCCTCGAGTCTGATCACAAACCTGTTCATACTCTGTAACCTTTATATTTACCACAAACAATTTCAAGGCTTTTCCTTCTCCTGAATCTGCTGATGAGGTTCAGGGTTAGACCTCTTAATGAGGGAGATATCATTTATAGTGGCAAAACCTATCCATCTTTGTCCTTTCGATATCGTCATGTCATTTCCTTTGCAGATTGTACACGGCTGTCTGGATGCTGTGGTGAATTTGGTGAAAGATAACACTGCTTCGGTAGTGGGCGTGGCTATTTGTGTCATTGTTATAGAGGTACTGAAACCATAACACCACATACTCACAGATACACAGTGCTGAATTAGAGACAAATGTAGGACTAACTCCCCCCCCAATATGGAGCAAAGCCACATGATGATGTGACTGCCAGGGTTATTTCTTGACTCCCATCATCATCATCTGGCCCAAACATGTCAACTGTCACGGGTCTTACATGGATATTAGTCTACATATTACGCATAATGCTTATATTGTGTTTTGTCTCTCTTTTAATAGGTTGCTGCGATGGTCGTGTCCATGATACTGTACAAAAAGTAACCATGGAAACCTGCACTGTACACTGTGACCTCTCACATCGAACAGGATACAATAATAAAGTCTGAAATTACATTGGTACAAAATTATACACATTCTGTCCCACATGTTAAACCTACAATGAGTACAGAAGAGTCTTTTTTTAAGTGCATTTGTAATCCTGTATGTTTCTTTAATAACTTTGTAAACCCAAAACTTACATTTCTATAGGCCAGTGAATAAAGGTTTTATATTGTACATACATGTAGTTTTATGTTTGTTCGAGTGTATCTTGTTTGCCAAGAAACTTCTGCATATGGATCCATGTGATGCCTCAAGAGTCGTTTGTTACAGCTGTAATTACAAAACAAAAACCACTGAAGACCGCATGATTCAGAGAATACAACATTGGAAATAAATATTCCATATTATGTAAGTTTTGGACAAAATTCTTTTAATTGATGAATTTTAAATGCAAGTTTTCAAGGAAGCAAAGTGGAGCAATTTTATACACATTACATCAAACACTACTGAAAACCACTAGATGGCAGTAATGCACAATACACTGGGGTGTGTGTGCGCCCCCTGCTGTAGAAGATGGAGGATGTCTGTCTAAAATGCAGGATGTGAATAAACCAGGGATATAGGTGGGATATATTAAACAGTAAATGAACAGTCAGTCCTCGAAGTTGATGTGTTGGAAGCAGGACAAAGGGGCATTGTTGTGCCCATGCTGAACCTTGTCCGCCTCCAAAAGTGCCTACACAGGGCACGTGAGCATCAGAACTGGACCATGGAACAATGAAAGAAGGTGGCCCGGTCTGAATGAATGAATGAATCACATGTCCTTTTACAACATGTGGATGGCCAGGTCTGTGTGCGTCGCTTACCTGGGAAAGACCTGGTACCAGGATGCCCTATAGGAAGAAGGCAAGCCGGTGGAGGCAGTTTGATGCTCTGTGCAATGTCCTGCTCTTAAACCTTGGGTCCTGGCATTCATGTGGGTTTTATTTCGACACGTACCACCTACCTAAGGTTCAGTCCATCTCAAGTGGTAAAACAATTGTAAAGTTGGTTGCTTAAGCGTTTTTAATTTTTCCGATTTCTTTGAGAGATTAACCGATAAACATTGTGAACATTCTTGTTCCTTCTTGTCCTAATATAACGCTCAAGATTGCTCACAGTTCCACATTTAGGGTCGATGTATAATGGGAAGGGTCTTAGTCTTAATTTTTTAGGGGGTAGTTATAAAGAATAGTGTGCATGTGTGGCAGGAACAAGGTGAATCTGAGGATTTGTTGCATCAACTACGCCACCTAGGGGATAGGAGGCCAGCCCCAGGACAAGGAACTAAACTAGATTAACCCCTAAGGGTAATTCGAGCACACAGGTTCGTAAACTCAAGGAGCCGGAGACATGCGTTACATCAACGATATTTATTCCAACAAAACACATTAATTATTACCGTTGCACGGTAAAACATGACCATACAATTGACACTCTGACGGAGAGGTCCCACCAACACAGTGACCAGGGGGCTGCTATATAAGCACTGTAGCTATGGGGTTGACTAGCACCTTGCTATTGGGCGAGTGACCTGGTCTTAGGGGAGGGGTAACTAGAACAGGGGAAATGCTTACCACAGCGAGCCGGACTACTGCAAGACAGAGGGGAGGGGATCCAGAAAATACACCATGCGTGAGAGAAACACTACAATCCAAACAAAAGACACCTCAATGTGCACACAGCAAGGGAAGGTGAAAGCCTCCACCACGAACTCAGTCCTCCGCTCACGTGGGCCACACTGCTCCTGTCCGCCAACGGGAAAGAGGAGACACAAGCACTGATTAACAGAGTGGTTGATCTTACACGCCAGGTATGCTAGCAATACTACAAATAGCTACTTATCTTGAGCAGCAGGTTTGGTGCTCCAGCTCCGCACGGATCAATGGTCAAAATGGGACAGCCACCCTGGCCACAGCATTGTGATTGTAAACCAGCATGCATACACACCCACGCGCCCACACACACACACACACAACAAGCAGAGTAGTAACACAGGCAGAGCGGGGTTTATCCCACAACCAACAAATAAAAATACAAAGTGCATGCAGGTTAGGCCAGAGAAACGGCGACACGGCACTGCATAGACCAAGCATGCATTAAAACAAACAAAACAAAATGTGCTAGCACAAGCCAGAGCCAGTGGCTAGAAAGATCACAGACTAAACAGATATCCTAAAAATTAGACATGACATTACTAAAAAAAGGAGACAAAGCAGCAGTCTCTTAGGACGTGGGAACAGCCGATGAGTATAGCCAGCATATAGGCCACTCTGTAAAGCACAACAAACGCTAAAATTATGATTAGCAGCTTGTTCTAAAAATAGACTGCACAGCGTTGCTTTAACATACATACCTCAGAGCTGGCGATCCTATGCTCCACTTACAGGTACGAGGAGGAGAGACAACGCACTCACCACTCTACTGCTGATAGCAAACTAATGCCGACAACAACATTAGATACGTGACGAAGCAGAGAGGCCGTAATAGTATGTTGAGCATAATCACCTACCTGACACCAACAAGTTTCTTGCATTGCGGTCCACTGGACGTAATGCATGCGAGTTTCCAAAGCAAATACCAACCGCACTAAAACCCACAACCGAACAAACAGCTAAGATTCCACCTCAAAAAGAGTCATTTAAACAAATGGGAAAACAAGCAGTGCTTACCTGTTGAGCCAGCGGTTTCACCTACACGCACACCAAAGCTACCGGTATCCCACGTCACTAACCAGGAAGTCCTTTCACTGACTGAACGACGTACCAGTCAGTCGAAAACCACTTCCTTAAATACTAATCCAGGACACGCCCCCCTCAAGATGACTCAAGGGGAAACCCATTTCACCACAATCTGCCCTCCAATTTGTTTTCGTCGTCCCGACGATAGAACCAACTGGCATCCCCATCTTATCAGCTGACATTACTAGTTGGGGCCCACCGGCCTGGGTAGGTGATGTGGGTTAGAATGTTGGCCAGCTGTATGTCGCCTCGTTCGGCGCACAGCGAGGGAACTTGAACCAGGCTGGTCAACTACAGAAGGAGTGGCTACCGGTGACGAGGGGTAATACGGCTGTGGGCTGTTAGGGACAGTAGTACTCATGGGGATACCAGCCTCCAAGAGTGTCTCAAATGGTGGTTCAGAAACCACTGGTGAATGCGGCCCTCCCGCCACAGAGGGACAGGGAGCTAGGGGAGTCCTTGAGACTATTAAACATAGCTCCTCTTCACCAATGGGGTCAGTGCAATTGGTCTGCCTCAAGGAGGTCAGGGGTGTAACTGGTTGGCGAGGGGGCTCGGCTCCCACTAGAGGTTTCAAGAGATCTCTGTGCACCTGTTTAACCTTGTGAACTGCATCTACAGGGGCAATGGTATAGACTACGCCCCCACTGTTTGGGACTTTGAGGACCTGGTAGCTCACCGAGCTCCAAATGTCCTGAATCTTGTGACGGCCTCTAATGCCACAGTCCCGTAGAAGAACCAATTGCCCCACTTTCAGTGGTGCATCCCGCACCCGCAAGTCATGCCTTTTTTTTCGTCGACTAGCTGCTACCAGCAACCGGTCGCGGGCACCCTCGAAAGCCACTCTGAGTCTAGCCTGATGCTCCACCACCCAGTCTTGCACGTTACCTGGCTGGGGATCTTGAACACTACCCAGGAGAAAGTCAACCGGGAGCCTTGGTTCTTGGCCAAACATTAAAAAGAAGGGGGATTCACCAGTGCCCCGATGGGGGGTAGAGTTGTAAAAAATAATACTTGTGGGAGACAAGACGCCCAGTCCCTCTTTCGGGAGGGTGGCAATGTGCGGAGAAGGTTATGGAGTGTCCGGTTGAACCGCTCACACTGCCCATTACCTGCAGGGTGGTAAGGGGTAGTGCGAGACTTAGCAACTCCATACAGGTCACAAAGCTGATGGATGAGGGAACTCTCAAAGCTTTTTCCTTGGTCTGAATGGATTCGGCTCGGGACACCAAACTTGTAAAACCACTCATTCAGCAAGACACGTGCCACCGTAGGCGCACGCTGATCCCGGGTAGGAACTGCCGAGTGAATTTGCTGAACACATCCGTCATGACGAGGACATTCTCTATACCACCGTTAGATGGTTCCATCACTGTGAAATCGATGGCCAAGATTTCATTTGGCCTAGAAGCCAACAAGTGGCCCATAAAACTGTCTGACCCTGTCCCAGGATGCTTTGCCACTTGGCACCGTCCACACTCTTGGCACCACTGTTTGATGTCTGTAGACATCCCTGGCCAATAGCATCGGGACCTCACCAATTTGGTAGTTCTCTCAATGCCCTGGTGGCCATGTTCCTGGTGCAATGCGTCAGGACGTCTGGCTTCAAGACAGCTGGAAACAGGAGTTGAAGACACTCTTCCTTCCCGTCCAGGGTGGAAGATCCGCCGATGTAAAAGCCCCTCCCTCTCTACCAGGCGATCCCATTGACGCAACAGCATTGCCACACTCTTAGGGGCCCGCCGTTTCTCTTCTGGAGTTGGTGGAACTTGCCTCTTCCAGAATATCAAAACCTCCTGCAGGAGGGGTCAGCCTCCTGCAAGGAGCGAATGTCAGAAGGGGTGTGAGATGGAAGGACGTTGACCATAAATTGGGTAGCACAAACTTGGGGTTGTGTCACTGAAACTTGCTGCAAAGGTGGGCAAGACACTAAACCCCATGTATGCCCCCTACGGCGTTAGCAATTTATGCATGACAGCTCTGCTACCATTGAGTGTGTGAATGAGACACAGTGTATAATATACAAACTAAATAAATAAATAACCTGAAAGAAAGGTATTACTAAATAACCTTCCTTCTTGTCCTAATGTAACGCTCAAGATTGCTCACAGTTCCACATTTAGGGTCGATGTATAATGGGAAGGGTCTTAGTCTTAATTTTTTAGGGGGTAGTTATTAAGAATAGTGTGCATGCACATCATTTCAGGGTTTTTTTTTTTTTATTTTAATGAGGGCAAGACATTTTTGAAAGCAGCAGTAAATGTCGACTGAGCTGTAGACACTTTTACCACAAAAGAACACCGCAGCTCTGTTTATGACGCTGTCCTACATGAGTCGAAGCTATTTATGGCTTAAGATCCTTGTTTTAAAGATATAACCAGCCGAGCACCAATGACAGCTGCAGAAGTGCAATAAATTGTCAGGTAATTTTGTGCACAATATTGGGGCACAAATATGGTGCAGGTGGTAGAGCAGGTTGTCCACTAATCGTCGGGTTGGCGGTTCGATTCCCGGCCCGGATGACTCCACATGCCAAAGTGTCCTTGGGCAAGACACTAAACCCCATGTTGCTCCCTATGGCAAGTTAGCACCTTGCATGGCAGCTCTGCTACCATTGGTGTGTGTGAATGAGACACAGTGTATAATATATAAACTAATAAATAAATAAATAACCTGAAAGAAAGGTATTACTAAATAACCGTGTTAAAGTTATCAGTTCTAATTGAATAGTTTTTCTTCCGTATACGTGTTTATCCAGGCTGAAATGTCTGTCTGAAGACTTTAGTTTGAACTGTTGAGTGTCCAGCAGAGAATAAACAACTCCATCTGAACGCATCATTTTACCGCTCTAACTCCTCAACATAACGAATATTACGTGCAGTGGATGGATTTACATGATCACAAATTTGTCAGAGTTGATGTAAAACCTCAACACACATTTGGATTCAGTGAACTGATAAAGATAAAATCATACGTGATGACTCGATTACTTCTGTAAAGACTAGACTACAGTTATTTTTATATTACTTGCATGTTCATAGCCTTCAAGTAGGAAATAATGGGCGATTTGTAAAAGTATAACCACCTCACAGGTGAAAATCATGCACAGGAAGGATTGAGCTCAGGGGAACTAGAACACTTCACATGTCTGATCTTCTTGGTTGTGCAAACGCAGAACCTTTGACACATGTAACCCGCTCATCGAGGGCGGGTCACATAATGGGGTATTACATCGTGTAATGACCGTAATGAGTAGTCGAGATACATAGATGGACGGAATTGGGCCAGATCAAAAGACAATAGGCTCGCTCGCTGGAGCCACGAGTTGGATGACGACAGTGAAATAATACGCCAGACACACACAAATTAAGTTAACTTGGTATATTGTATAAAATAACCAATAGGAACAAATATAACAGAAAGGAAATAAAATAAATAAATAAATAAAAGCTATCGGACCTAGCGTGCTGATATTGCAACCTCCTAGCTGCAATCCGGTTCTAGATTGAGTGGGCGTGGCTTGCCATCCATTACTGGAACAGTTTCTTCGAGGTAATCCAGAATCCTCACTGGAGGGTCGGACTCCACCGTATCATATCCGCTGACAATCGACATCTGAACTCGACATTAAAACCTGACCTACATGAGATAGGTCACATACAATGACTAAACAGCTGACTATTAACATGGTCAGCATAACTGGAGTTCATATCAATAACTCAGTAACCACATTCAGAATGCACTTAATAATTTAACCGTGATTGTAGGGCATGAAAACTAGCTATGCGCTAACATGCACTAACATCAGTAGCTGCGTTTACATAAACAACAATAATCCACTCTTAACCCGATTAAGACCATACTCTAAGAAACTACCATGTAAACAGCAATTTTTACTTACCTTAATCTAATTAAGGTCATAATCGAAGTAAGCGATAATCGAATTAAGACAGGTGGAGTACTCCTGTTTTAATCGTATTATGGACGTGTATTACAGACATGTAAACACCTTAATCCCATTATCAACGTCGTGTGGGAGTTTTTTTTTCACCGCATTTCGCGACAGGAAAATGATTTGGATTTGTCTGCCTGTCTCTCTCTATAAAACGTCTTTCACTGCACTTGCATCCGTCCTATCCTCCCTTACGTTCCGGAAAGTGACAGTCACAAACAGACGCGAGCGGTGTCTGATTTCTGTATCGGAGTCTACATTTATTTCATTGTACCCAGTAATGTATTTAGCAGAGGGGGAAAAAAGTATCAACAATTGAAATAATTTTCATGACGTAAATAACTAGCTTAGCACCTAGTGTTTGTGGCTGAGATGAAAGTAACACATTGGACATCCTTCCTGTATATCAGTGGACAGGAACCTATCGCTTACAAGATTAGTTACAGCTGTAATTACAAAACAGACACCACTGAAGACCACATGATTTAGAGAATACAACATTGGAAATAAATATCCCATATTATGTAAGTTTTGGACAAAATTCTTTTAATTGATGAATTTTAAATGTAAGTTTTCAAGGAAGCAAAGTGGAGTGATTTTATACACATAACACATGACGCTGTCCTACCTTAATCCCATTATGAACGTCGTGGTGGAGTTTTCACCGCATTTCGCGACAGGACACGATTCACACACACGCAGCGCACAACCGCTTTACGGTAACGAGAGAGTTCGGCCGCATCCAAAACCGCGTACTTTCCTACCTCAGGCCTGTAGTGGGAAAAAAAATACATGTATCTCGGCTACTATATAGACGGTAACTACGCGATTTGGGACGCAGCCCACGGCTTCAAGCAGTTGTCTATTAGCACGTACAGCATGACTAATAATTAACTGCACTTAAAACGTAAGTCATTTTTTATTATTTTTTATAAAAACACCCAAAACTGTATACGGTCCCATAACGAAGACGTACTGAACTGAGGGACGTCGGAAGGCGTGGCGCGGTGACGCAATGACGCAATGACGCGGGCTGTTCATCTGACATATAACATGTAAAACGGGAACATGACAGGAGCATTCTAAAAGCGACTCATGTAAACACCTTAATCACATTATTATCTTAATCAGATTAAGGTCAATAATTAGATTACTGCTGTCCATGTAAACGTAGTCAGTGTGTCAATGGTTACTACTCAATTTAACATTCGACATCAAATAGAATTACAACGGAGCTGCTCCACTTACCAGTGGTAGCAGTCCTAAATACCATGAAATATCCTGTTTTTATCAGTTAATATATGCAGAATTTATTAAAAAAGATAAGGCACCTTAGCCGTTAGGTCACAGCTCACACGGAGCAACACTCTCACTCTCTCGCGCCGTTTATACACGAGATCAATAATCTATAATGGAGGATGTCGCATATAAGTTGACGGATATAAACTCACCCGTGCGAGAGAACGGCGCATTACTGTAACATGTGTTACCTGTGGGTCAATTACACCGTAACAGCAGCATCAAGTCACCGCGACGACTACTGACATCTCTTCCTATTTCCCTTCGCTAGCGGAGGGCGGGCGCGCGCCAGCCACCTTCGCTGGAATGTAGCAACTCTCACTCCTATTGGCTGATGTCCTAACAGCACCCTGACCTAGTATAATAATACTCATCCCGGAATTTAGTCATTTATTTCATCTATTCATGTCTAAGTTTTACCCCTGGGTTACACACAGCACACACTTTAGGGTTAAACTGCAGCAGTTCATTTGCTCTACGGTCACAAACTTCAGACAGTTTACAGCAGAACTAAAACAAAACAAAACACTGGGAAGATGTCTTTGAAGGGGATCCTGAAGATACTTATCATCATCTTCAAAAGTGCAATCTTTTGTAAGTCACATCTTCTTGAATATGATACAGAAATTTTTGTTGTCGCTATTGTCTTAAATGATGACGGTTATATATATATATATATATATATATATAATAATATATATATATATATATATATATATATATATATGTATGTATATATATATATATGTATGTATATATATATATATATATGTATGTATGTATGTATGTATATATATATATATATGTATTGTATGTATATATGTATATATATATATATATATATATATATATATATATATATATATATATATATATATATGTATGTATGTATGTATATATGTATATATATAGCATTAATCGTTTAAGTATTTAATGTGTGTTAACATTAGATCAGACCCAAGTGTGTTTATAATTACTATACATTAAAAAGTGAGATTATCTGTTTGATGGATGTACGGCCCAACGTACACTGAAGTGAGCACACTAACAATAAAACTGTGGGGGGGATTATTATAATAATAAAGTTATTAAGGATTATTATAATAATAAAGTTGTTGGGCCAAATGTGTAGAAGGTTGATTCCTACACTCCAATACAGGATAAGAGTTGATTTAATCAAATATTAAAACAGATAAACTAACATCTATTTTCATCAAATTTTTTGTTCTTTTTATTGTTAATAAAAAAATTATTTTATTTAACTTATAATATATGAAAATACATGTAAATATTCAAATGTAATCAATCACACACATTCCAATTCACTCATTATAACCTGGAAATAAACAAGTCGTAAAGAAAAACATTAAAACCAAGAAAAAAATGAATGTTCAATAATTGAACATGTTAAATAAAGTGTTAAATGTCAGTATTTACGACTCTCACTGTTTAAACTGAAGCAAATTTGTGACACTGTGACATTTGTAAACTTTTGTACCTTCTTTGCACGCTAGATCTTTCTTGAGATATATCGAACATTAATCATCAGGTTTTACACAAATTTGTGGCGTCCGTGCCATTTAGAGTGCAAACTGTCATGAAAGTGAAAGGTGGACAAAGCAAACGCAAAGAAACTTTCAAATTCATGCAAATATTCTATAAAATGTAGCTTTTCACTCCAGTTATTTCTGATAATATATTTTGTATTAAATCTGTAAAGCTTGCACTTTCTCCAGTGTTCTCACACCACCACTGTATACTGAATGTCTTGGGTCGTTCAGTAGACCTACTGTGACCTGCAATATTCCCTCCTCTTGAACTTTTCCACCTTTTGTAGTGTTAAAACCTGGAAATGTAATTGACTTAATTGGAATTGTTACTGTGTGATTTGCACAACACGGAATGAAGGTGGTATTTTTTGTAAAACAAATGTTAAGAACAGATTAAACAGTCCCTTCCTGTAGAACCTTGGCTGCAATTACAGCGTCTTACAATGAAGTCTATGTCACGGTTCTCCCGGAGCAACAGCGCGCGCTGAGAGGTTCGAATTCGGCGTTCGATAGAGTAAGACGTGAAGTTTGAGTCTCCTGCTGATTTCGATTAAAAATTTTAATTAATTAGCACTTTTTTTTGGTAATATAATATATTTTGACTTATTCTATTTCGTTTCCTTATTTGTACTTTCGGTGGTTCGTTAAGATGTCGGGGGAAAAACTCCGAAAATCGGTGGTAGCATTCAGACAAAACTGAGATCTGGTATGCGCTGTACGCGCGCGTTTCCTTCTCGCCGTGAATCCACGCGTATCCTTCTCCTCATGATCGTAGCCACGCTCCCTTCTCTCCGTGAACCGACTGCATCCGCATCCCCGAGCGGTCCTGACCTCGCCACACTCAGGTTTGAGTTGCTGGCTTTACTGAGGAAGGACATCGCAGATATTTTTAAAAAGGACTTCCAGGAGCATCAGAAGCACCAGGAGAAGCACCAGGAGAATCTTCAGAAGACTCTCAGGGATGCTCTGTCTACTATCCAGCTCGACCTGCAGGTCATGAAAACACAGCAGGCTAGCGATAAAGTCGCTACCGAGGCCACCATATCAACACTGAAAGGTACCGTTGGGGAGATGGAGCACGCGCTCTCCGGTTACACCGTTCACATGAAGACTACTATCGAGTCTCTCACTGCGACCGTGACTCAATTAGAGAATAAATGTGAGGATCTGGAGTCGAGGTCACGGCGCAATAACGTTCCAGAGGGCACCTGTACAACCGCTGCTGTTAAACTCTTAAAACCGGGGTGAACTGCATCATCTACACAGTGTAGTGTTTGTTTGTCTGTTTATCTATTTATTTATTTTATTTATTAATATTATTATTTTTTTGTTGTTCTTTCTTTTCTTTCTTTCTTTATTTATTTTTTCTTTTATTCTTTATTCTTTTTTTGCACTCGGTCTTCCAGCTCTACATAATTCGAATTCTTATATTGTCGGTGCATTATTACTTCGTTATTCTCTTCTTCTTGTATTTTATTTTTATATGCTACACTGTGTAATATTATTAGGTATAAGTCTTTAAAAGGTATGGACATTCAATTTGTTAAAGTGCGCAGACTATTTATTAGATTTGAAGTCAGTAGGGGACTTTTTTCTTACTGGAATTTTTTTTTTAGTTTAGGTCATTTGTGGACAACCCTAGGGGTGATACACTGCTGTCTCCTTTGTTTTATGGAGACTTTGGGTGTGTGTCCCTCTTCAGCTCCAATTGGCTATTTATATTCTTATGTTTACTTTAGTTCTTGGGTTTTATAATTTTTTTTATATAACCAGCGACAGCTATTGAGTAGCCATGATGAGCCGGGGGGGATTTCTAAAAAAAAAAAAAAATATATATATATATATATATATATATATATATATATATATATATTATTATTATTATTATTATCATTATTACTATTATTTGTTTCGTTTTCTTCTCAATTAAATATTTGGAAAAGGGAAGGGAGTGGAGAAAAGGTAAATGAATCACATGAAAATGAATTACATGTAAATGAATCACATGCATGAATATGAATCACATGAAAATGAATCATATGTAAATGAATCACATGAAAATGAATTACATGTAAATGAATCACATGCATGAATATGAATCACATGAAAATGAATCATATGTAAATGAATCACATGAAGATGAATTACATGTAAATGAATCACATGCATGTATATGAATCACATGTAAATGAATCACATGGTAATGAATCATATGAAAATGAATAAATAAACAAAGGCAAAAAACAGCGCATGCTGAGCGCTGTTGCGCATACGCGGACTTCTTCTGTGGTGACGTCATGTCTTCGTCCCGTCGTGTCATAGGCTCATGTGTGTTTTGGAAGTGCGCACAGCTGTTAGCGGTTGTGGGCTAATTAAGTTCAGGACTATATATACCGTGAGTCGTGCTCTACACGGGGCGGTTCGACTAAAGCGATTGATGGACATATTATGTCACCGAATCTCGAGAGAGCTAGAGTGCGACCATAGTAATCCTGGTTTCTTGTCATGTTTTTACCATAGTCTTAGTATTAGTATTAGCATTAGCAATAGCCGCGTGAGCGTAGCCTAGCTCAGTGTTTTGTTCCTAATTCCTTCGCCTGAAGGCACGTTACAGATCGAACCGCCTCAACATGGATGCAGCACGAGAATGTGTGAAACAGAGAGGGGAGAAGGGCAGAGAAAGCTACAGTCAAAGTTCCAGTCACAGCCATGCCACATCTCCTGTCCACGTCATGTCTCCTGTCCAAATCACGTCTCTCGTCCAAGCCATGTCTCAGGTCAAAACTACTCAAGAATGCTCATCGGTGGAGGCACTATTATGGGACACCCTGGTTTTGCTGGAGGAAGAGATACTCCGGAAACGAGTCTTGATGACAATGCGGGCGCGACTAGAGGACAAGGTGAACCAAATGCAGCTGGAACTGGAGGGTTTACGCAGCACTCTGTCTGAGCGTGAGGCTCAACTCACCCAAACCAGAACTGTACGAGATGAGGCACTGAACCGACTGAAGAAGTTAACTGCCAAAACGGCAGAACTAGAAAGCTCGGGTAAATCGAAGCCTCAAGCTCATGACGTCCAAGTCCAGACCCAGTCTCAAGCCCACGTCCCTGTCCCGTCCCAGGTCCACGTCCCTGTCACGTCCCAGGTCCACGTCCCTGTCACGTCCCAGGTCCACGTCCCTGTCACGGCTCAGGTCCCTGTCAAAGCCCCGGCTCACGTCCCCGGCTTCAAAGCCCAGTTTCACGTCCCTGACCTCAAAGCCCAGTCTCAAGTCCCCGACATCAGCGCCATGTCCCAAGCCATGCCTCTAGTACACGTCATGTCCCAAGCCATGCCACTAGTCCATGCCATGTCTCAGGCCATGCCTCTAGTCTACACCATGTCCCAAGCCATGCCTCTAGTCCACGTCATGTCCCAAGCCATGCCTCTAGTCCACACCATGTTGCAAGCCATGTCTCTAGTCCACGCCATGTCGCAAGCCATGTCTCTAGTCCACGTCATGTCACAAGCCATATCTCTTGTTCATGCCATGTCCCAAGTCCAAGCCCAAGCTACAGTCATGGACAAAATTATTGGCACCCCTGGAACTTTTCCAGAAAATGCACCATTTCTCCCAGAAACGTGTTGCAATGACAAATGTTTTGGTATACACATGTTTATTACCTTTAACTGCATTGGAACAGCACAAAAAAGCAGAAGAAAAAAGGCAAATTGGACATAATTTTTCACAAAACTCAAAAATTAGGTCGGACAAAATTGTTGGCAACCGGAACTTAATAATTGGTTGCACACCCTTTGGAGAAAATAACTGAAACCAATCACTTCCTATAACCATCAATAACCTTCCTACACCTCTCAACTGGAATTTTGGACCACTCTTCTTTTGAAAACTGCTCCAGGTCTCTCAGATTTGAAGGGTGCCTTCTCGCAACAACAATTTTGAGATCTCTCCATAGGTGTTCTATGGGATTTAGATCCGGACTCATTGATGGCCACTTCAGAATTCTCCACCGCTTTGTCTCCAACCATTTCTGGGTGCTTTTTGAGGTATGTTTTGGGTCATTGTCCTGCTGAAACACCCATGACCTCTGACGCAGACCCAGCTTTCTGATACTAGGCCCTACATTATGGGCCAAAATCTTTTGATAGTCTCCAGATTTCATGATTCCTTGCACACAGTCAATGCACCCAGTGCCAGAGGCAGCAAAACAACCCCAAAACATCCTTGAACCTCCACCATGTTTGACTGTAGGTACTGTGTTCTTTTCTTTGTGTTTTCTGTAAACAGTAGAATGCCAAAAAGCTCTACCTTAGTCTCATCTGTCCACAAAACATTCTCCCAGAAGGATTGAGGCTTACTCAGGTACATTTTTGCAAACTGCAGTCTGACTTTTTTATGCCTCTGTGTCAGAAGTGGGGTTCTCCTCGGTCTCCTGCCATAGCGCTTCTTCTCATTCAGATGATGACGTATGGTTCGAGCTGACACTGATGCACCCTGAGTCTGCAGGACAGCCTGAATTTGCGTGGAAGTTGACTGAGGTTGTTTATCCACCATTTGAACTATCCTGCGTTGCATTCTTTCATCAATTTTTCTCTTCCGTCCACGTCCAGGGGAGATTTGCCACAGTTCCATGGGTTATAAACTTCTTGATTATATTGCGGACACGGTGGACAAAAAGATCTCCGGAGATTGACCTTAACATGAGATTGTATATAGATGATTTATTCTTGTTTCTTTTCAACGCTTTCTGTTGAGTCAACTTTTATACACTCTAACTGGCTTCAGTTTTGATTTCTATATTGCCAGCACCTGTTACTTGCCACAGGTGAGTTTAACTGAACATCACATGCTTGAAATGAAATTATTTACCCACAGTTTTAATAGGGTGCCAATGATTTTGTCCAGTCCATTTTGGGAGTTTTGTGTAAAATGATGTCAAATTTGCCTTTTTTCTTCTGCTTTTTTGTGCTGTTCCAATGCAATTAAAGGTAATAAACATGTGTATACCAAAACATTTGTCATTGCAACACTTTTTTGGGAGAAATGGTGCATTTTCTGGAAAAGTTCCAGAGGTGCCAATAATTTTGTCCATGACTGTATGTCTCTGAGCCCTGTCCCTGCCATGACTCCGGTCACGCATCGGGCCCATGACCCTGCCATGGCCCAGACTCAGGTCCCAGCCAAGTCTCAAGTCCAGGTGAAGGCTATCCCAGATAAAAAAAAATTTGGGGGGCAATGAGGACAGCAGGGCTCCAGCCTGAGTCCTGTGGGGAGGTCTCAGCGTGGAGTTCCTGCCAGCCATGGAAACTGTCCTGCTGTCCAGCCCAGCCGAGGAGGTTATCCTGCTTCCCTGCACAGCCAAGGAAACTGCTGCTGCTGAGTTCATTTACCCATCAACTACAAAGTGCTTTAGTGTAATGGTGTTCATTACTGATGCACCGATCAGGATTTTTACGACTGAAACCGATCCAGATACCAATCTTTTTGTTTAACCTTTGATCAGGAAGTCTGTCATAAACAGTTAAATGTAAGCTCTCTGCTCATGGTCACTGTTAATTGAATTAAAATAATAGCAATGAGAAATTCTGTTGGTTAATTGATAAATAAACAAGCATAAAATATTTATTTTTAAACATCTTAAACAATAAAGAGTCCTAATTAAAAGTAGACTAATACAAGCATGATCCATATTGTCACATATCTGGGAAATCTGGACTCCATTTCCCATCAGCCACTGCACTGCACCACATGACCACATGCACCACAACTGCACCTGATTCACGTTTTTGTTAATGAGCACTCATGTGTATATATAGTCTTTGTCTGCACTCTCTCCTTGTCTTTCGTCGTCTGAGACTCCTGTCTTGTCAATGCGGCTGAGGTCGTCGCTCGGCCTTCCTGCTCGGCTGAGGTCGTCGCTCGGCCTTCCTGCTCGGCTGAGGTCGTCGCTCGGCTGAGGTCGTCGCCTCGCTCCTCTCCCTGGCCTCGCTCCTCTCCCTGGCCTCGCGGAGAGCCTCGCTCCCCCCGTGTGCCTCGCAGAGAACCTCGCTCCCCCCGTGTGCCTCGTGGAGAACCTCGCTCCCCCCGTGTGCCTCGCGGAGAACCTCGCTCCCCCTTTGAGCCTTGTGGGGGACCTCGCGTTCCTCTTCTGCCCCAGGAAGGAGGTCGCCCCGCTTCCATGCCCCGCCAAGGACGTCCTTTTGCCTCCCTGTGCCGTTGTGGGAGCCGCTCGGTCTACTGGCTTTGTTGAGGACCTTTTGCCCGGGGGCCCGGGGCCGCCGGTGAGGGGGCCGTGTCGGTTTGGGCACTCCGGGAGTAGCGCCCTTGGGGGAGGGTTCTGTCATGTATCTGGGAAATCTGGACTCCATTTCCCATCAGCCAATGCACTGCACCACATGACCACATGCACCACAACTGTACCTGATTCACGATTTTGTTAATGAGCACTCATGTGTATATATAGTCTTTGTCTGCACTCTCTCCTTGTCTTTCGTCGTCTGAGACTCCTGTCTTTCATGACGGTGTGTTTTGTTTCTTGCCATAGTCTCTTGCTAAGTTGTCTTAGTGTTTGTTTAGTAGTCTGTTTGTTTATATTAAATGTTTGAAATCTGCGACTGCTTCTGCCTCAACCTCCATTCGTGACACATATTAGGAAAAAGGCTAATAGCCTTCTAAGGAAAAAGCGAACTAAACTTAATGTCAAATTGATATTAAATGTAACCCACAGTAATTAAACATTATTTCATTTTATTTATATTTTATGAAGTTATTATAATATCCATTTATTAATCTATATTTGTAGATGCATTTTGGACTTCCTGTAGTTTTTATTCCGATTGTATTATACAACTCAGAACAAGTCACTCGCACCGGTGCGAATAAATATTTATTCACAGTCGCACAAAGTACTTCAGTCGCAAATGCGAGTGAAATGATCGCACTGTAGAGCCCTGAGTTTATCTGCAAAGTTTTATCCCGTTTGACATGATCAGGTTTAATGTCGCCAACAGCCTCTGTAGTGCCATTTAGCATCATGCTAGCTAGTGTCATGATTTCCCCTCGCGCAAGTGCTGGAGCTCGCAGAGAAACTGGCAACTCCGTTTCTGGATTTTGGCACTACAAAATGACATTTTCACCACATTATGTGATTGGCTGTAAGTTTAGCAGGCGCTTGATTTGAGTGGCGAAAACAGCAGAGTTTTCTATGAGCGGAGGACGAACTTTAAACGGCAATATCGCAGTCGATCGTGTTCATTTAATCGTGGGCAGTCAAAATCGTAATCGTGATCGATATTCGATTAATTGTGCAGCCCTACTTCCTAATACTTGCTGATGAAAAGCATGCACAGAACATGATGCTACCACCACCATACTTCACAGTGCGGACGGTGTTTTCTGGGTGATTAGAAGCGTTGGGATTACGATAAATGTAGTACTCAAGTTCCATTATTGTTTCATCAGACTAGAGAACATTTTTCGACACATTTGCTCAACCTCCAACTTATAAATACACCAACCGGTGTATTTATATTGAGATCATGTGACATCATGGGACACATGTGCAATACATGAAATTAATTAAATGACTTGGGATGGCAGTATCATTATATTTCAGTATCATTATATTTTGTGTAGATTCATGACCTATAATCCCAATGAAATTCATTTCTGTTATCTCAGTGTTGAAAGAGTAAACAGTAGCTTACTTTTGCTTACAATTTCTTGGCATTCCACAGTTCACCAGCTAGAATTACATTTATAGCTCTTCCATCTTTCACTTCAGTTTTTTATCCTCTGTGTTTTTTCTCACTTGGTCTTTAGTTAGCAGGAGCTGCGACTGTGGTCATTGGAATTTTGGTAAGAAAGCCTTCCATTTGGAATGCTGAAGAACATTACAGGCAATGCCACAGATTTAGTGGCTCTGTCTAATGCTAACTACGTGCTGATTGCTGTTGGGGCCATACTCACCCTCATGAGCTTCCTGGGCTTCCTGAGCTTCCTGGGCGTGTGTAAATCCAGCTCCCTGAATAAGCGCAAGCTTCTGATTGTGAGTGACCTCTGACCCTGGTTTTCAGTCACTCTTTTCTGTGGAAAATTTGCATCTTACCCCAAATGTAGTCAGACAGCAAGGGTATGTTTGGTGTCGGATGTTTGACACTGGATCTAAAAAGCTAATGAAGCTAACAAATCTATCTCAGCCACAATCTCTTCAAGTGGCACAAAGCCAAAATATTACATAATTTATTTTTCTTTAAATGACATCATTGTGTTATGTCATTGAAATTTTAAAACCACAATGTGTAGCTCAAAGCTCAAACTTCACTAAGGTAGGACGTAGAACCAGTTGTCCAAGATGGCTGCCCTGATAATATCCCAATATTCAGCTACATAGGAAAGTTTTGTTCATTCCTATACAATACATTTTCTTTTTGTGTCTGGGGGTTGCACTCAGTGCCAGTCCCAAGCCCGGATAAAATGGGAGGGTTGTGTCAGGAAGGGCATCTGGCATAAAACCTGCGCCAAATCAAATATGCGGACCAATAATTCACTGTGGTGACCCCTAACAGGAGCAGACGAAAGAACAAAAACAACAAGAACATTTAGTTTTTGTATGACACAAACATACAGCATCTTGACTGATGGCTACATTTGGGGTGTGTAAGCATTTATTTATTCATTACGTATTTATCTTATGTTCAATGTGACATGTCCTTACAGTTTTTCATCATCATGCTCATTCTGTTGATCATGGAGGTGGCTGCAGCAGTATACATTCTGCTTTACAAAAGTAAGGTAAGAGCAATTATCCTGTATATATAGTAGATTATTGTGTACACACAAGTATAACTGTATCTAGATCAAATATCTCCAGTGTCTATACCAAAAGGTGTGCTGGACAGATTTTAATCCCAGTCTCAACTACGTACGAAAGAATTCTGACCAATTCCAGGTTATCTTTTTTTGCTGCACCTGACAACGATATTTCCCAAAATTAACGCCGCTCCCAGGTGGCATTCCTTTGTCCCGTGAGCTTCATATCTGTTCCCAGGTGGTATTCCTTTGTCCCATGAGCTTCATATATATTTATCCTGGGTCCATCAGGATCTCAGAAGATGTACACCTCCACTGTAGGCCCCATGCTGTACCAAATACTCTGTCTTTTAAAAATTAAATAATTAACATAAAAAAAATTTTCTTAGAAACAGAACATGAGGTGGAATATGCAACAGAATAAAAATTTTATAGCAGGTTCATTTGATCAAATATATCTTCATTGTATTTCAAGACAGTTCCACAAAGTATCAGTTTCTATAAAGCTATAAATTCCCCTTTTTGTTCAAAGGACTGCGCAATTTGCCGTACGTGCTTCTTTATTCACAGTCAACACTATTAACCACATTCGATTTGACCTTTATAGGAAAGTTTGTAATAACTGCTGACTTTTTTTTCCTCCTTCTGTGGTTAATGGTAGACCTTGGACAGTTAAGCAACACGAAAGAACCCCCTAGTGGTGAAGGACTTCTGTTTTTTTAAATGAATATGAGCAGTTAATATGGACAGTGGTGGCTTGGTGGTTAAGGCTCTGGGTTATTGAACGGAAAGTCGGGGGTTCAGGCCCCAGCACTGCCAAGCTGCCACTGTTGGGCCCTTGAGCAAGGCCCTTAACCCTCTCTACTCCAGGGACGCTGTATCATGGCTGACCCTGCGCTCTGACCCCAACTTCCTAACATTCTGGGGTATGTGAACAAAATAATTTCACTGTGATGAAGATTCATTTTCATTATCATTAATTGCCACATACAGTGAGAATACAGACAAAATACATTCTGAAAAACTACAGCTACAGATTTAAAAACAAAACAAATGGGAAATGATGATGTGTTTGTTGTAACACAGAAAGATTAATGTGTTTCCTCAGGTGGAGAAACTGTTGCAGCATATTCGTGTAAATGTTGCTGATCTCATCACGGTGAACTACGGTGAAAGCGACATCTTCACCACTGCCTGGAATCACACGATGGCTTTGGTACATCACCTTTCACTGTTTTATTTCAGGCTGGAGCATTGAGCTGTATGGATGAATTAGACTAGTTTACATTATTATAATCAACATATGCATTTATTTTATTTGAGGGAGCACGAACGTTTTCCTATTTCTCACAACAACTGTAATTTACATTTACATTTACATTTTAAGATAATTTACATTTTTATACATAATTAAGATATGTAACTAATATGGCTCACTCTGGTCTATTCTAACTCTTTGGTGAAAAAAGGTTCCCGACCCCTGGTCTAATTCGTTCGTTCCTGCCAGAACTGGGTCTAATTTAGCATCGAGTAACCAAAATCAGTGTGTGATCTGAGGCGTTCCTTCATTTTCCTACTTCATAATTAGCTTTAGAGTTTGTATTTGTGTGTTAATTTTAATGAAAAAAAGTGGCGTGTTCACTTTTACCCAAGTAGGTATTAAAGGAGTATTTGTACTTTTACTTAATGAAAGTGTTACTTCTACTACCTCTGATTAGTAGCTACATATGGACAACACTCGTTTCTAATCTGCTTGAAAGAGCAGGTTACTGTGCTTCTCTTAATGTAACAAACAATATAACACCTGAGATTACTATTGTATAATATAACTGTGTTATTGTTGATTCACAAACTAAAGTGCCAGAATTTTGAGGTGTGTGTGTGTGTGTGTGTGTGAATGCTCTTGTAGATGAAATGCTGTGGATACAACGACTACACCGACTTCAGTGGCTCCCCGTATGTATACGAATACTCCCAGTACCCCAAGTTCTGCTGCTCGCCAGCACATGAACAGTGTGATAAAGGAACTGCAGCTTCACAGGTACACCTCCTGAATCCACTCCTCGAGTCTGATCACAAACCTGTTCATACTCTGTAACCTTTATATTTACCACAAACAATTTCAAGGCTTTTCCTTCTCCTGAATCTGCGGATGATGTTCAGGGTTAGATCTCTTAATGAGGGAGATATCATTTATGGTGGCAAAACCTATCCATCTTTGTCCTTTCGATATCGTCATGTTATTTCCTTTGCAGAGTGTGCACGGCTGTCTGGATGCTGTGGTGAATTTGGTGAAAGATAACACTGCTTTGGTAGTGGGCGTGGCTATCTGTGTCATTGTTATAGAGGTACTGAAACCATAACACCACATACTCACAGAAAACTATATACACAGTGCTGAATTAGAGACAAATGTAGGACTAACCCCCGCCCCCCCAATATGGTACAAAGCCACCATGTGACACCATGTAATGATGTGACTGCCAGGGTTATTTCTTGACTTCCATCATCATCATCTGGCCCAAACATGTCAACTGTCACGGGTCTTACATGGATATTAGTCTACATATTACGCGTAATGCTTATATTGTGTTTTGTCTCTCTTTTATTAGGTTGCTGCGATGGTCGTGTCCGTGATACTGTACAAGAAGTAACCCTGGAAACCTGCACTGTACACTGTGACCTCTCACATCGAACAGGATACAATAATAAAGTCTGAAATTACATTGGTACAAAATTATACACATTCTGTCCCACATGTTAAACCTACAATGAGTACAGAAGTCTTTTTTTAAGTGCATTTGTAATCCTGTATGTTTCTTTAATAACTTTGTAAACCCAAAACTTACATTTCTATAGGCCAGTGAATAAAGGTTTTATATTGTACATACATGTAGTTTTATGTTTGTTCGAGTGCATCTTGTTTGCCAAGAAACTTCTGTTACTCGTTTGTTACAGCTGTAATTACAAAACAAACACCACTGAAGACCACATGATTTAGAGAATACAACATTGGAAATAAATATCCCATATTATGTAAGTTTTGGACAAAATTCTTTTAATTGATGAATTTTAAATGCAAGTTTTCAAGGAAGCAAAGTGGAGCAATTTTATACACATTACATCACTACTGAAAACCACTAGATGGCAGTAATGCACAATACACTGGGGTGTGTGTGCGCCCCCTGCTGTAGAAGATGGAGGATGTCTGTCTAAAATGCAGGATGTGAATTAACCTGACTATCAGGAAATTGTGGATTTCAATTAACTTACCTTCTTATTGATGTCGTCTACTCTCACAAACCTAAAATGCCATTTTAACAAACGTGGAAAAACCCTTGTTTTTTTATTTTTAAATACATTCTGCCATTAAAAGAGTACTCATCTGTAAATACAGAGATGACAATTAGTTTGTGGTGGATATCTAGTTATTTCAAAGAATGCTTGGACCCCATTGATTGCTGATTGTAGCTAAATTAGTTTGTATCTGTATGAGGTGTAAGGTTAATACTTCAGTACTCACCTTTTTAACTCTGTTACTATAAAGTATTCCATTGTACTTTTGCCTGAAAATGATTGAAGCTACGTAGTGATAAGTAAGCTTTATGTTAATAAAAGATATTGATAAAACAGTTTGTAGCACAGAGTCCACTGTACCACATACCTAAGGTTCAGTCCATCTCAAGTGGTAAAACAATTGTAAAGTTGGTTGCTTGAGCGTTTTTAATTTTTCTGATTTCTTTGAGAGATTAACCGATAAACATTGTGTACATTCTTGTTCCTTCTTGTCCGAATGTAACGCTCAAGATTGCTCACAGTTCCACATTTAGGGTCGATGGGTCATTTTACCGCTCTAGCTCCTCAACATAATGAATATTACGTGCAGTGGATGGATTTACATGGTCACAAATTTGTCAGAGTTGATGTAAAACCTCAACACACATTTGGATTCAGTGAACTGATAAAGATAAAATCATACTGTCAGGCGGGTTGTAGACGGGGACGGAGGCAGGTGCAGATCCAACTTCTTTATTGAACATAAATGTAAAAACTCAATTCAAAACAGAACATAGACAGATCAGGAGCAAACGTAGCATAAACAAACTGGCGACCCGCTATAACACAGAAGACTTCTGAACAGAAAACACTACCTAACGTCTAGCCTTAAAAAAAACCAAACTAAACAATTAACCGAATGACAAACACCGGTGTCAAATAAGGAAATGCAAACCAAAACAAAGAACACGTGTTTAGTCCGATAGTGAAACACAGTGCCACAGTGCCCTCTGCTGGCCGCACTGTGACACATACGTGATGACTCGATTACTCCTGTAAAGACCATTCCACAGTTATTTTTATATTACTTGCATGTTCATAGCCTTCAAGTAGGAAATAATGGGCGATTTGTAAAAGTATAACCACCTTACAGGTGAAAATCATGCACTGTTTAAATTAAACCAAGACAGTTTATGAAATCAAATGACTGATTATAAATTCTCCTGCAAAATGACATTTTTCCTAATCTATTTTTATGAATACATTTTTATAGAAATGCTTAACTGATTAAACATCAGTACTGTTTGTACTGCATCGTCTTCCATGATGTCACCTTGAATAATATCAACCTTTTAGCGGAATCATACAGGAAGGATTGAGCTCAGGGGATCTAGAACACTTCACATGTCTGATCTTCTTGGTTGTGCAAACGCAGAACCTTTGACACATGTAACCCGCTCATCGAGGGCGGGTCACTTAATGGGGTATTACATCGTGTAATGACCGTAATGAGTAGTCGAGATACCTAGATGGACGGAATTGGGCCAGATCAAAAGACAATAGATTCGCTCACTGGATGACGACAGTGAAATAATACGCCAGACACACACAAATTAAGTTAACTTGGTATATTGTATAAAATAACCAACAGGAACAAATATAACAGTAAGGAAATAAAATAAATAAATAAATAAATCAAAGCTATCGGACCTAGCGTGCTGATATTGCAACCTCCTAGCTGCAATGCTAGATTGAGTGGGCGTGGCTCGCCATCCATTACTGGAACAGTTTCTTCGAGGTAATCCAGAATCCTCACTGGAGGGTCGGACTCCACCGTATCGTATCCGCGGTCAATCGACATCTGAACTCGACATTAAAACCTGACCTACATGAGATAGGTCACATACAATGCCTAAACAGCTGACTATTAACACGGTCAGCATAACTGGAGTTCATATCAATAACTCAGTAACCACATTCAGAATGCACTTAATAATTTAACCGTGATTGCAGGGCATGAAAACTAGCTATGCGCTAACATGCACTAACATCAGTAGCTGTGTTTACATGAACAACAATAATCCACTCTTAACCCGATTAAGACCATACTCTAAGAAACTACCATGTAAACAGCAATTTTTACTTACCTTAATCTAATTAAGGTCATAATCGAAGTAAGCGATAATCGAATTAAGACAGGTGGAGTACTCCTGTTTTAATCGTATTATGGACGTGTATTACAGACATGTAAACACCTTAATCCCATTATGAACGTCGTGTGGGAGTTTGTTTTTTTTCACCGCATTTTGCAACAGGAAAATGATTTGGATTTGTCTGCCTGTCTCTCTCTCTATTAAACGTCTTTCACTGCACTTGCATCCGTCCTATCCTCCCTTACGTTCCGGAACGTGACAGTCACAAACAGAGTAGCCTTGATGAGCCGGGGGTGGGGGGGGGATTAAAAAAATAAGTAAAAATTTCTTAATTAATTCATTAATTAATAAATATTATTATTATTATTATTATTATTATTATTATTATTATTATTATTATTATTGTTATTTCTCAATGAAATATTTGGGGAAGGGAGGGGAGAAAAGGTAAATTAATCACATGAATATGAATCAGATGAAAATGAATTACATGTAAAGGAATCACATGCATGAATATGAATCACATGAAAATGTATCATATGTAAATGAATCACATGAAAATGAATCATATGTAAATGAATCACATGTAAATGAATCATATGAAAATGAATAAATAAAGGCAAAAAAAAGAAAGTAACACATATGACACTCTTCCTGTATATCAGTGGACAGGAACCTATCGCTCACAAGATTAATTACAGCTGTAATTACAAAACAGACACCACTGAAGACCACATGATTTAGAGAATACAACATTGGAAATAAATATCCCATATTATGTAAGTTTTGGACAAAATTCTTTTAATTGATGAATTTTAAATGCAAGTTTTCAAGGAAGCAAAGTGGAGCAATTTTATACACATTACATCACTACTGAAAACCACTAGATGGCAGTAATGCACAATACACTGGGGTGTGTGTGCGCCCCCTGCTGTAGAAGATGGAGGATGTCCGTCTAAAATGCAGGATGTGAAAAAACCAGGGATATAGGTGGTATATAATAAACAGCAAGTCAACAGTCAGTCCTCGAGGTTGATGTGTTTGAAGCAGGACAAAGGGACATTGTTGTGCCCATGCAGAACCTTGTCCACCTCCAAAAGTGCCTACACAGGGTACGTGAGCATCAGAACTGGACCATGGAACAATGAAAGAAGGTGGCCCGGTCTGAATGAATGAATCACATGTCCTTTTACAACATGTGGATGGCCAGATGTGTGTGCGTCGCTTACCTGGGAAAGACCTGGTACCAGGATGCCCTATAGGAAGAAGGCAAGCCGGTGGAGACAGTTTGATGCTCTGTGCAATGTCCTGCTCTTAAACCTTGGGTCCTGGCATTCATGTGGGTTTTATTTCAACACATACCACCTACCTAAGGTTCAGTCCATCTCAAGTGGTAAAACAATTGTAAAGTTGTTTGCTTGAGCGTTTTTAATTTTTCCGATTTCTTTGAGAGATTAACCGATAAACATTGTGTACATTCTTGTTACTTCGTGTCCTAATGTAACGCTCAAGATTGCTCACAGTTCCACATTTAGGGTCGATGTATAATGGGAAGGGTCTTAATTTTTTAGGGGGTAGTTATTAAGAATAGTGTGCATGCAGTTCATTTCAGGGTTTTTTATTTTTATTTTAAGGAGGGCAAGACATTTTCGAAAGCAGCAGTAAATGTCGACTGAGCAGTAGACACTTTTACCACAAAAGTACACCGCAGCTCTGTTTATGATGCTGTCCTACACGACTCGAAGCTATTTATGGCTTAACACCCTTGTTTTAAAGATATAACCAGCCGTGCACCAATGACAGCTGCAGAAGGAAGTGCAATAAATTGTCATGTTGCTCCCTATGGCAAGTTAGCACCTTGCATAGCTCTGCTACCATTGGTGTGTGAGACACAGTGTATAATATATAAACTAATAAATAACCTGAAAGAAAGGTATTACTAAATAACCGTGTTAAAGTTATCAGTTGTATACAACTGTTCCGTATACGTGTTTATCCAGGCTGAAATGTCCACTGAAGACTTTAGTTTGAGCTGTTGAGTGTCCAGCAGAGAAACGTATCATTTTACCGCTCTAACTCCTCAACATAACGAATATTACGTGCAGTGGATCTGTCGGAATCGCTGTAAAACCTCAACACACCACATTTGCATTCGCTGTATTGATGATTGAAGATAAAATGACCAGTGATTATTTTGATAATATAGCCTTTAGGTAAAAATATAAGCACGCTACATGTTAAAACTTTTCCAGATTTCAAATAAACCATCACTGTTTATAAAATCGAACGACTGATTTTAAATTCTCCGGCAATGTATCCTTTTTGTTGCTGTTTTCCAAATCTATTTTTATTCATATATAAGCAGGTTTATTTATTTAATTTTTTTTTAATGCTTTAACTGATATAACATCTGAGTACTGTTTGTACGGCAACATTTTCCATGTTGTCATCTTGACTTTTGTCAAAACAGGAAGCATTGAGGTCATGGGGAAATATTGCACACTACATATCTGAGCTTTCTGGCTGAGCGATGAAACCGCATGCATCTTTACGAAGAACTGCAGTAACTCACTTCCTTCCACAGTCGGACTTGCCGAGTGTGTTTTAAACAACAGACATTTTGTCCACTTTACATGTAAGAAAACTGAAGAAGAAGAAAAGAAGAAAACCACTGGTAAGATGGCTTGTAAATGGATCCTGAAGGTACTTATGGTCGTCTTCAACAGTGCTATCTTTGTAAGTCACATTTTCTTGAATACAATATATAAAATATGTTTTTTTTTGTTTTTGTTTTTTAAATGATGATCATTAATACAAAAATATCACGTTTGTAGTGTTGGTATTTAAGGTCTATTATTGTTAGATCAAACCCATGTGGGTTTATAATTACTAGACAGTACGAACTGAGACTGTCTGTCAAACCACAGATATTACAGTAATGCTGAAACTGGGGAAAAAAAAAAAAAAAAAAGTGGTTGGGTCACAATTTCTCAAAAACAGGACAAGATTGTTTTTGTCAGATTACTAAACAGATAAACCAACATTTATTTTCAGTCATAAGCAGGGGAAACCTTGGGTTATTGTTTTTGTTTGTTTAGTTTTTTTTTTAAATAAAAGCTACTGAAACACGTAAACAGCTGTTTTTATGGTGTGGTGATAAGAAAGATTTCTAATTTCATCGTCATCTGTTTAATCAATTGCACGGACAGACAACCACATGCTAGTTACATTAGCTGTATTAAATATACCGAAAAATCTGAGACCACATTCCAATTCTTTTATATATAACTGGAACTAAACAGAAAAAGAACAACATTAAAACAAATATTTGAAAAAATAATAATAAAAATGAAAAAGAAACAAAAGCAAATGTTCAAATTAGTATTCAAGATTCTGCGTGATTTGCTGGTCACTGTTGAAACGTAAGCAAATTAGTGTCATTAACATTTGTGAGCGGAAGTGCAGCTATTTCCTGAGATTGTTCGCTTCCACTTAAGAATTTCTTCAGATGATACGCTCATTGTTTTGATTGAACATTAATCATCAGGTCAACCAGCTAGAGTGCGAACCATCATTAAAGCAAAAGGGAGACAAAATAAATCCAAAGAAATTGTCAAATTCATGCAGACATTCTATCAAATCTTACTTTTTAGTCAAGTTACTGCTGATGAAGTCTTTTGTAAATAAAAAAAAAACAAAACAAAAAAACCTTTGTATAAAATTTGTAAAGCTTGCGAAATAGACACATTTTCTTTAGCGTTCTCATACTTTTGGAGCCCACTGTATTCTTCTGAGAGATAACATCAATTACGTTAAATCCCTGAGGTGTGCACTGGACTGAGGTTCCACTATACCGTCTCTACACCACCCATCCACTGCCCATTAAACAGAGGCCGTATTGGTCCTGTATCCTGTCTGAAAAAAAACAAAGGTGAAACGTTAGATTCTGTGTGGATTACGGTAAAGTTAATTCTAATACAGCAACACTGGACTGGGTGTTGTATTGACACAGCAGAAAGACCTGGAGGAGGTGATCGCCTGTGCCAGTAGAACCTTAAACAAAGCAGAAACAAATTATTCTGCAAATGAAAAAGAATGCCTTGCAGTAGTATGGGCTCTGGAAAGGTGGTAGATTTACCTGGAGCCCAAACTATTCACCAGTGTCGCAGACTATTCAGCACTGAGTAATGAGCTCCACTAAAAACACCAGCCGCTTCATTAAAGCCACCAATTTTGTGATGGAGGATCTTAAAAGAAGGCTTCAGTGCTGTGAAAAAGTGTTGATTTCATCTCCTGAATTCATCTGTTTTTGTGTATATCTCATATGAAGGTTTTAGATCTTCAAACAAAATACAACCTGAGTAAACACACAATGCAGTTTTTTTTTTGTTTTTTTTATTGAAGCAAAAAAAAGTTATCCAACACCTATCAACAACGGGACAAACGAATTGCCCCATTAAACTTAAAATCTGCAGCAATAACTGCAACCAAACACTTCCAATAACTTGAGGTCAGTCTTTCACTGATTATATCATATTGTCTTGCTGCATACTCCAGTCGCGCTTGAGTCTCAATTTACGGACTGAAGACCAGACGTTCTCCTTCAGGATTTTCTGCCCGAATTATTTAATTCCGTTAATTTTATTTCAACGAACAGCACAATATGTCTAACATTTGAAGATGCTACGTGCTATTTTTTGTGAAAAACCTGTAGAAGTCCTCTGGTATATGTTGATCTGCTTTACACGTCCTTGGATCCTAAGATTTTTGTCCATTTTTCTTGGTCAAATTGTTGACGCTGGTTGTATTAGATAAAGACCGTTGGTGAACAGAAAGTCGTGCCACAGATTCTCAATCATACTGAGGCCTGGGTTGTGGCTGGTTCTTGGTTTGAAACTACTGTAGTGTAGCTTCAAGCAGAAGACGCTAATTGAAGGTTGCAGTAATTCAGTGGTTAAGACCTTGGACTACTGATCAGAAGGTTGTGAGTTCAAACCCCAGTCCATAACCCTTCAACTGTACAGATGTATAAATGAGATAAATGTAAGTCAGTCTGGATAAGCGTGTCTGTCAAATGCCAACAAATATAAATGCTTAGGGATTTTGTCCTGTTGGAAGTCTCTTGTCCAGTGGAACATGTTTTCTTTTAGGGTTGCCAGTTCCTCAATACTTGCTGTTAAAAAAAAATTGGATCAACAGAACATGATGTTATTATCATACCGCCACCATGCTTCATACTGGGGATGGTGCTTTCTGGGCAATATATACACTACCCGTCAAAAGTTTAGACACAAACATTCTTTATTTTTATTTGGATCCGTTCCACATTTTTTAATAATAATAAAGTCATCAAAACTCGTATCTATTTGAATTATGTTGTGATAAAAAATACAAAATAAATCAAAATAATTTTATATTTTAGCATCTTCAAAGTAGACACCGTTTTGAGTAGAAATGTATTCTTGGTATTTTCCCGACCGATTTCTTGAGGAATTTCCCTGAGATACTTTTTAAACAGTATTAAAGGAATTCCCACCTACCCTGGGCACTTATTTGATGCTTTTCGGAATATTTTGCACATTTAATCATACACATACGATTTCACATATTTAATCATATACCTTCAGATCAAAAGATTTAGATATTTATTTATTTCTTTGTTATTCCCAATATAATCCCAATTTAGTCAATTTCCATTATCACAATGTTGAGAAAGTAAACTGTAGCTTACTTTTGTTTACATTTACTTGGTGCTTTTTCTGGGTTTTTCTCCCTCACTGCTTCCCGTAACTCCACAATGCCCCCAGCTAGAACGTCATCCTCCTACAGATCTTCTCTCTTTCACTTCTGTTTCTTCTGTTTTTCTCCTTATTTGGTCTCCAGTTAGCAGGAGCTGCGACTGTGGTCATCGGAGTTTTGTTCGAAATGAAAAGAAATAATATACTGAAAGTACTGGATATCATTAAGGACAATTCCCCCGAGTTAGCACATCTGTCTAATGCTGGCTACCTGCTGATCGGTGTTGGGGCCATACTCAATTTCATGGGATTCCTGGGCTGCTGCGGAGCCTGCTGCGATAATAAGTGCATGCTTATGACTGTGAGTGACCTCTGACCTTTGGTTTTAGTCAGTCTTTTCCATGAAAAACCTGCTTCTTACCCCAAATGTAATCAGACAGTCAAGACATGTTTCTTATCTGCTGTTTGGCAGTGGAGCGATGAGGCTAATGAAGCTAACAGGTCTTTAAACGAACAATTCGGAGCTCAAAGCTCAAACTAAGGTAGGATGTAGAATCAGTTTTCCAAGATGGCTGCCCTGATAACATTCCAGTATTCAGCTACGTCGAAAGGCTTTGTTTATTTCTCTACATTACATTTAGTTTTTGTGTGACACTTGTGTGAAACATACAAGCTCTTGGCCTGTTGATTACATTTGGGACGATTTTGTTTTTTTGTTCATGAAAGCATTCTTTTAGGAACACATATGCTTCACTGGATCTATTTCGATGTTTCTGTCTAATGTGACATGTCCTTACAGTTTTTCATCATCATCCTCATTTTGTTTGTCGTGGAGGTGGTTGCAGCGGTGTACATCCTGCTTTACCAGTCTAAGGTAAGAACAATGATCCTGAATATATAGCAAATCATTGTGCACACATAAGCATACAGTATGATATGCCCAAGCGGCCAGTTGAAAACTGTATCACAGTCACGGGTCTCCAGTAAGAGTCCCCAGAGGTGTGCTGGACAGATTTTAATCCCAGTCTCACCTGTTTACGAAAGAATTCCGACTAATTCCGGACTTTAATATTCTTAATTGCGCATGTCTACAATATTTCCCAGGTGGCCTTTCTTTATCCAGTGAGCTTCATATCTGACCACCTGCGCTTGCATCTTTTATATTCGGTCCATCTCTGGAGATCTACTCAAGACACATGTACTCTAGAACCTATGCTTTTCCATATAATTTGTCTCTTAATAAATGTAATAATTACCTTAAATTTGGGTCCTTATTTATTTTTTTTTTTTTTTACAAACGCGTGAACATTCATTGCGATTATAAAACAGAATAACATTGTTATAGCAGGTTCATTTTTTTTATATAAATTTATGTTCATCATATTTCAAGAAATTTCCACTATCTAAGTATCAGTTACTATAAAGCTATATTTAAAAAAAAAAAAGAGCTTACATGCTTAAAATTCCGCTACGTGTCCAGACTGGCCAATTTTCCATGATGTCTACTTCCTTCATTTATTATCAGTTCAGGTTAATAGTGCTAATTTAACATTTCTAGGCAAAGTGCTGACCTCAGAGTTACATTTAATGCTGTTTTTACTCTGTGGTTAGTGTTAGACCATGGACAGTTAAGAAACTTGAAAGAGCCTCTTAGTAAAGACAGGAGGAAGTGAACGGTTTTTGCGCAGTTAATTGCCACATACAGTGACAAACACACACACACACACACATTATACATATATATACATATATATATACATAATATATATACATATATATATATATACATATATATATATATATATATATATATACACATATATATATATACACATATATATATATATATATATATATATATATATATATATATATATATATATATATATATATATGTGTGTGTGTGTGTGTGTGTGTGTGTGTATTTGAAAATATATAAGTAAATGGGAAATGTGTTGTAAGAGTTAACACGGGAACATTGTTTACTCTTTCCTCAGGTGGAGGAAGTGCTGGATAAAGTCCGTGAAAAAGTTGGCGAGAAGATCAAGGAAAACTACGATAAAAACAGCCACTTCACTGCTGCGTGGAATGAGACGATGAGTCTGGTACGTTATCATAATCAGCGGGATTACACATGCATTTCAATTGAGGGAGCGCAAACTTTTTACTATTTCACACAGCAACTGTAACCAATATGGATAACCAATTTAACTATGCTACTGTAACAGACCTAAACGCTTGTGTGGTGAGACCCGGGAGGATGATACAATATTGATACTGATTTTAAAATTTCAGGGAATAAATGAGTACACCACCCTGGGAATTCCACACGGGAAAATATTTGATAGAGCACAAACTAGGCCGAGGTCACACGGGTTCATTTCTCCAACAAGGCCAAGAGACATGGGTCCAGCATAAAACTAGAAACACTTTATTTTACATTACCAGAAAACATTAACATGTAGAACAATGAAGAAACAAAACACACCAATTTTTGACCATCCACATAAAAGATTAAGGCCTTAATACTAAAATCTAATTATCGATTCTAGAAGAATTAATGCATATAAATACATATATGCCACAGATGTCAATACATCACAAAACACGTGACTTTTTTTCTATTTATTTATTTATTTATTTATTGCGTCTTTAGCTAAATTGTGGCATGACAGCTCTCTATTAATGGCTACCTACTTTATATTTATCAAATAAAAATTCTCTTTTTTGGCTATTAATTAGGTTTAATTCTTTGGTTCCTTGGAAATGGGTCCAATTTACCGTCAAGGAACCAAAATCAGTGTGTGATCTGAGGCGTCTGTAGAGTTTTAGAGTGCTTTTACTTTTACCCAAGTAGCTATTAAAGGAGTATTTGTACTTTTACTTAAGGAAAGTGTAACTTCTACTACCTCTGATTAGTAGCTACATATGGACAAGACTAGTTTCTAATCTGCCTGAATGAGCACAATGTCCCAGGTTAGAGTGCTTCTCTTAATTGAACAGTATTATTGTATAATATAACTGTATTATTGTTGATTCTGAAAATAAGTGCCAGAATTTTAAGGTTTGTGTGTGTGTGTGTGTGTGTGTGTGTGTGTGTGTGTGTGTGTGTGAATGTTCTCGTAGATGAAGTGCTGTGGATTCAGCAACTACACCGACTTCACAGGCTCTGTATATGTAAACCGCACCTCACTTTACCCCCAAGACTGCTGCTCAACTGAACAGTCTGATAAATCTAAACCGTGTGATAAAGGAACTGCAACTACAAAGGTACACCTCCTGAATCCACTCCTCGAGTCTGATCACAAACCTGTTCATACTCTGTAACCTTTATATTTACCACAAACAATTTCAAGGCTTTTCCTTCTCCTGAATCTGCTGATGAGGTTCAGGGTTAGACCTCTTAATGAGGGAGATATCATTTATGGTGGCAAAACCTATCCATCTCTGTCCTTTCGATATCGTCATGTCATTTCCTTTGCAGAGTGTGCACGGCTGTCTGGATGCTGTGGTGAAATTGGTGAAGAGTCAATCTTCTTTGCTAGGGGCCGTGGCGATTTGTGTTGCTGCTTTAGAGGTACTGAAACCACAACACTCACATTGGGGACATTTTCAGATGAATATATTCATAGAAAACTAATGTACACAACGCTGGAGTAGAGACAAATGTAGCACCGTGTCCTTTCCCAAATTTGGCACAAAGCCACATGATGGATGCGACTGCCAGGGTCATTCAACCCAAATATGCTAACTGTCACGGGTCTTACATGGAAGTTTGTCTATATATTACGTTTAATGCTTATATTGTGTTTTCTCTCTGTTTTTTTTTATTATTTTTTTTAGGTTGCTGCAATGATCGTGTCCCTGATACTGTACAATAGCAATAATTAAACCTGGAAATCTGCAGGGGGGTTTTTTTGGTCAATTTTTTAGTACAATCTTGTATATTTCATTAATCAATTTGTAAACACAAAACGTATACAAACAAACAAACAAAAATTAATGTAATAAAAATGGGGCAAATACATTTCTATAGGCCAGTGATTTTTTTGCATAGGTTTTGTGTATACAAATTCCTTCACTAATATTGGCACCCTTGGTAAATATGAACATAGAAAGCTGTGAAAAATTGTCTTTATTGTTTAACCTTTTGATCTTTTGTTTAAAAAAAAAAATCCACAAACATACTTTGCTCTCGTGCATATCAAACAATTGCAAACACAGGTTTGTAAAAATAAATAAATAAATAAATAAATAAATAAAAATCTTTGTTAAATATAGGTCTGCAACTATTGTTGGCAGCTCGTATGAATTCCAATAAGAAAACTATTTTTTTAAAGTATATTCTCATTGATTTTAAGTATATTCTCATTGATATTTACAATTTGTTTTAAGCAATTATGTATTATTTTTCTGCTTTTTTTTAATGCTGGTCATTCATTTGAGTGGTTTTCCATTCAAGTTTAGCACCTGTTAACCAGGAAGTGTACTGTAAGTCTGATCGAGCTGGAATTTGGTATATTCCATTGCCATGGTAATCTGTAAGTGAACTTCTAATGGTGGCTGGGTCACTTGAGAACATGGCCACCATCAGCGTTCAGCAGGAATCTCACTATATTAACATGAAGCGACCATTCACTGGTGTCACACGCACAATTTTTATCACACTTTACTGCACGCATGTCGTTTCACATCCTGTGCAACAAACAATGGTGAGAAGATACATACATACATATGTGTGTATATATATATATATATATATATATATATATATATATATATATATATATATATATATATATATATATATATATATATATATATATATATATATATATATATATATATATATATATATATATATATATATATATATATATATATATATATATATATATATATATAAGCTATATTAGATGGTATATGGTATATTAGCTTTTTGGTATATTAGCTATATGATGCTTCACCCCCAACTCCCACATCGCCCCCCGCCCCCCTCCCCTCTATCTGAAAGGCCTGCCCAATTATTTCCATATTGCAACATGTTACTTTTTGTTTGCTGCATATTTGTTTATTTTTAAGCTGACTATGGACCTTATTAAAGTTACTGTTATTGAAAAGTTGACAAAACCATGTTTTTTAATTATATATATATATATTTTTTTTTAATATTAGTTTTTGAAATGGAGATTCTACTAGTTTTTTTATTTTTTAGTATGCATACTTAAGATTCTAGTAGTTTTTTTTTTGTATTTTTATATATTTTTTGTGCCATGTACTTTTTATGTTTTTATGTTTAAACACTTCTATGTATTAGTAGATCAGGGTTAAACATTGTGTAAGTTAGTTAACTTGGGTTAAAATCAGCTGCAGTCACTGCTGAGTTTTTGTCCTGCATGCACATGGAGACATTGTAGGTTCAGGGTTAGTATGTTGGTATTTTTTCTTTGTTGTATTTTTTTTTTTGTTATTGTTTTTGTTTTTTTCCTGCTAGTAGTAGCTAACAGGGTTTTTTACGGGATGAAATTAGATATAATAAAGATATCATTTGTGAAGACTTTCATTCATTGCTGGATTAGCACACACGGTCCTCCGACGAGACTGTTGAAGAGTTGAACAACAAGGAAATAAGGGACATGGCAGAGAAGTTCAACATTGAGGTAAAGACCACATCAGCATAAAGTCCCTGAAGCAAATGATCTTTTAGAGAGACATAATCAGACCCTCACATAAATACTGATGTAAGTTTAAAAAAAAAAAAAAAAAAAGACAAAAATATGACTGGAAAACTGCCCTAGATTGGGCATCGATGGCAAAAAAAAGCATGCACCAATGTACATAGATTTAGCTATTAACTTGTGTTTCCAAATCTACCATCATTTGCTATTTGCTAAGGTGCTATTTGCTAAAAAAAGTTTAAAATATCCAATAGATTTCGTTCCACTTCACAATTGTGTCCCACTTGTTGGTGATTCTTCACAAAAAATTAAATTTTATATCTTTATGTTTGAAGCCTGAAATGTGGCAAAAGGTTGAAAAGTTCAAGGGGGCCGAATACTTTCGCAAGGCACTGTATATCAAAGCACATATATAAAGAGTCTTCAGCCCATTGTTATAGATCCGGACAGAGCTGTGCAACGTGAGGCTCCACTGACAGACCGTCAGACTGACATACTGAGGTGTAAGATCTTGCAAACAAGATTATCAGAAAACTAAAGTCAGGGGAAGTGACTAAAATTTCAGAACCTGGGAAAAAGACAGCTCCTCAAACTGGGAAATCTTCCAGATGGCCACCTAATCTTGTTGATGTGAGAAGATGGAAAATTCTCACCTATCTCTTGGCAGTCTAAGAGAACCAGAAGAGTTGGCAGGAGAAACTTTGGCACTTGCTGATGACATGGATAATGAGATGTGTTTTTCTGCACTCTGCTCAGAAATAACAACAGGCGACAGCAACAGATTGAGCAATTTGCCAATTATTTGTTTAACTGACAATCATTCGCTCCGCCCAACAGGAAGTCTGCCATTCTGGATTTTGTGAAAAGTGCAATCGGTGAACTTTTATATACTCCTCTTAAGGGATTCATTTGGTTGTCACAAAACTTGTTCAACATTATGCCAAGACATTGAGGATGTACTTTGCGAAGGGATTTTTGATATCTCGAACTGTTTATCTTATAATGCTTCAGGAATTGTAACAACGTTCATTTACAGGAAGTGAAGCTATATCTCAGCAACGACCGTGAATATTTCAGAACAGTTCGGAATATCAAAAGGAACGCTGATATTCAAACCCATTGTGTGAAAATGTGTGAAACTACAAATCATTCTTCAATCCCTTCGCCTATAATTATGGCTCTGCTTTCCTGTCACTTCTTATGAAATAATCACACGTCTGTGAATGATCGGCTCACCGAGTCCGGGTGCTTGGCCCCACAAAAAAAACGCTGCTTGCAGCTTTAATTTACCGCAAGACTCGCCTGTTCTGATACTTTTGCTCGCCTAGAAATCCGGTGGTCTGATACGAAAGGTTCTATGTTTTATATTGTTGAACACATCTAGGTGTACATACCGCGAAATCAAAGCTGAAATCCTAAACTCTCGTCTCATCTCCGTCTTTTCATCTCAAAACCATGTGTGTTTGGTGTACAGCACAAACAAATAAATTGGCCTTGCCGTTCCCGTTGTTTCACAGGGAACGGTGTGTGCTGCCATAGCAAGTATGCAATTACACAATCCAATCATGTGGCTTGGCTTAAAACCATCCACGGCTTAACACGCTAGTTTTAGAGACATAGCAAGCCGAGCACTAATGAAAGCTGCACAAAGCAGTGCAATAAATGAACAGTTAATGCTGCACATGAAAGTTTTTTTTTTTTTTTTTTTTTTAAAAGAAAGGTTTTATATAATAACTTAATAAAGTTGCCAGTCTTAATTTAATAGCTTCTTTTTGTTTGTGTTTCTCCAGTCTGCAGACGTTTTGTGTCGAGCAGAAAATAAACATCGCCGTCTAACGTTATCATTTAACCTCTCTAACGTCTAAACATAACCAATATTATGTCCAGTCGATGGATTTACATGACCACAGCCTTTGGATTCAATGAATTGTTGATGATAAAATGCGGAGTGTTTTCCTCGAATAAAATGCATGTTCACAGCCTTCCTTTATGAAATAATAGACTATTTGTGAAAATATAACCACGCCACACGTTATAATGACGAGCATGGCTCATGTTTGGTCAAATCTGCACTGTTTCAATTATCCCTGCTTATGAAATAAAATATTTTTCCCCCTGTTTTCCCCAAATCTAATTTTACGAAATTTTTTATTATTTTTTTTACACGCTTAACTGGTTTCAAATCTGAGTACTGCGTGTATTGTATAGTCTTCTGTGGTGTGATCTTGACTATAATATGGAGCTTTTCTTGGAAATCATACAGGAAGGATTGAGCTCTGGGGAACGAGATCATTTTACCTGTCTGATCTTCTTGGTTGTGCAAACGCAGAACCTTTGACACAGCAAACATTTTACGATGAACTGGGGTAGCTTATTTCCTTTCACAGTTGGGTTTGCATTGTGCGTTTGAAACAACAGACAGTTTTGTGATGGAAATTTATGACTGTTACTCTGCAAGCACTTTGTGTTAATTCCTTTTTCCTCATTCCTTACTTTGCAACGTATGCTTTTTTTTTTTTTTTTTTTAGCACGTATAAACTGATACGCTGATACACTTCCCCAACATGGTGAAAAGTGGTATCCGCAGGATTTAGCGTGCTTGCCTATCTGGTATATTTGACCGCGATCCATCAAGGCCCACTTAACAGCAAACAGATATTTTGTATGCAAGTCTCCTTTTATTTTTGGACCAAAAACCTTTTCTTTCAATTTAGTTCATTTGAAGAAGCCTTTATGGGTGTTCTTACCGCCATGGGCAGACTCTCAGCAAACCACACAAACTAGTTATTATGAGCAAAATCGCTTACCTTTGATGGGTGGCTACCTGTTCATGCAGTTCGTCTGCATCAGTCTTCCATCCTCTTGGTTCCTTTCCAATCCTGCCAACAACACCAATTTTATGTCGTGGAATCTCTTCGGCAATAAGGTAAAAACGTCTCGGAGGCTTGAGGTCTTGATGTCAAAAGGTAGACTTGTATTATTCAAACAAAAAGTCGAGTGGATCTGCAGGAGATCTGAGGGCAACTGCAGCTGACAAGAGTTACACAAGTTCATAGGGAGGTCAGTCTCATTTCGACTGAGGTGTGGTTAGAAACCGACTTGTGTGCACCTTTTTGCACGTACATTCTTGCTACAAAAAGCCCCTGAGAACTCTGCTCAGGACTCTTGAGACTCGTGTACACGAGACCTTTCTGCAGGAAGCAATAAAACTTCCTGCCTGTTCCGAGGCTGCTGCATGTACTGTTCGTTTTAGAGAATTTTCCAGAACTGTTTGTTAAATTTACACTTGGTTTTCAGGAGAAATATCCATCCATCCATCCATCCAGGATCACGGGGAACCTGGAGCCTATCCCAGGGAGCATCGGGCACGAGGCGGGGTACACCCTGGACAGGGTACCAGTCCATCGCAGGGCACAATCACATACACACTCATACACCCATTCATACACTACGGACACTTATGGACACTAGGCCAATCAGCCTAGCATGCATGTCTTTGGACTGGGGGAGGAAACCGGAGTACCCGGAGGAAACCCCCGCAGCACGGGGAGAACATGCAAACTCCACACACACATGGCCCCAGTGGGAATCGGACACCGGACCCTGGAGGTGTGAGGAGAACGTGCGAAGCATTAAGTCTCAGGAGAACTAAAAAAAAAAGCAAAAAAAAAACACTAGTAAGATGATTTGCAAAGGGATCCTGAAGAAACTAATGTTCTGTTGAGTCATACATGATTTTATAGAGATGCCAGTGATCCTGACTCTTTCTGCTCTCCGGATTATCTGGAAGCTACAGCCTGGAGATTTGATTAGAACGGTACCACTTGAAGTACCATGGAAATGGTTTTGGACCTCGGTTCCACATGGACGTTCTCGCTGTGGTTGCTGGGACTATGGTTGCTGTGATGGCCTTGTGACTGCAATTACTTTCTTTTACTTTCACACCATCTGTTGTTACCCAGATGAGGACGGGTTCCCTTCCGAGTCTGGTTCCTCTCAAGGTTTCTTCCTCTTAACATCTTAGGGAGGTTTTTTCTCACCACCGGCTCGCCCAATAGGGATAAATTCACACACTTAAAATCTCCATCCTGTGTTTATGTTTCTGTAAAGCTGCTTTGAGACGATGTCCATCGTTAAAAGCGCCATACAAATCAAATTGAAATAAAATGAATTGAAAGGAATACAATGCAGAAAACGTTGATTTTTGTTGTTGTTGAACGATGCTCATTAACACAGATATATACTATTAACAGTTTTAGTATTTGAAGTGTATTAATATTAAGATCAGGCCCAAGAGTGTTTATAATTACTGTACATTAAGAAGTGAGACTGTCTGTTTGATGAATATACTGTCCAAGGTAAACCGCAGAGAGCACACGGACAATAAAACAAATCTGTAAAAAGTTGATTTCTACACCACATTTTCTCCAAAGCAGGAAAAGATTTGTTTTTGTCAAATATTAAAACAGATAAACCGACATCTATTGTCAGTCACAATCAGGGGTTAGAATGAACAAAGCTTCTGAAACCTTGGCTTATGAGAACAGCTGTTTTTATGGTGTGTTCCTGAGAAAGATCTCTAATTTAACTTTGATATATGAAAAAGACATGTAAGTATTTCAGTGTACTCAATCACACAGACATATAGCCACAAGCTAGTTACACTAACTGGACTAAACATACCAATATATACATTTCTTATAGTAAACGTAGTGAACGGTCTTGCCAACTATGATTCTCTTGGTTCGAAAGCACTCCAGTGCAGCTTAGGCAGTATGCTTAGGGTTGTCGTCCCGTCGGACGTCTTGTCCAGTGGAACAGATTTCCTTCTAGGATCGCCCTGTATTTGACTTCATCTCGTCATTAATCCTGAGCAATTTCCTAATACTTGCTGGCGAAAAGCATCCCCAGAACATGATGCTACCACCACCATGCTTCGCAGTGCGGATGGTGTTTTCTGCGTGATTAGGAGCGTATTGTTTACGATAAATGTAGCACTCATGGTCCATTATTGTGTCATCAGACTAGAGAACATTTTCAACACATTTGCTTAAGGTCTAACTTGTCGTTTGGCAAACTCCATACAGGATGTCATGTGATGTGGTGCATCACATATAAATGGAGTCCAGCTTTGTGTCCTGGCTGTAAACAGATACTTCCATCTGAGCTGTGGAGACCTCTAGCAGCTTCAGTGTTGCTTCTCTAACGGATACTGATACTCCTGCTCCTTACATAGTAACGGACATTTGACATACAGCCTTCTCATTATGGGTTTCATTTTGAGCCGTGGGACGTTTTTTTTTTTTTTTTATGTGGAATTGTGTTTGCCGTGGAGGTGGTTGCAGCAGTATACCTTCTGCTTTACCAGCCTATGATCCTGAATATATAGAAGATTATTGTGTACACTTAAGCATCCAGTTGCAAACTCTATCTCTAGTATCTCTCCCCAGAGGTGTGCTGGACAGAGTTTAATCCCAGTCTCACCTGCTTATGAAAGAATTCTGACCAATACCAAGTTGTTATTTTTAGTTGTACAATTTCATGGCTTTTCTTCTCCTGAATCTGCTGATCTGGTTAAGGGTTAGACCTCTTAATGAGGGAGATCAAATTTACAGTGGCAAAACCTTTCCCTTTGCAGCATGTGGGCGGCGGTTTCGATGCTGTGGTGAAATTGGTGAAGAGTAACTCTGCTTTGCTAGGGATCGTGGCTATTTTTGGATGAATATATTCACAGACAACTAACATACACGACGTTGGATTACAGACAAATGTAGCACCGTGTCCTTTCCCAAATTTGTTGCAAAGCCACATGATGTATGCGACTGCCAGGGCTAATTCTGAACTCCCAGGTTCATCCGGCCTAAACGTGGATATTTGTCTATATATTACGTTCAATGCTTAGATTGTGTTTTGTCTCTCTTTTTATAGGTTACTGCGCTGGTCGTGTCCCTGATACTATACAAGATTTAAACCTGCAGGTCCAACACTGTGACCTCTCACATCTAACAGGAAACAATAACGCAGTCTGAAATTACACAGGTACAAAATTATACACATTCTGTCCCGCGTTATAAACTATGAGAATGTGTCTTTAATAACTCTGCAAACACAATATGTATGCAAGAAAATGGGTGCAAATACATTTCTATAGGAATAAAGGTTTTATATTTTATATACATGTAGGTTTATGTTTGTTGACGTGTACCTTTTTGTTGTTAGTAATTCTGAATGAATTTTTCTGCCTTTTCCCCCCTTCAGTGTTTGTTTTACAAGCAGAAATCATTCAAGCTTAAAGCCAAAGCTAACGTGCACCGATTCATGGGACTGGTGTTACTTTCTAACAGCCTTGTTTGCCAATAAACTTTTCCATAATGGAAAAGTTATATAAATATATATATATATATATATATAATGCCTCGGGAGCCATTCATTACAGTTGTGATTACATAACACAAAAGAAAACAGCTGAAAATCTTATTGGAAGCTACAGGCCAGAATTATTGCATCATAAAATGTAAGCGCCAATCAAGTTTCAGTATGCAAATGCATGCTGTGATGCAACTCCAGTTTACCAGGAGAAGGCGATTCGTGGCAAAATGATAAAACATCGGTTCGATGAGGAAAAACCTGTTAATGTTGTGATTGCACAAAAGAATGCAAATTGTGGTTTATTTGTGTGAAATCGGATATTTATTACTTAATATAGAAAAGAGGTGTGTGTATTGGGTGACTTTACATACAGACATAAAGTGAAAAACGTTTTTCTTTAACTTTTTTATTTTTGGTTACAGTATGCTAAATACTTATGATTTGAATAATACTTTGCTATAACTCTGTGATCATTATCTGATTAAATAAATTTGATTAGGAAAAAATTCACCTGTACCAGTCCTATACTGTGTTCTATCCCATCCATTTTATAACCTGAAGCAAAAGGTGAAACGTCGAGCCGTCATTCCTCAGCCTTGTCGGACAAACAGTTGACGTCTGAGCCCATGCTGATGCTGCGCTGGCGTTGTTTGTGGTCCTCAGAAGCCCGTTGTGGCGCTTCAGGAAATGTCGGAACGGTCAAGAGGGTCATACCTGAAAGCGCATTTCCATTGGTCGAATGTGGGGTCATGACCTTGGCCTGGTCTCCGATTGGCTGGAAGGAGAAGAAATCTGGCGTGGAGCGGTTGGTGTTGGTTGAAGGTGGAAGCCTTGGCTTCATTTCCTGCTTCAGCACTTGTGTTAAAGCTGGAGGTATCTTCAGCAGCGTCAATTCTTTCTCATTCTTATCTTTCTTCAACCCGTCTTCCACATGTCCACTGTTCGGGTTAAAATCCTTGGAAGTCTTGGAGGTTTCTCCACAGATGGAAATGGTGCTCTGGGTGTCGTTTCCTAAACCTGACGGCAGCGACCCTCCTGCACCCTCGTTCCGCCCGACGTACCTTTCCCCCTCCCCCTCCTCCCCGTCAGAGTAGGAGGTGTCAGGGTTGACCGAACGCATCAAACGCTGCAGCTGAGTAGAGGTTCTGCAGAAGGCTCCACCCACAATACTGGTGGCAGAAGGGGCGGAGCTAAGGAGTCGGTTGAACAGAGCGAGGTTGTGATTGCGAGTCGCGGATTCTTCCAGGTTCTCATCAATTTCTTCCAGAGGCTGGAAATGCATCTCTTCCTTAGAAATTCTGGAATTTAGCAAAAGCGGTTTTACACAACTGTCTGCTTTCACTGTGTGTGTGTGTGTGTGTGTGTGTGTGTGTGTGCGTGTTGTGAGACACCTACGCCATGTCGAAGGTGGAGCCCTGGAAGGAGGGTTTGCGGAGGACGAACAGCGTGGCGGCGGTGTAGGGTGGCCGAGGGTTTGAATCGTTCCAGTAGCGATCCCTCTCCATTTTGGGTAAATCACCATACATTTCATCTACTGCCATCATCGATACCTGGAAAGTGAAGTACAACACACATTTGATATTCTGTATAATATAGGTATTACAGACACTAAACATACTGTATACCAGTGGTTTTCAAAGTGTGGGCCACCAGGGGGCGCCCGGGGGGCCTCAACAATTTGGTGTGCCCATCCCTCCTACATTTACATTTATTCATTTAGCAGACGCTTTTATCCAAAGCGACTTACAAATAAGCAAAGCGATATATCAAGCAGGGAACAATACAAGTAGTGCTACTATACAAGATCCATTAATTGAATACCAGAGGAAGCAAAGTGTACAGAGTAGAGGTGTAAGTGCAAGTTTTTTTTTTTGTTTTTTTTTAGGAGATGGTTAGGTGTTCACGGAAGAGGTGGGTCTTTAGCTGTTTTTTGAAGATAGTGAGAGACTCTGCAGTCCGGATTGAGATCGGAAGAGCATTCCACCACTGGGGGAAGCGATGTGTGAAGGTTCTGGAAAGGGACCCCTACCGCGCCGCTGAGTGGGAACTACTAAACGTCGGTCGCTAGTCGATCGCAGATTGCGTGAGGGAATGTATGCCTTCAGGAGAGAGTTGAGGTAGGAGGGTGCTGTTCCTGACAAGGTCTTGTAGGTGAGCATCAAGGCCTTGAACTTGATGCGGGCAGCTACAGGAAGCCAGTGGAGGGAGATGAAGAGGGGTGTGACATGTAGGTGTGACATGAAGAGGGGTGTGACATCCTACTAGTATGGTTTCTCTTTCTCACTCTCAGACAACCACACACACACACACAATCAATTCCTAATGTGATGTAAGATAAGGGGGATATATTCAGAAGTCTGTATTTTTAAAGTGTTTTAAAGACATCTTGCAAAAGGGGGGCCTCGGTCAACTATTAATGCTATTTCTGGTGGCTTGCCCTGGAAAAGTTTGGGAACCCCTGCTGTATACGCAAAATGAAACCCCTCCTTATACAGAGCTTCTTATTGATGCACTAATTATTTAGAGATCTATAACGTGAATAAATGAGTGAAGAAAAGAATGAGATGAAGGCTGGATGGATGGATGACTTTAGACACACCTGGAAGTTCCTGTCTATGAGCCAGTTGGTTTCGAAATCATCATCGTCCTCACCAAACGGGTTGATCAGCTGTTCGGCTACCTACATTTACAAACAGATACGGCACAGTACGCACACACACACACACACACATAACGGGAAGACTTTAAAGATGAAATGACCGAATTTTGTATAAGAAATAGTATTTGCAGATTTCTGGAAAGTAAGAGTGACATAAAAGACATTTAACAAACTGCACCGCAGAGATCTTCAGTGTGTTAGTTCACTTGATTGGAAAATTGATTCCAAACTGGAAAAGAATCAAAGTTTTCATAGGTACGGTTGCGTTGAGGTCATCATTTTATTTATTTATTTATGTTCTGTGACCGTTCTTCAGGAGTTCCTTGTTTGTCCTGAGCGGTTAAACTGCCCACCGCTCTTCAGATTAAATCCTCCAGGTCCTGCACATTCTTTACTTTTCCAGCGTCTACTTCATATTCGAGCCCTTTCCTTTTATCAGTGACTATGTGATATCGAGATCCATCTTTTCACACCGGGGACGACTGAGGGACTCGTACACGAGTAAGGCGCAAACGTTCACTGATGCGCAAGTAAGCAACACGATACATTAAGAGTCGGGGGGTGTAAACTTTTGAACAGGAAGATCGGCGTAAATTGTTATTATTTTGTTTAACGATCTGATTTTTTTTTTCCCCATTTAGTACCGCCCTTCAGAAGCTGCAGAAGACATTTACATGTTTCCCAGAAGACAGAAATAATCAACAATTAGTCTTCTGTCCTGAACAACCTGGACAATTTGTTTTGACCTGTTTTTTCACGAGACTTTAAAGTGGATGCAAAGCCGTACAAAATCCTTGTGTTCGCTGTTACTATAGAAACGAGCTCATATTAGAACCAGCGCGTTAATATAAATCTGTGATTCACAACGTTTCCGACCAATCAAAGTCGACCATTCAGCAGTGCTGTGGTATAATAAATATTCATTCGAAAAGTTGTTTTGTGGCCCGATGCCCTGTTCCTGACCTTGAGCCAGCCAGCGTAGAAGAAGAACTGGAGCAGGGTGAAGATGGGGACGTAGAGGTCGAGGTCGTGACCCGGGTAACCCTGACTCGGGTCCAGAAACTGCCGGCCAATCAGACACACCAGGAAGAAGCTGTACACCGCTAATGTCACCACCTGAGATGGAGGGAAAGGTGCTTCACTCTTATATTGAACTTTATAAGAAGGACACAAACATACCAGACAAGACGACTGGCACATATCCGTTGTACTTTAACTAAACAAATTTCTTCCTTTGTTTAACGCTGTGTTAAAACTATCAAACTAACTGGAAACTTTTAAGTGCTTGATTCTTGCCGTTATGTCCATGACTGACGATTAACATGCGCTTCATTTAAAAAGGATTGTGAATAGTACATGCTTTTGCATTAATTTTGTCAATTTACTGTTGATTAAGAATATTTTTAATTGTAATAATTAACATTAATAATGGAAGTTTAATCGACTGGACATCCGCCCGCACTCATATTCCACGATCACACACTATTTAATTAGACAAATTAAAGCAAGCAAAACGTACACTTCAATTAGAATAGTAAATTATACTCCACTATTTTTCCTCAGCAGCATGCACACACACACACACACACACACACACACACACACACACACACACACACACACTCTCTCGGTCACCTGTGTGTAAACAAGCGGCACGCTGATCATGTCGTAGTGGAAGAGCATACTACATTTCTCTCTGAACTGATTCAGCTCCTACAAAACACAAAGAAGTGTCAGGCCAAGCACGAATAACTGTCGTACTGCATTATCATCGTTTTTGGATCTGATTTCATCATGAATCTACAAATCACCAACGAGATCTTCTACAACCCCAATTCCAAAAAAAAAAAAAAAAAAAAGTTGCGACGCCGTGTAGCATGGAAATAGAAACGGAATGACCTGCAGATCTGATAAACCCGTACGTTATTCACAACCGAACATAGAAAACATATGGAATGTTTAAACTGAGGAGACGTAACGCTTTCAGGGGGAAAAAAAAATAAAAATATGGTCATTTTGAATTTCAAGGTCGCAAGACGTCTGAAAAAAGTTGGGACGGGGTAACGAAAGGCTGGACAAGTAAGTGTTAGTGAGACGAAAGGGGTGGAGGTTAATTGGGAACAGGTCAGTAAGATGATTGGGTATGAAGAGAGAATGTTAGAGAGGCGGAGTCTCTCAGAAGTAAAGATGCTCTGCGAAAAACTGCGTCTACAATTTGTGGAACGATTTCAGATCCTCAACGTCAAATTGCGAACACTGAATATCTCATCGTCTACAGTACATAATATCCTGAAAAGATTCGGAGAATCTGGAGAAATCTCTGTGTGCGAGGGACGAGGGTGAAAACCAATACTGCATGCCGGTGATCTTCGGGTCCTCAGGCGACACTGCATTAAAAACACGAAGGATTCTGTAATGGAAATCACTGCATGGGTTCAGAAACACCTCCAGAACTCATCGTCTGTGAACATCCACAAACGCTGGTTAAAGCTCTATCACGTAAAGAAGAAGCCATATGTGGACATGATCAGGAAACGCCGCCGTCTTCTCTGGGCCAAAGCTCATTTAAAACGGACCGAGGCGACGTGGAAAAACTGTTCTGTGGTCAGACGAATCGAAATCTGAAATTCTTTTTGGAAACCACGGGCGCCACATCCTCCAAACTCAGTTCGAAAGCCTGCATTCCTATAACATCAGAGATGCAGGCTTTAAACCAACCTGATCTTTATCGCTGAACTAAAGCTTTTCATTGTGATTAGAACGATTTTAGCGATAGTGCCTCATTTCCATTAAGAACACGAGCCAGTTCTCTAGGCTAGTTATATTTGAATCAGGTGACCACGTTATGCTTTCATATCTCTGAGCACAAACAACGTACGTGTACAGTAGTGTGTTGAACCACGGGTGATCATATTGTAAGAGTAAACGATTGAAATGATTACCTCCATCAGCAGTTTATAAGTGTTGTTGTCTTTGATCCGGCCTTCACATCGAGCCACGGCGGCCAGATTAGCGAACCACACACACGGGATCCAGTACTTATTATAGGGAGACTGTAGACTCTCAAACCTCTTCCTCTCTTGCCGGGTCATAAATCCTACAGAGAGTGAGAGAGAGAGAGAGAGAGAGAGATTCCAAACTTTTATGTCCAAAGTTCAGCACAGTTTGAGCAATTATCCCGCCTTAATAGGGTTATTAGCTAATGGGTACAATGTAGCAGAAAAATTAACAGATGACACATTTTTTTTTTTTTTAATCTGAGTTCAATTATAAAACTATATATTTCGAGCACCAGAACCATTTGAAAAGCTCTTGGAGTTCATACCCACGATCACAAACACCAGAAACTGAATCCTTGCTAAGAGTTTACTCCTGCTTTAATCTTACATGTATTACGAGACCCATCGTCTACAGACTCCAGGCTTACCTGCCTCTACCACGTGGTCCACAGTGGGAAAGCGCTTGAAGACGGCGGTGCTGACGGAGCGCAGGATGAGCAGAGCAGACAGACTAGTGTAGCGCATGAGTGTGCGCCGCAGAAGCCTTCCACGCTCATCCCCGCCCTGCACACCGCCCGAGAGCACGCACATCACCCGGTCCGGCAACGGGATCGACGTGTACTGACTCCACCAGCGGTTCACGATCACCGTCACGTAGAAACCTGAACGGATTTACATCGTGGATGTGTAGAAATACAAATTGCCTCGTGTCCACTATGTAAGTTTCTATAGTGTATAAGAATGTAAATAAATCAATACTGATACCCAAGACAAAAGACATTGGGATGAGGCTGGCATAATGGTTGCAGTAAATTGAGAGTTTTTCGAAGTGTCTCTTCTGCTCATCCACAAGAAAGAATCTGGAAAAGTTACAGTACATGTGAGTGAACTGAACCAGTAAACTGTGCTGTGCCAACAAAGTTGCTTTCCAAACAATCAGTCCCAAATACCTAAAAAAAACTCTATCCCAAATTCCCAACCATGCTGTGCCAAATTCCCAACCAGGGTTCCAATATCCCTAACACTGCCTCAAATTCCCAACCATGCTGTCCCAATTTCTCGTACACCGTCTCAAATTCCCAACCATGCTGTCCCAAATTCCCAACCAGGGTTCCAATATCCCAAACACTGTCTCAAATTCCCAACCAGGCTTCCAATATCCCAAACACTGTCTCAAATTCCCAACCATGGTGTCCCAATTTCTCATACACCATTCCCAACCATGCTGTCCCAAATTCCCAACCAGGCTTCCAATATCCCAAACACTGTCTCAAATTCCAAACATGCTGTCCCAAATTCCCAACCAGGGTTCCAATATCCCAAACACTGTCTCAAATTCCCAACCATGCTGTCCCAAATTCCCAAACATTGTCTCAAATTCCCAAACATGCTGTCCCAAATTCCCAAACATTGTCTCAAATTCCCAACCATGCTGTCCCAAATTCCCAAACATTGTCTCAAATTCCCAACCATGCTGTCCCAAATTCCCAAACATTGTCTCAAATTCCCAACATGCTGTCCCAAATTCCCAACCAGGGTTCCAATGTCCCAAACACTGTCTCAAATTCCCAACCATGCTGTCCCAAATTCCCAAACATTGTCTCAAATTCCCAACCATGCTGTCCAAAATTCCCAAACACTCCATCCTATATTCCCAAACAGTGTCCCAAATTCCCAAACACTCCACCAAATTCCAACGCTATACCAATGGTATAATGGTAACAATGGTTTTTAATCAGTCTTGACAAAAATGGTAATTCCTGATTCTATAGAACGTGATAAAAACATTTTCCTTAGTAGGTTACTCACCTGTATGTGATGCTGATGGCAGTATACATGGCGAAAAAAGCCAGAAACTCCTTGTAGAGAACTTTATAGATGCTCCCCTTCCAGGCCAGCAGAAGCTTGGAGAAGCCGCAGAAGCGAGCGTTCGCCACACGTGCCGTGTACGTCACCGTCATCTGAGGGTTCACAGCTTCCTACTGGGGTTCTGCTAGGAGCCCAGTCTGAAATGCGGACGCTGTTTGGTAGGGTTCTACATCCACGTTTTATGGGTTTCCTCAGAGACTGCAGAACCCTTAACCTCAGTGTCTGATCTATCAAAAATCCATCAGATATATATTCTGAGAACAAGAAATCATACAAAGAAAGTGGATGCGCACGTCGTTTCTGCTGTTTCAGGCTACAGTCAAATTATGTTTTCTATATTTTATTTTATTTTATAGCCCTGACCTAAGCGAAGAACACCACTTCTGATTGGCTTTCAGAGCTCGGTCTATCCAGGAGCTTTGGGATAAATCTGCGTTATGAGGAGGATGGAGCTCATTAACCCGGAGTCCCGCTGCTCAGACCGCTGATTCGTTCTCTTCATCGAGACGTTGGCTACGAGTCAATTCACTGAACCGATTCTTTGAAACAAACCACGACGCAGCTCAAATAGTAAACAACACTCGTTTTTAATCAATGCAACTCAAAGAGCTTTACAGAAATAAAGACGATAATCAGAAAATAAAACCGTAAGATCAAATTACGTTAAGGATGGGTTTGTGTGACTCGCCTACAGTAATCAAATGAAAGCAATGACTCAAACGAGTCGTTCAAGACGGATCAATTTCTTCCTGAATCGCTCATTTCTCATCTCAGGGCTGATACATTGCGAGCGATGGAGCGGTAAACATTCAGCACTTGTGTGTGGAGAGTACTAGAGATGAACAACATGCACAAACATCATACGGTTTATAGAGAGACAGATCAAACTTCCGAATTATTTTTGAGGTGGTTAATGAGGTAAACACTGCAGTTCATCCGAAACCCCCCTATAGAAACCCTCAACTCGAGTGAGTCACATAATGACTGCATTATCTGTCCGTTAAATCCAACCAAATTACATGAAACCTCATTTGGAGATTTCAGGTTTCTCTTGATTTTTTATTTCCCCGGGACATTTCTCTCTCGCCGACCCTCATGATGTCACACACTGTGCCGAAACTGCAGGGTTTCTCGTTTGCACAGATTATGATCACAGGATGAAAGGTGGCCTCTGCTGCTCCAGTCGCTTCACATTTTTTGGATCCCAGCACACGATTTTATTGCAATCTTCTCCCAAAACTCGTAATTTATGTAGCAAAGCTTGTGCTTTAGACATGGTGCGCATTAGATACAGTAAAACTTTGGAAGTTTAAGGCTGGGATGAGCGACCATTTACAGTGCACCGTGTTTACTCCACCAACAATACACAGAATGCAGATCCAACTCTACACATCCAGCATCTTTCTCCTGGTCAAACAGTGCCAAAACCTATATTTGCATACTGAAACCTGATTGGCTCTTGTGTTTTATGACACAATAACAATTTCTTGTCGTCTGTTGAGAAGGTTTTGCTTTTAAGCTCTCGTTTCATCCTGGAGTCTATTTAAACATGTTTATGTGGATAAATCTCTTTGGCTGTATAACGGTCAGTGAGCAGAGGCTAAAATATATATATTTTAAAAATCGTCACTCCAGCAGTTTTGAATCATTTTAAAATAAGTTTCTAATTTGCATATTCATGCAATCCAAATGATTGATTTATAGGAAGGTGAGGAAAAATATTGAGAACATCAGCTGATCTCCGATCATGTTACTTCAGTAAAATAACTTGAGGCGGAAAAAATTTTCATTTGTGTCAGGATGGTTTTTAAACAGTTTTATAATTGATTATTAATGATTAATAAAGTCTTAAACATGGACATACACTTTGGGCATTTTCAATGCTTGTGCTATTTTCTTATAGCCACGTCCCATTTTGTGAAGCTCAACAACCTTTTGCCGCACATCACAGCTACATTCCTCGCTCTTACCCATTGTTATGAATGACTACGGGAATTTGGCCTGCGTGTTGTCATATTTATTCCCCTGAGAAACAGGAAGTCATGATTGAACATGTTCCTGTTCCTATTTCGAACATGCATTTTTCTCATTTTTAGTTCTTCTTTTCTTGATCATGTTTATGTAAAAGCACTTTGAATTACCATTGCGTATGAAATGTGCTATAATAAATAAACTTGCCTTGCCTAAAATCCAAATACGCTTTACGGATCTTTATTGGAAGGGGTTTAAACAATGTTTATCGTGCTTGTTCAATGAACCATAAACAATTATTACACACGCAGCTGTGGAACAGTCCATAAGACACGGACAGTATACACGCGGTGGGCAATTAAGGTCAAAGTGACTCTGAAAAACACCAGAAGAAAGATGATTAGGGTTCCTGCTCACCTGCATGAACATGATATAGACCTGCTGCAGGGAGGCATGAGCACTGCAGAGGAGTTCAGAGCAATAAACCGTAATGTCTGTAACGTAAGACGGCTAAGACGGTGCTACAGGGAGACGGGAAGGACAGCTGATCGTCCTCACAGTGGAAAATTACACGTAACCGTGTGTCCCCCTCAGACGTGATCGAGAACTTGGAAAAGAGTGAGGGAACATCTCACAGAAAGAACTGACCAATCTGGTGGAGTCCATGAGGAGGAGATGCACTGTAGTACTTAAAGCAGCTGGAGGCCACCAGATACTGTTACTTTAAATATTGACACCCCAAAAAGTTCAGGGACTCGTTATTCCATTTCTGTTCCGTCAAATGTCCGTGAAGCGTATTCAGTTTGTCTCGTGTTTTTACACGTTTAGAAATTTGGTGGAAATAAAAGCAGTTGAATGTGAGAGGACGTTTGTTTTTGTTTTTTTTGCTATAGATGCTGATTTCCTTTTCCAGCAGGACTTGGCACCGGTCCACAGTGCTAAAACTATTAGGATCTGGTTTACTGACCGTAGTATCACTGTGCTCGATTGTCCAGCCGACTCACCTGATCTGAACCCCATAGAGAATGCACGAGACACACCAGACCCGACAATACAGACGTGCTGAAGACCGCTATCAAAGCAACCTGGGCTTCCAGACACACCTCAGCAGTGCCTCAGGCGGATCGCCTCCACGCCGCGCCGCACTGACGCGGTCATTCATGCAGAAGGATTAAATCCCCGACCGAGTATAGAGTACGTAAATTAACATCATTTTCATTATAAATTCTTTATTTGAATATTTTGAGATACTGGATTTTGGAGTTCCATTCGCTGGATGCATTTCACGTGTAACGAATCTAGAATATACGAAAGTCGCACTTTTTGAATTAAATAATAAGGGGGGGGGGGAATGAACTTTTCCACGATATTCAAATTTTAGATGCGCACCTGTTTATGTATGTAAACAAATAAAAACCTGGCGAACACAGAATGAAAGCGAACTGGAACATTATCACTGACTCAGAAGTAACATTCAGTAGCTTTCACAATACTGCATATTAACACCGTTATTGTGGTGGGGGAGATATTATTTTAAGCCCATGTAAGACAGAGAGGTGACGGATAATGCTTGTTATGTTCAGATATACTGTATATTGTTCAATTGATTGAAACAGGCCTTAAACGGAGAGAGAGAGAGAGAGAGAGAGAGGAGGAGGGGGGAAGGTAAAACATTTTCCTTTACTATGTGCTTCATAAGAATTCAGAGAAACATCCTGCAGAAACCATACGCAAAAAAACAGAAATACTGTCAGTGTTATTCGGTATAATGAACTGTCGTAATTACACCGTGTGTACACAATAATTACAAATAGAAAATCTTTCACTGCGAGGAAACTATAACAAACACAAAGCTTCGCAAAGAGGTTTACGGCAAAGTATAGTGATGAGATGTAGCTTCTCCTAGCAGAACCCTGCCTGCTTCATCTCACAGACATTTACACAGCGTCATTACTGTAAAGTGAGATTTATGTCAAGTAAACACAAGGGGGCAGTGTTCACCAGCAGCGGAATACCTTCTTGAACAGCTTCTGATCATTTGTGCATGACAAAGTAAACGGTTGATCTTAGGGGGTTGCGGAGATCACGATCGCAAACGGCAGGAACCGACGTAGACGACGATCCCTCACATACAGCCGCCGCACGGTCTGTGCGACATAACGAGATTATCGTCCCTACGCCATGTTACGTTGCTACAATACCCGGTGATGTTCACCACCAACTATACTACCTCATCAGACCTGCCAACCTTACGCGTTTTTGAGTAGGTGCGCCATAAAAAAATTAAATAAATAAATAAATAGCGTACGCTAGCGGCAGAGGGTAAAAGGTTATTCTTTGGGGGCATTGCATTATGGGTAGTTTAGTTTGGGGTGGGGGGTCAGGGCTGAGAGTTGACTTTTTTTAAAGCAAAACTTTTTGTTTGGGACACTTCCTGGAAGAACCGCCCCCTTTACCGCTCTCAACTCATGCAGAGATTACAAATATTACACACCGTATAATAATAAACTGATGTTAAATATTTGTTACGGACAGCACGGGAAATAAATTGACCAAAAATGGTCTCAAAAGGAGGAAAAAAAGGGACGGGGTTCTTCTGTTCACTCTTGACTTTTGTTCTGGATGATTCAGTTATGTATCACCATTTAGTGATCAGGGAAAGAAACCTAGCTGCCGCCACTTACATTAATCTACCACCTTATTCATGATTTATTATTATTAGTATTATTTTGCTAGACACAAACAAGCATTACGCAGAATTCATTACACCATCTGACGTACAGCGCTTAAAGCAAGCGTTCCCCCGAACCTATCGTCAGAGTTACAGAAAAACATGGCGGTGCTGAGGGATCGTACACTTCTGCTGACGGTTTTGAGACACGGACTCGGAGGGCGGTCGGTTTCAAGACATCGATTACATTCTTAGTCAGAGATCAGACGTGGGGTTGTTGGTTTTTTTTTTTTTTTTTTCAGTCATCTTTCGAGCAGTTTTTTATACCCTTTTACACGTAATTCACCATCACACAATCAAATAAAATCACTGTGCGGTTTAACGGATTAGAATAAGGTGTGGCGTGGGGGGCTCACACAGAGACACGGGTGTATGTAGTGTTGCAAGCCTTTATCACTGTGAAGCTTTCCAGATCTGACGATGACGGGCGAGTCGATGAGGATGTCTTGCTGTGGGGTCTGAGAGGGTTAATGAACCAGTGGGCCGCGGCGGAAGGCTGTGAAGATATGTGTGTGTGTGTGTGTGTGTGTGTGTGTGTGTGTTTGGGTGTTTAAGGGAAGATTAGTCACTTGTTGGGGGGATTGTAGGGCTCCAGGAGCAGTTTGGAAAACGTGTTGACTTTGTCTGCTCCTCGTACCTCGTGAGGAAGTAGAGGCAGTTTGACTATGTGGAAATCCTCATACAGGTCCTCCATCTGAAACACACACACACACACAGTCTGATGTTTGCGTCTCTGCTTCAACCACGAGGCATAGGTCAAGTAATGAAGAGAAACAATAATGTTTTTCATAGCAATCTTCTCCTGAGGCGCTGGTTGATGCACCATAGATGCACGTGGATCTTAGATGATCTCACGTGAGCCTGTCATACACACCCCCCCCCTTCCCTACCCCACACACACTGCAGAACTATAAACCAGCCTTCATCTACATTAGCCTCATCATTTAATTTAAACAGTCGCTCACCTGCGAGCGAGTAAACGTGCCGAAGTACTCGCGCGCGGCCGGAGCCGTAAACGCCTCAACATCGTATCTGACACAGTACACCTCACACGCTCACCTGGTCCAGGTACTTGGACTGGATCTTGTGTCTGGCCTCGCACATCTTGCAGGGTCTCTCGACGTCGGGAAACACCAGCTGGTTGACGATGATGTTGTGCGTGTCGATGTGGCACTTGGCCAGCTCCTGGATCAGCCGCTCGGTCTCGTACAGGGACAGGAACTCGGCGATGCACACGCAGATGAACGTCGTCTGCTCCTGTTTCGACGCGCGGACGAGAGGAGGAAAGAACGAAAGACAAGGCGGGTTAGAGCTCCGACTAAAAACGCTCTTGATGAGAAAAACCAGGTTTAAATCTAAACTCTTTGACTGAATGCCGACAATTTCCACACACTCATTTCCAAACAACGAACATGTTCATTCCCTTTGTTTTTTTCCACGTTAACACGGATATGTACTTTTTTTTTTTTAATCTATTCTATCAATTAACAACGCAGCCCATCAGGGTCAGAGAGCCCGTCGCCTGGAATCGTTTCGGACACGATTTAAGCAGATTCGCTTGAAACGACTCTCTCTGAATGCGTGACTAATAAATGCACTAAAACCAGGAAACAGCAGTTTTGTTGGACGAATAAAAAAAAGGTGGGGGGTGGGGCTGAGCACCAAGTGTACGAAGTGTTTAACAGTGTGTTCCGGACTCACCGGATCTTTAAACTGCTCGCTGACGGAGCGGATAACGGGAAGCGTCTCCTCCAGTTTGGAAGCCAGCTGATCCGCGTTCATGTCACCTAGCCCCAGCATGTTACACATCTATGGTGGGGGGGGGGGGGGAAAGCAAACAAACAAACAAACAACTCTGATTACACTACATTTCCCAAAAGGCACAGGCTGCGTTCACGCCATGTCGGAATTTCCGTAATTACTGGACGTCACCCCGGATACGTTCTACTCGGAGCTGTATTGCGGGTCTTTCGTTCATTTCCAGATTCAGTTTGAATTATTAAGACATTAATAATGGTCATTTATACAAGTTATTACACAGAAATATTCCGAGATGACGACTTAACTACATTTTACTGCTGAAGCTGCCGGTGTTTTGAGCGTTTCCGCATGACGTGCGGTCAGGTGGTACGTCTCAGCGGTCAGGCGGTACTCAGTCAGAACTCACATTTCTAGCTTGCACGTTGTAATTACGAGTTCTACGAGGACTTGGAACGCTCTTTCCATGTTGGAAAGACGCAATTACGACACAGCGTGTCTCAATAGGTTATCAGACACCTTAAATGAGGATGTCCCAGCATGTAGTGCAGCAGACCTGAGAGATGAAGGGGCTGATCTGGTTCTTGATCTGCATGAGGCGGCCCAGGCCCCGCTCCACGATGGTGGGGAAGTTGAGCAGGCGCAGCGTGTGGCCTGTAGGAGCTGTGTCGAACACCACCACGGAGAAGTTCATCCCTTTTACTAACCTGCAGCAGAGCGAGAGAAACAGACGTCAACAATCGGTAAATTACAGTAAAGCGGTCAGACTGAATAATTGGAGAGGTCTCTTCGCGCCACCTGCTGGCCGATGAACAAACTTTCACGTCAACTCATTTCCTTAAAAATATCTGCTTGGGTTCGAACAAAACATTTTACATAAAATATAAATGATGAATATTATTATAAATGACGATAAATATCACTGTTCGGATAAAATAATCAATTTATATACAGAACAAGCAGCAATGTCAGTGCTGTTAGGATAACTGACTTTTTAAGTGAAGGAAATGTAAAATAAATAAATAATTGAACTGTTATGGATTTGCGCTTTACGCTGAGCGAAATCTTTTCTCTCCATTAATGAGTTCCTTTAGTTTTTCCGCTCACATTCCTTCTATGCTTACATTCAGACACACTAATTTATCAGTTAAGACTGTTACATTTTTATTTATTTATTTAAAGTATAAGAGCGTTTTTGCTGATGTGAAGCATGTTAGACAGACAAGAGATTTAATCATCATGCACATATAAATATAAATAAATCATATGGTATCTGACCTCATGACCTCGGCGTAGCTCATGGCCTCGTCGATGCCGGGGAAAGCGCTCATGGCCTCTTGCATCATCTTCTTCCCCATACTCAGCATGTTGTCCTCTTCGAAGAACTCATCTGGCAGTTCGGCCACGCCCAGACTCGGGTCAATCTCCTGCAGAGAGAGAAAGAGACGTGAGAGAGAGAGAGACGTGTGAGAGAGAGAGACGTGTGAGAGAGAGAGACGTGTGAGAGAGAGACATGTGAGAGAGAGAGAGAGAGACGTGCGAGAGACATGAGAGAGACATAAGAGAGATGTGAGAGACGCGAGAGGAGAGACATGAGAGAGAGACGTAAGAGAGGTGAGAGAGGAGAGACATGAGAGAGACGTGAGAGAGAGACATGAGAGAGAGATGTGAGAGACATGAGAGAGAGAGAGAGAGAGACGAGAGAGAGATGAATATACATATTAGACATGTACAGCAGTTAATGGGCAGACTCCACTGTACTACTTTGATTAGAATCCTCATCATCCAGGATCTCCACACTGTCTGTGGTAAAACGAGTCCACATTTTTCCTGACTATTTCATGATTTATTTATTTTTTTCAATCCTGTATGTAAAAAAAAAAAAAACGTGACACGTAGATCTTTTTGGTCTGTGAACAGCTGTATATAAGATGCAGCAGGAAAGACACGGATTCTGCCCTTTAATACTGATCGAAGCCCAACGGGGACGGAGCTGACCATGGCGAAGAGGTTATCGTAGCCCTTCACTTTGGTGGGAACTTTGGAGAACTTCTGGTCGAAGGCGTCCGAGATGTTGTGCGCCGGGTCGGTGGAGATGATGAGGACGCTCTCCCTCACCGTGGACAGCTGCACGGCCAGGCTGCAGCTGCGAAACCGGACAGAAAGACAAAGACGTTAGGACGGAGACCCTCAACACGCCACTGTATCGAAACCCAGGAGTGTTCCCAAAGCCCAGGAGAGATACACTGGGTGTCCTTGTGGAACGTGTATTAAACACTCCAGCCTCGATCAAGGACTTAATCAACACTAGATAAGTGTCTGGTAATGTTTACAAGATGATAATGAATGAATAAATGAATAAATAAACAAACATCAGACAGCTAGCTGTTCACTTTATGAGGATTATGTCAAGCTTCCTCATTTGATTGTTTACCTGCTTTTTTTTTCTTACAGAGGACACACAATGTGTACACGGTCATTTCTAAATAATAAAAGCAATCATTTAACTTGTCCAATGTTACGTAGCTCGTGTACAATGTCAGCTAGTTAACTCCAATACTGACAGCTAGACAGTACAGTGTTTAGGTAGCTAACATTAGCCGGCTAGCTTCACCCTCCACACACACACACACACACACACACACACATCCCCGCGCATTTAAGCTGCAAATGACCTGCATGTGGTCTTCCCAACGCCGCCTTTTCCACCTACAAAAATCCACTTCAAAGATTTCTGCTCTATTATGTTTTTTAACGTCGGCTCAAGAGGCTCTACATCAGGTGCATCTTCAAATTCGTCTTCCACCGAAGCCGCCATCTTGTAAACGATACAGGCTGGAATATACCATGTTTATCGGAGAAGCCGCATAGATTCACGGTCGTCGCGGCAAACGACGCCATTTCGGCTCAAGCTGTGTTGAACGCTGGAAAGGTGACCGTGTGAAATGTTAGATCCAACATGGCGGCGCGCGGCGCTCAGTTGCCACAGGAAGTCCGCGGGACAAAAGTCGATGGCTGAGTCCAGAATGGCTTGGTGTTCCCTGCTCAAGTGCACTGCATAGTTTGTAAAGTAATGTGTTTTCAGACCCAACGTAGTGCGCTTCTGTAGACTAGGGAAACGATTTGGGATTCAATCGATGACTCAAGCCTTTCGGATAGCACCGAACGATTCGAGACTGGAGTGTTCGAGAATATTCCAGAAAATGTGTTCGTTTGGACCGTATTTTAAAAAATAAATAAATAATAAAAATAAACACACACTATGTGTGTGTGTGTGTGTGTATGTATGTATGTATGTATGTATGTATGTATGTATATATATATATATATATATATATATATATATATATATATATATATATATATATATATATATATTGTGTATATATATATATATATATATATATGTATGTGTGTATATATATATATATATATATACATATATATATTTATACATATATATTTATACATTATATATATACATATATATATATATATATATACATATATATATTTATACATATATATTTATACATTATATATATACATTATATATATACATATATTTATTTATTTATTTATTTATTTATAGTTATACTGGAGTGTTCGAGAATATTCCAGAAAATGTGTTCGTTTGGACCGAATTAAAAAAAAATAAATAATAAAAAATAAACACACACAGACACACACACACACACACACACACACACATACATACATATATATATATATATATATATATAGAGAGAGAGAGAGAGAGAGAGAGAGAGAGAGAGAGAGAGAGAGAGAGAGAGAGAGAGAGAGTATCTCACAAAAGTACAGTATCTCACAAAAGTGAGTAAAATGGTAAATGTGCACTTATATAGCGCTTTTATCCAAAGCGCTTTACACTGTGTCTCATTCACCCATTCACACACACACTCACACACCAATGGTAGCAGAGCTGCCATGCAAGGTGCTAGTTTGCCATCGGGAGCAACTTGGGGTTCAGTGTCTTGCCCAAGGACACTTCGGCATGTGGAGTCACCCGCCAATCCTACGATTAGTGGACAACCCGCTCTACCACCTGCGCCACAGCCGCCCAGAGTACACCCCTCACATGTTTGTGAAAACGTCCACATTGGGCCCAAAGTGTCAATATTTTGTGTGGTACCATTATTTTCCCTCACTGACTTAATCCTCTTGATCATGGAGTTCACCAGAGCTTCACAGGTTGCCCCTGGAGTCCTCTTCCACTCCTCCATGACGACATCACGGAGCTGGTGGATGTTAGAGACCTTGTGCTCCTCCACCTTCCGTTTGAGGATGCCCCACAGATGCTCACTAGGCTTTAGGTCTGGAGACATGCTTGGCCAGTCCATCACCTTCACCCTCAGCTTCTTTAGAAAGGTGCTGGTCATTATCATGCTGGAATACTGCCCAGAAGCCCAGACTCCAAAGGGAGGGGATCATGCTCTGCTTCAGTATGTCACAGTACATGTCGGCATTCATGGTTCCCTCAATGAACTGTAGCTCTCCAGTGCCAGCAGCACTCATGCAGCCCCAGACCATGACACTCCCACCACCATGCTTGACTGTAGGAGGCATGACACACTTGTCTTTGTACTCCTCACCTGGTTGCCGCCACACACGCTTGACACCATCTGAACCAAATAAGATTATCTTGGTCTCATCAGACCACAGGACATGGTTCCAGTAATCTATGTCCTTAGTCTGCTTGCCTTCAGCAAACTGTTTGCAGGCTTTTTTGGCCATCATCTTTAGAAGAGGCTTCCTTCTGGGACGACAGCCATACAGACCAATTTGATGCAGTGTGCGGCGTATGGTCTGAGCACTGACAGGCTGACCCCCCACCCGTTCAACCTCTGCAGCAATGCTGGCAGCACTCATACGTCCATTTCCCAAAGACAACCTCTGGATATGACACTGATCACGTGCACTCAACTTCTTTGGTCGACCATGGCGAGGCCTGTTCTGAGTGGAACCTGTCCTGTTAAACCACTGTATGGTCTCGGCCACCGTGCTGCAGCTCAGTGTCAGGGTCTTGACAATCTTCTTATAGCCTAGGCCATCTTTATGTAGAGCAACAATTCTTTTTTCAGATCCTCAGAGAGTTCTTTGCCATGAGGTGCCATGTTGAACTTCCAGTGACCAGTATGAGGGAGTGTGAGAGAGATGACACCAAATTTAACACACCTGCTCCCCATTCACACCTGAGACCTTGTAACACTAACAAGTCACATGACACCAGGGAGGGAAAATGGCTAATTGGGCACAATTTGGACATTTTCACTTAGGGGTGTACTCACTTTTGTTGCCAGCAGTTTAGACATTAATGTCTGTGTGTTGTGTTATTTTGAGGGACAGTAAATGTACACTGTTACACAAGCTGTACACTCACTACTTTACATTGTAGCAAAGTGTCATTTCTTCAGTGTTGTCACATGAAAAGATATCATCAAATATTTACAAACATGTGAGGGGTGTACTCACTTTTGTGAGATACTGTATCTGCACTTTTTTGCTTTTAAACATGCACAATGTACACCAATTATTAAGTTACACACAGAGTCATGAAAAAATTTGCATCTGGAAGATTTTTTATTTATTTATTTACTTGTATATTATTTTATCATCATCAAGGAGTTGACCTGTTCCTAAAGGTTGTGCCATCACTGCACATGTACAACACACACACACACACACACACACACACACACACACACACACACACACACACACACACACACACACACACACACACACACACACACACACACACTTAAAATCCCTATCTAGCAGCCTAGATTCAGTATTACACATTACTGTAGCAAACTTGGCATCAAACCATGTCATATATTGTTAAAAAGAAAAAAAAACAAAGATGATTGTACTTCACATGAGTTCATTAAATCACCATTTTTGTTATTTTGCATTTAAAAAAGAAAAGAAAAGTCTGTACTAGGGCTACATTTTTACTTTTAAACGTGTTCAACTCCAGATGAAATGTAGTATACACATCCTATGAAAAAAAATAAAATATATATATATATATATTCTTCAGCTACTCTTAAGACAGCCAGTCAGATTTCTCACCCCCACCCCCCCCACACACACATTCATTACACATCATCTGCTCCTGTCTGAGACAGAATCATATCTGCTGAAGCTAACTTTCAGAAATGTTCTTATTAATAAGTTCTCCTCAGGCTGAATTCAGGCTTTGTGCTCCTAAACTGTGTCTACATCAGGCTTGTTTTAGGCATAAGAGATCATTCTGTAACAATACTTTATTCATACAAGCTATAGAAATGATTCACATATTTTAGTTACTCACTTCTTCTGTGCTAACAAGGTAAGGAGTTAATAAAGAGATAATAATCATAATCTAGAGATAAAGACACAACAATCTGAGATCTCGAAAAAAAATAAAAATAAAAATGGTGTTCCCAAGATAACAAACTAATGACAGGAGACCTCGAAAGAGCCAAACATATTCCATAGATAACAACACAAATGATCGGAGATTGTCAAAAACCTAAATGAAAAACGACACGGCAATTTGAGAAAAAAAAAAAAAAAACCCAACAAAACAAACAAAAAACTACACACAAAAAGACACATCATTGCTTTCCAGAGATAAAACCACAACAATCTGAGATCCCGAATGAACAACGTATTTTCCCCCAAGACAACGACAGAACAATCGGAGATCTGAAAAGAACCCAACGTAGTTTTTTTTTTGGTTCTGGGATAACGGCTGCAATCAATAAAGTCTCTATCTATCTGTCTATCTGTCTATCTATCTATCTATCTATCTATCTATCTATCTATCTATCTATCTGTCTGTCTGTCTGTCTGTCTGTCTGTCTGTCTGTCTGTCTGTCTGTCTGTCTGTCTATCTATCTATCTATCTATCTATCTATCATCTGAGATCTTTAAAGAACAAAATGCTGGTTTTCCCGATATAACCACAACAATTTGAGCTCGTAATGTTTTTTTTTTTTTTTTTTGGTCTCGAAAAAGAGCACAACACGTAGTTTTAGTTTCCAAAACAGCAAGACAACAATCAGGATATCTCAGAAGAACCAAACATTTTTCCCCAGACAACTGGGGGGGAAAAAACAAAAAAAAAACAAACAAAAAAACACACACACAATCTGAGATCATCCGAGTCCGAAACCATTTGAGTCCATGACTGAACCATAGAACACAAAATCTTCAGGATAATCCCCTCACTTAAGATTTTGAACAAAATGTTGCTTTCCCGAGATAACACGACAATCTTCGATGATGAGAAATCAAAATTGTGTTCTAGCGTGATTTTTTTTCCCTCTCCTTGTGATAATGATAAACAGCACGAGATCATGTGTAGACACACAAAATGACCTGGTTGTCAGAGGAAAACAGTAAATAAACATATGTGAATCCATGGCGTTTAAGTATTCTGTACTCTATACATTAGTGCTCATACAGTCAGGGATTAGTACAATGAACCGGATTCATTTCAGCCCTACATACGAACAAATCAGGAAAAATACAAAATCACAAGTCTTTTTTTTTTTTCCTTTTAGCATAGATGTGAGTGTGACGCGGAACAGAAAAGGGACGGATAGAAAAGACGTCACATCGAGCCGTATCAAAACTGAGAAGCACTGTATGACACGTGAATTTTCAATGAATTTTTGTCAAAAAAAGAAAAAAACAACCCAAACAAACAAACACCCACATTACAAAAAGGAAAGAAGACTCATTTTAAAGCTTTAGCTCTTTCGACATCGGCTCCCGGCTGGCCGAGTAAATTCAAAAGGTGCACAAAGATGATTGTATCATCCAAACATCTCCAAACATTCAAGCACAAACACACACACACACACACACACACACATATATACATACAACAAAACGACTGAAGGTGATCGTTCACAGCCAAGTGGATTAAGAGTTTCATTTACAGTACCTATAATACAGCGTTTCGGAGCCGAGGTGTGATTTTACGCTGATTTGAGATCGTGGACTCGCACAAAACGAAATCTGGCAACCCGAGAGCGGAGAAAACAGCAGCACAGGAGTTCCACGACAACACAAAAACACACCTAAATAAACTTCATTATTTAAACATTATGATCGGCCTTGTGGGTTAACCTGCAAAGTACACGTCGGGGTTTTTTTTAGAAAAATCCACAGCAAAGACGCCCCGGAAACGGAAATTCAGGATGGACTAGGGAGAAAAAAAGAAACCTAACATTCTTGCTTTTGGGGGGAAAAAAAAACTGCCAAACAAAACAAAACAAAAAACAAACAAACCCACAAGCCATGAAATGCAACATAAATTGAATAGAAGAGGGATCTTGCCCAATCTGGCAGCACACATGACACAACAAGTTGCTATTTACATGGTGGTTTGCATTCGTTTGTGTATTTAAAGGTGCAGTTTAAAAAAAATAATAATTTTCAGCGCCCTCTACTGCATGTAGGCGAATTGCAATTATAACACACACACACACACACCTTTTCCATCCTCGAATCGATTCCACCCCCTTTGGTGTAAACAAAGTAAATGTCTTGTGAGCTTTAAATATCTTAAAACAAAATCGTGGCTGAGCAGTTCTTTTTAGGATGGAGGCGGAGCCAATTTCAGGGCCGTAAAACTTAAAAAAAACACTAGCCTGGAATGAATAAATATTAGCCATTTGCACTGCAGGATAATATTTAAAACAATATCACAGCTTTCCTACCATATAGATGAAATTATCGGTCGAATACAAATCTAGGACGTATTTTATACAAATTACAAACCGCACCTTTAACTTTTACAAACAGAAACGGAACAACATTTTCAGCGTTTTTTTTTTTTTTTTTTACTATTCCACCCAAGATTTCGGCGCATCCCTACAAACGTAATGTTTCCCATCTCTACACGTGTATCCCTATTCCGACGCGTTAACACTCGGTGTTTAATGAGGTGCTTTAGAGAGGCGGTTAATGGAAACCTTCATCTGCGCATCTGTGCTGTTCCTATAAAACAGAGAAAAGAAAAAAACAAACAAAAAAAACAAACAGAGAGCAAAAGAAAGCAGACCTAAGTGAGGAGTGCAATATATAGATCAGACAGACATGTCAGCCATGGCACATTCGCGTCTCACATTTTCAATTCGGCTCTAATTAAAGAGCGCTGAGATTCAGCAGGATATTCACAGCCTCCAGCTGTGACACGAGCCCATCGACTTTAGCCAGATCGCACGCCGTCACGAGGAGAGGCTCGATCAGACACGGACGACTTCCTCCTCCTCCTCGAGTGTATTGCACAAACGGAAAGAGAACTGGATAAACATGTGACCACTTTTCATCAACCACATTTAAATGTAACGATTCGGCCAATACGTGATCAGAGATGAGGCCTGCGTTCGTCCTTAAGCCAGTCGGGTCAGCTTCTACATATGCTCTAGCCAACACTCAATCATTTCTTCACACACACACACACACATTCACACCCCTCCCACCCTCTGAATCCCCCCTCGTGACCCCCCGGCTGACTCGACTGGCATGTTCCCCGTGCTGGCGTGTCTCGGTGGCAGTGATCGCGGCTCAGTTGGTCTCGTAGGAGGAGAGCAGCGCAGCGTCCACCGGCTCCATGCAGGAGGGGCAGGTGAAGGAGCGCATGAGCCACGCGTCGATACAGGCCACGTGGTAGATGTGCATACACGGCAGGAACCGGATCGGGTCTCCGTACTCAAAGTCCAGCATACAGATCACACACCTGGGAGAAGAAAACACACACACGCACACTTTAGTGCCACTTGTCCGATAGAAGGATAATGTATTATGAATCATGTAGTCCACTGTATTTTCTGTTAGTTGAAGTTTGTCATTTTCAGGTCTCTCTGTGCTGCCTGTAAGGGGAACAGCAATAGAAAACAAATCACGATTCCACCTCCTCTCGTAAAACTACAGTTGCCTTTTTTATTTTTAAGAATATGGAGCAGAACCGAGCGGCTCAGATCTGACAAAGGGGGTGGAGCTAACTTCTGAGCCTTTCTGAGATGTATCAAAAATAACTCAGAGATAAACAGTTGAGATTGAGATACTTAGAAATGCGAGATAAAAACGTGATAAAAACGTGCAATTACGAGATAAATCTAATATTTTCTCATACACAAGCATGGGGGTGGTGGCTGTGGTTGTAGTTGCAGTGGTAGTGGTGGTGTTTGATGGTGTGGTGGTGGTGTTTGATGGTGTGGTGGTGGTGTTTGATGGTGTGGTGGTGGTTTTTGTTGGTGTGGTGGTGGTGTTTGTTGGTGTGGTGGTAGTGTTTGTTGGTGTGGTGGTGGTGGCGGTGGTGTGGTGGTGGTGGGGGCTGCTGGTGTGGTGTGGTGGCTGCTGGTGTGGTGTGGTGGCTGCTGGTGGTGTGGTGTGGTGTAGTGGTGGTGGTGTTTGATGGTGGGGGCTGCTGGTGTGGTGGCTGTTGGTGTGGTGGTGGCTGCAGGTGTGGTGGTGGTGTTTGATAGTAGGGGCTGCTGGTGTAGTGGTGGTGGCTGCTGGTGTAGTGGTGGTGGCTGCTGGTGTAGTGGTGGTGGCTGCTGGTGTAGTGGTGGTGGCTGCTGGTGGTGGCTGCTGGTGGGGGCTGCTGGTGTAGTGGTGGGGGCTGCTGGTGTGGTGGTGGGGGCTGCTGGTGTGGTGGTGGGGGCTGCTGGTGTGGTGGTGGTGGCTGCTGGTGGTGGCTGCTGGTGGGGGCTGCTGGTGTGGTGGTGGTGGCTGCTGGTGTGGTGGTGGTGGCTGTTGGTTGCAGTGGCTGTGGTTGTGTTGAAGGTGGTGGTTGTTGTGGTGGTTATTGTGATTGTGGTGGTGGTTGCTAGGGTGTTGGTCGCAGTGGTTATGGTTGTGACTGTGGTGGTACAGACTCTTTGATCTTCTTGTCGGAGGGTTCGGAGCCCGGGTTGAAGATGCCACGTGGGAGGTGCTGGATGAGGCCAATGCGCTGAGCGATCCGTATCTGCTCCTCCTCCGTCAGCTGGGTGGCCAGGCGGGCCTGACTGGGTGTGGGGTGGTACACAGGCACCTGCACATGCTCCTTCACATCACACACACACACACACAGGGATTACATTACTGTACACTTACAAGACTAAATTTAAGTCGAACTATTCAGACAGGAATGTTTCGTAACACTTACATTGACAGTACGTGCAAAAGTGAACCTAACAAAGTCAGAAGGAGTTCTGTGAAGATGCCTGGATCTGGAGGAACAGGCGGAAAACTGTTCTCCAGTTACATGGCCAGCACACTGACTGGCATTTGAACAACACTCTTGGTTTCCCAAATTCCACAGCTGATCTCGTTGCCTGGTAATGGAGGCTACAGAAACATTCGCCTGCCAGGATTAAAGGTCTCTCACAGAGTCGAAGCCTCTGCAGATGCCAAGCAGAGCCGGGTGGAACCTTGCGTTCTAATTATACGGAGCAGGACACACGAGTTGTGTACTCGTTATTCACAGCATACACGTACCTCGAAGAAACGATTTCAAGACAAATCACACTGTGACCTAGATTATAATCCGGGTAATTTGTATAACTCCGCCTTCAGACTTTAGGCCACGCCTCCTACCAGAGTCTGAGAGGAGATTCTGCGTCAAGAAAGAGTTACAGCGGTTTTCAAATCTGTAATGTCCTTCTGTTTATACATACAGATAACAGAGAAGAAACCCCAACCCTCTCTTTACACCCCAACCCTCTCTTTACACCCCAACTCTCTCTTTACACCCCAACCCTCTCTTTACACCCCAACCCTCTCTTTACACCCCAACCCTCTCTTTACACCCCAACCCTCTCTTTACAGAGAGAGACAAGAAACAAAAAAAAACTGTGTGTGTGTGTGTGTGTGTGTGTACCTGATAGGGAGGTGGAGGCTCTCCGAGGAGAAGGTAGGGGTGTGTGTGTGTGTGTGTGTGTGTGAGAGAGAGAGTGTGTGTGTACCTGATAGGGAGGTGGAGGCTCTCCGGGGAGACTCGCTCCCTCAGAGTCGTTGAGCAGGGACAGGTCATCAGCACTCTGAGAGGAGAGACAGTTCCCCATCGAGCCGAGCAGGAGAGGACACAACCAGCCACAAATAAACTCCCGATAACACACCCCCGCTGTCTGTCTCTCCGCCGTCTGTCTCCCCGCCGTCTGTCTCTCCGTCGTCTGTCTCTCCGTCGGGTATTCAGGAGACACACAGCCGCAGATAGCTGGAGATGAGCGTTAAATCTTTCCCGAAAGGAAAATAAAAATCCAGTTCCGGTGTAAACTGAATATCCAGATATCTCTACAGTATCTCTCTCTCTCTCTCTCTCTCTCTCTCTCTCTCTCTCTCTCTCTCTCTCTCTCTCTCTCTCTCTCTCTCTCGTACACACTGTGTGTGTGTGGAAATCAAATCTGGGGAATATTTTTAGGTGAGACCTCTTGTCGACTCCATCTCTCCTTTCGTGTGTTTACAAACTGCTAGAGCGGAAGTGGAAACGCGGGTGCATTATGGGAAATGGAGTTTGACGTCAGACCCCCGCTGAGCCGCTTTTTAAACACAGAAAGCCTGTCTAAATAGTACATAAACATGAAATAAGAACAAATAATTACATGTCTCGATCAATATATGTAATTAAATGTTTCAATTAATAAAACTGAGCATACATAATGTATTTTATTTGACGAATGCACCCCACGAAAGCCATCTTACAAGAACGCTCAGAATTTTATAGGACTAACTTTAATAGCTTTTGATGGGTAGGAAATGCAGGTCTCAGTCAGCTACAAGTAAGCCCCATTGTGGCGATGCCAACTGTACCATCCCTGAGATTCATAAAACCATCTGTAGATACAAGACTACAAAGAATAATAACAGAGAATTCTAAAATAGCACCACAAGGGATAATAATCCAAAACTATATGGACCAGTATCAGGATAAATGACTCATATATACAGATGTTCCTCGGTATGAAGTAGCAGTCAAAAAAAGGTCGACCGATCATTTATCAGTGTACACTGTAGAATTATTTGGAGTCTTATTGGCACTGCAGTGTTTGGGGAAAAAAATGATCAGAACCAAGATGTCGCTATAGCTTCTGACAATCTACCAGCACTATCAAGTATACATCATGCAGACAAGACGTTGTCTACCAAATACTTCATCTGCTTCTCATACTTCATGCTAAGGGGCTGAATGTTTCCTTCTTCTGGGTTCCTGCACATGTAGGGGTAGAAGGAAATGAAACTGTGGATATACTGGCCAAGAGATCGATAAAACATGAAACAGTTGATATACCATTAAGTAGAGCAGAGATCAAAACCATTATAAAGGGACACACATGAAACATGGCAGGAACACTGGGACACAGCTGACACCGGACGACATCATTATACCATACAAAAAGAAGTAGGCATGAGTGTGAGGCAGGGCAGGAACCCAAAGGAAGAGATGATAATTAAGCGTCTTAGAATAGGTCATGCTGGTGTAAATCTAGCATTAAACAGAATAGGAAAACACCCCACTGGACTCTGCACACACTGCAGTACACAAGAGACGGTAAAACACGTTCTGTTAGACTGCAAAAGGTACGAGGAGGAAAGAACTGAGCTAGAGATGCAGATTGGAAAACAGAAGATGACACTAAAGAACTTGCTGGGGGAAAGATCTGGGAAAATGCACCGCCCCCTGATAAACTATCTAAAAAAATACTGGGATAAGAAAGAGACTTTAGTAATCTAGTAGGAATATCTAGTATATAGTTATTTATTTATTTATTTATTTATTAATATTAATATTAATATTAATATTAATATTAATATTAATAATATTAATATTAATATTAATATTAATATTAATATTAATATCATTATTTCTCCGTTTTATTTTATTTTTTCTGCTAATCTACTGCCCACACTCCAGTCCAGTAGGTGGCGGTAATGCACCCGTAGTGGTTTGCCAACCTCCATTAAAACAAAAAGAAGAAGATGAAGTCGCGTTCTCATGATGTAATGTAGTCATAAAGAAGAGCTGTTCCGGTTGAGTCGGTCAGCTCCTTTCCACGTCTGGTTCCTTCTGAGTTTATCCGTGTTAAAGTGTTAGGCAGAGAGAGGACCGCTGTTTAGGCGAAAAATCACCTTTTTGGCGCCAAAACACAGCAACGGATCATTTATATCCACATCAACCGGTGAGTTACAGCAGGGCGCATTCAATATCACACACAGTTCATTCATTTATTCGTGTGATCATCTGTAAATGACAGAATAATCTCAGAGAGAGAGAGAGAGAGACACAGAGAGAGAGAGACACGCAGAGAGAGAGAGAGAGAGAGAGAGAGAGAGAACACACGCAGAGAGACACACGCAGAGAGAGAGACACACACGCAGAGAGAGAGACACACACGCAGAGAGAGAGACACACACACACTCACTCACTCACTCACTCACTCACTCAACACACACACACATACAGAGAGAGAGAGAGACAGACACACAGAGAGAGGGAGAGAGACACACCCAGAGAGAGACAGAGAGAGAGACACACACACACACACACTCAGAGACAGACACACAGAGAGAGAGGAGAGAGAAAGACACACACACACACAGAGAGAGAGAGAGAGAGACACACACACACACCCCCAGAGAGAGAGAGAGAGAGACCCAGAGAAAGAGAGAGAGAGAGACACACACACACACACCCAGAGAGAGACAGAGAGAGAGAATGACTTGGCTGTTTTCCTCATCATTTTCTTTTGTGCTTTTGATCTGTTGGCCTGAATAATTTCGTTCATTGTGTTTTTTATACACACTATATATATATATATATATGAGTGTGTATACAGTGTATATATATGACACGTACATCCACACAGCAGATTTTGGTCAGTTCCTATTTTCCCCAGAGTTGTTTGTTTAAAGCTTGTTGGGTTGTTTTTTTTCTTGTGGTCAGAAATGACTTTCCTGACCAACACCCTAGTGCTAGAATACTGCGAAGCATAAAACGCAACCAGTACAGAACCCAGTACAGAACCCAGTACAGAACCCAGTACAGAACCCAGTAGAGAACCCAGTAGAGAACCCAGTACAGAACCCAGTACAGAACCTAGTACAGAACCCAGTACAGAAACATTCATAGTGTAATAAAATAATGGATTGCTAATAATAATAATAATAATAATAATAATAATAATGATGATAATAAGGAAGCCCTTTGATCCTTTTCACCAAAAGCATCCGTTCTAGTCAGGTGCCCATGCCTAACCGCAGAGTCCTCTTTCCTAAAGTCACACAGGCACGAGAAAAGGAAGCGGTTTAAAGCTCCACTTGGGCGATCAAGCGAATAGCAAGAATTCCCTCTTTAACGAGACCGGAACAATAGTGACAAACATCAATGATCAAATAAAAACAAACTAGTCGGGCATTGTCACATTTCATCGGTTTTATGTTCTATTTTTCCTGTCAGAGCACTGAAAGTAAAAACAACAGATACAGTATCTCACAAAAGTAAGTACACCCCTCACATGTGTGTAAATATTTGATGATATCTTTTCATGTGACAACACTGAAGAAATGACACTGTGCTACAATGTAAAGTAGTGAGTGTACAGCTTGTGTAACAGTGTAAATTTACTGTCCCCTCAAAATAACTCAACACACAGCCATTAATGTCTAAACCGCTGGCACCAAAAGTGAGTACACCCCTAAGTGAAAATGTCCAAATTGGGCCCAAAGTGTCAATATTTTGTGTGGTACCATTATACACTTTATACAATTTACATTGTACACTTTTGTGAGATACGGTATTTATTTTGAGCAGCAGGACGACGCACGGCGACGAGAAGGAGTTTGTAGACGTCATGGGGAGCATGGTAAGGTCTTGCAGTGTCTTGTTGGTTGGTTTTAAAATAAATTCTCACTAGATTTTTTATTTTTTTAAATAAAAATCTCTTTCTTTCCACCAATACATTCTCCAACAAAGGTGGGGCCTCCTCAATCACTGCCTCCTTCCTCCTCCAGCTCTTCCCCCGATTGCCCTCCTCCTCCTGAACCTTCTCCAGCAGCATTGCCCTTCCCACGTGAACAGCCGCCCCCCATCCAACAGCAGTACGTATGACTCCACCGAGCAGGTCAGAGTGGTTTCATTATCAGGTGGTCTCCTCTCTGCTGAAATTCTTCACCATGAGCTACACCACGAGTACATTTCATGACCCATCGATCAGAATAAAGAAACACTCGAGCGTATGACGTAATCGTACAGCAGTTACCATGCACGCAGGGTGTGGGCTGTGATGTGCTTCCTCCACGACACGTGAAACCAGCTGACCACATGTGTATCAGAGTTCTTTCCTAATTCCGAAGGAATGACATTTAAAATCCTGAACTGAATTGATCCGTGGAACTGCTTCCTACACGCGAGATTCGACTGGGAAAACGATTCACGTGGGTTTTGGGAGAGGAACTGAAACGGTGGAGCGAATTTTCTTTCCGTGTGAATTCGGACGTGAATTTTGGCTTCCGTTTCAGAGTTCCAGTCTAAAGATGTATCGCTACACCATTTGGGTGTGATTGAAGTCGGGGTGTGTTTAATGATAAGGACGTCGAATTTTTGATGAACAATCTGATTGTTTTAGGCGAACGCTTTACCCACAGATGTAAATATTTAAAGAGTGTGTATTGTGTATCAAAGGCTCCCTCAGGAGGGACTTTTTGGGGTGAAGTGCACTTCCGATTTGAACCACTGCGTCCAGTAACAGATGGCCGTGGCATCGTTGGGATTCAAACTCGCAATCTTCGATTTCAAAGCATACTTGTTCATCTTCTTTATATATACCGCTGAATCAGAATCTCCAATTACAGTGATCTCTCTCTCTGGGTCTCTCTCTGTCTCTCTCTGTCTCTCTCTCTCTCTCTCTCTCTGGCTCTCTCTCTCTCTCTGGCTCTCTCTCTCTCTCTCTCTCTCTCTCTCTCTCTCTCTCTCTCTCTCTCTCTCTCTCTCTCTCTCTCTCTCTCTCTCGCTCCTCTCTGGGTCTCTCTCTCTCGCTCTCTCTCGCTCTCTGGGTCTCTGGGTCTCTCTCTCTCTCTCTCTCTCTCTCTCTCTCTCTCTCTCTCTCTCTCTCTCTCTCTCTCTCTCTCTCTCTCTCTCTCTCTCTCTCTCTCTCTCTCTCTCTCTCTCTCTCTCTCAGGCCTGATGATGGTGATGATGATGATGATGATGATGATGATGATGATGGTGATGATCCTGCAGTATTAGGTAATCTATATCGCTCAAATCTCTGATAGAGTAAAATCAAAAAGTCCGTCTTCAGTATTTTCTGTAGTTTTATAGCTGTACTACAGTAAACTGACCATCCGTTCATTTGTTGTTGTGTGTGTGTGTGTGTGTGTGTGTGTGTGTGTGTGTGTGTTGCAAATGGGACTATAGCGAACGAGCCAATTCAGGTAACTCCAGATCCTCACTTTTGATAAAACTGTCACGAACAATCACTGACAAGTAGAGATGCATCAGTACTGACATTGGTGTCCGGTACCTGTCTGATAACATTCTCATTTACTATGCGCACACACACACACACACACACACACACATCTGATTACTGATTATTTTTTGGGATACTATATAACTGATAAGCTCTCTCGTAGGAAGTTTGCGGAGCCCCCACTCAGGAGACGGAGCCTGCGTCCACATGCACACATGGTGAGTCCACTCAGGGTCCCTCGTTTAATCCACTATAGGGACGTTCTCATGGCACACACTCATATTTTACATACAGCTACATGTTTGTTTGTTTATTGCAGTTCTTTCAATAACGTCTCTGTGAATATTAGGTCTGGGGTGTGTATAACATTTCTTACATGGTGTATTGAAGTTTTATTTAAAAAACAAAACAAAAAAAAAAAAACCCTGCCTCTCTCGTTTCAGAAGCAGAGAAGGTAATTCTGGAGAATGCCGACAAGGTCAAAACACACACACACACACACACACACACACACAGACACAACTTTAGTTAAAGGTTCTTTTAGTTAAAGGGGTCATATGATCCTCTTGAATGTTTTCGCAAAAGCGATTTATTCTATCTAACAGAGAACACTGCTCCAGACCCGCCTAAAACGCCTCGATCCGAGTCCAGATATTGCTTCCGCTAACGTCTGCGTCACAATTTGAAATATCTGTATAATCCCGCCATCATTTTTACATTTTGAAGTTCTGAAGTCGCGTCAGGACATAAAGTTGTTACAGTGAAGACGACACATTAAACCGCTATAACGTCGCATCTGAAAAGTAAGAGTTACAAAATATCAAACTTTTTTTTTTTTTTTTTTTTTGGTAACATTTAGGGAAGGAGTCTCCAGTGTCAGTGACGGCCAGTCACCGCTCACCACCGGGAGACGTTCTGCTCAAGTCGTGTTCGCAACGTCGGTTCCGCTCGATCATCCGCATTTTCAGAATCTGACTCGGGCTCGAACTGATCAAGCCGACGACATCGTTAACCGTGTGTATAATCGCTTTAGAAGCCTGGGAAGCTGAAGCTCGCGATTATGGTACGGGGGCGTTACATTTCCGATACGCGCTTGAGGATGAGCTGGCCAATCAGAGCACTCTGGGTCTTTGGGAAGGAGGGGCTTTGGAGAAACCAGTCAGTTTCTTCATTCCTTTCTGCATCGCTGAACCATCAGACTTCTCAGGATTATATCTCAAACACGATGCAAATATTTGGGTGATAAAACCAGTTACGGTTACAGCAGGCCCGACGGGCGCTGATCAAATTTCTTACCACGTTTTGAGGAAAAGAACAAGTACGGGTTTATTTGGATTTTCGGCCTGGCAGTCTAAATGTTACATTAAAAGCGTGGAGCACGAGAACTGTTCATCATTTTGATTGTTTAATGTTCGCAGCTGAATGAGCCAGTGCAGGAGAGCGGAGAAGCGGCGGGGCATGAGGAGGCGGAGCAAGGCGATACGGCCTTCGTGGGAGGTAAAGGAGCACCTGACGTTACCAACCAGTGACACTGTAAGGAACTGGAATGTGTGTGTGTGTGTGTGTGTGTGTGTGTGTGTGTGTGGGTATACTTCTGGGCTCGGGGCGCCCAAAAAAAAAAAAAAAAAAAAAAAGAACACAAGCTGCACATTTCTAGTGTGTATGCAATTTTAAGTCTTCTCTCTCTCTCTCTCGCTCGCTCTCTCTCGCTCTCGCTCTCTCTCAGGTCTGGCCCGGCCCTGGGCGTTGAATTTCCTGCTCGGTTAAGTCAGCTGTAAGGATGAATGAGATGCCAGGAGCCGCCTCCCTTGCAAGCTCCACCCCTTTACTCCACTGTACGAGTACTGTGTGTTCTGTAACCTATGCTGCCTTGAATGGAAATGGACATTAAGGGATAACTGATGAAGGAATAATGTTCGTTTCCTATTCCTCAGTGCGACTGAATGAATACTAGGTGTGTGTGTGATGCATGTGGGTGTGTGTATGAAGTCTGTGTGAGAGAGAGAGAGAGAGACGGTCCCTCCAGGATTTTACGATCGAAGAAATTAACGTGAAATCAAGGAAGCTCCACATTATTTGCAGGAGCTTTCACTTATTCAAAATTGGGCCATGATGCATCATGTGACATCATCACGACGCGCATTCCACCAAAGCCCTCTTCGAATCGTGTGCGTCGATCATGAGTACAGCTAAAAGGTCTCGTTTACCGTTTACAGTGTTAAAGACCGTGCAAAACTATTTGGTGAGACTGCGATTTCGCCAGTTCGGGAAGTTTTTCCACACAAAAAATGTATGGATTGGAGCGCGAGTGTAGAATCAAAGATTCAAACTGCATTACTTGAATTTATTCTGCTTTTTTCAAATGCTTGATTACTGATTAAAGAATGGTACTGTGCCTCCCAAAACCAATCACTTAAGCACTTCTTCTTCTTCTTCTTCTTCTTCTTATTATTATTATTATTATTACCCTTTAATAAAAGTATCTCCTTGGAGAAAAAAACCCCTCTAGTGTCAGTTTTGTGTCCACTCAGACTCTAAACGAACCTGAACCGCTGACATGCAACCAATCAGGACAAGGATGTGGTCTCGCCTGAGTTTCGGGGGCAGTTTAGCTGAAAGATCTGAACAAAATCACTGAAACCGCTTTTACTAAATATAGATATTAAGATACACACATCACACCATTTCTTTTGGTCAGTTAACAGAATAATAAGATTGCGTTAGGCTAACAAAGAGACTTGAATATGATTTAATGCGGTATTGTAGACTAGCATTGGTTATGTTAGCACGTGATGAATAATTAAATGGTAAAATAATGAATTTGTCTGCTTTAGTTTGGGGGCGGGGGGGCATAAAGAATATTAAAGATAATTAAAACCGCAAGCAATATTTTCGGGGGCCAAGCACCCAGAATCCGTGAGCCGTACATTCAGACACATTGCAATGGTTGCCTAAGCAATGGCAGGGAAGCAGAGCCGTTGTAATCACTCATAAAATGCTATTTGATAGTGACCCTGTTAGTCACCTGTTGTCTGTTTCATAGCGAATAGAATGGCAGTAGCCGGTTGTTTAGACGGGTCTCAAGACGATTGAAGATTGGACAAAATTTCGCAGCACTTAGATGGACGTATTTTTGGCATGTTATTGTAACTTTTGACCAGTAGGCGGTGCTGGCTCGAAATTTGTTGCATAGCCTCAGGACATGGTCCTGAAGTTGCCTACCAAGTTTTGTGTCAGTGCACAAGGTCATTGCTGAGATGCAGCCTCACTTTTTGTTTGACAGCTTTGCTATCAGATTCTTTGGCCCATTACATACAAACTGTTTGGAGTATTCGAAACTATTTTGCTCATTTATGCGAAGCTTACTCTGAAGATGATGTTTGCCAAATATGGTGACAATTGGACAACAATCCTGTTTTTGACCAAATGGAAGATAATCTAGTCCGATTAAATCCACAATGTCCGTGTTTTCCTTTTGGGTCAGTTGTAAACGTTTTAATATTTACACCTTCCGTAAATGATCAAGCTTTCGCGACATGCTAGCATTTAATTAGCGCTAATTTCCGATTGAATAATCAGTCGGCGCAGGTGCATGTGATTGACGTGTCATCATTCCAGTGAGGAATAACACGGGTGGTGTTCCAAAAATAATCCGCACTGCGGTCATGTGACACTTCCTGACACCAAGCGGAGGACTTATTTCCCAATGATGACGGTTTTTAACGTATTAATCCATGACACGTCGGATGTTACTTTTATAGTGACAGAAGACCGGTACTGACACTGGAGACTCCTTCTCTAAACGTTACATAAATATTCCCATATAGAAAGCGTCGTCAAATCAACGATGATACGTTTTTCATCGTTAAATAACAACACTTTAAAAAAATAAAATAAAAAAAAACCCCGAAACTGTTTATTTTATTTATTGTCCTTCGTCCCTCTGAATGTGCCGTCGCTATGGAAACGATAACACATTAGAGTCGGTCCATTGAGTCTGTCCATCACACCGCTGCGATTTCTGTTCAAACTAGCACTACTGTCACGTTAGCATTACTTACAGTTTATTTATGCTCATTTAATGTTCGTTAATGCAGTAAATAAACGTTATGGAAGGGAACTTTAAAGTTCTATAAAGGCGGGAAAAAGAAGAAGAGAAATTCACAAGAATAGAAAATGAAAAAAGGCATAAACAATAATAAAACCATCTCCATCCCTCCATCTTCAACCGCTTATTCCTTCTTCAGGGTCGCGGGGAACCTGGAGCCTATCCCAGGGAGCATCGGGCACAAGGCGGGGTACACCCTGGACACGGTGCCAGTCCATCACAGGGCACAATCACATACCATAGTTATAATAATAACAACAGAACCCTCTGTAAAATAGAACAAGGACAATAGGTATAATGAAGTGTGGTAAAAATGTTTCTACTATTTGATTGGACTGTGGAGAGTGGGGTGAATCAGACGCTCTCAAGTCTCAAGCAAAAGCCCCAAAACCTCCTGCTGAGTTCTTCGCAATTCCTGGAATAGAAAGCTGGAGTGTAAAGACCAGCGTGTACATTGTGTAAAGAGCTGAAGGTCATGTAGTGTTTCAGTAACTGCGAATACAGACCAGTGGAAATGAACCGCAGGACCTTCCCGTGTTCATGAGATTCGGAGCTAAGCAAGCTAAAATGAAAACAACAACAACAACAACAACAACACGTAGACGTACGTTTTACTTAGACGCGACATTAATATTCACGTCCGTAATGACAATTTATCGGAAATGAAAACGCGAAGAAATACTAATCACAACATTATGAAACTATTACTTGTTGTTTGGCGGAAATCTTCAAGGGTGAACGATCGATTTGTTTGTTTGTTTGTTTATTTAGCATTAAAATGCCGTCTAGGACAGTGGCGATATTAAAACAGCGTGGATTCTTTTGGTCTACATTGTTACACTTGAAATAAAGAATAAAAATGAATAAATAACAGAAACGAACTAAACTAGAAACACTTGTGCTACACCAAATCAACCCCCACCCCCACCCCCACCCCCCCTTGATTGATGGACAGAGACACGGCTCTGGTGTCAATTCTCAGAACTAATGGCACTTCAGGTTAAAGCCCTAAAGCGACCCAGCATGTCCTCTTCAGTAACGTCAGGTCCTAGCAGGCACACTAAATCACAGAGAACGTATGTATGTGGGCTCGGAGCGTTTTCATATAAAGTGTCTCGGACACGGGGTTGGATTTAAACTTCGGTTTCCACAACGAGGCTTTTTTTTTTTTTTTTTTTTTTCCTTCTCTTCCCGTGACTGTTGGTTCAAGGCCACGAAACACCAAGACAACACATCTGTAATTTGTGTGTGTAAAATCGGTGGAGCTGACCGTGGGGCTCTGTTTGAGCTTCACATAAACCCCAGCCAGTTATACAAGACATTCAGAGTGTGACGTTTTGAACTGGAGCTACGAATCTACTGTAGCAATGAAGGTTATAGCCACCAGTTTAGCATCATGCTAACTGCATGTCTCGGAGTTGCTTAATTCTGGGGCTTGTGACTATGACTTCCTGTGACGTGGTCAGGCCACATCACACCAGTCCGTCACTCATCACTTTACTGTAACAGTAGATGTATATGTACCTGTGAGCCGCTGGGACACTGCTCTGCTCGAGACTGCGGAGGTCCTCGGAGCAGCTGCTGATCTCGGCTGAAGGTTCGGGGGACTGTGACTGTGTAGTGACTGTGCGGAGGTTGTTGTTGTTGTTGTTGTTGTTGTTTTTTACTTAAAAAAAAGTAGTTCCTTCTTTCTTTATATTTCTTTCTTTTATTGTCTATATCCATTTTTATTCTCTTTACTTGCTCCTTAATTGTGATGGTAACTATGCACAGCAACTTTCATTGTTTTAAATGCGTTTTGTAAATAAATTACTTATTTATTCCTTCCTTCTTTCCTCCCTTATTTCTTTCCTACTTATTCCTTCCTTCCCCCTTCTTTCCTTCCTTCCTTCCCCCTTCTTTCCTTCCCCCTTCTTTCCTTTCTTCCTTCCCTCTTCTTTACTTCTTTCCTTCCTTCTTATTTACTCCTTCCTTCCTTCTTTGTTCTATCCTTGCTTCCCCCTTCCTTACTTCTTTCCTTCCTTCTTACTTACTCCTTCCTTCCTTCTTCGTTCTATCCTTCCTTCCCCCTTCTTTACTTCTTTCATTCCTTTCTTTCCTTCTCTCTGAATTCATTCCTTCCCCCTTCCTAACTCATTTCCTTCCATGTTCCTTCCTTCCTTAATTCTGACTTACTCCTGTCTTCCATCCTTCCTAATTCCTTCCTTCCTTACTTCTTACTTATTTCCTACTTCCTTCCTTCCACGTTCCTTACTTCTTTCTTCCTTACTTAATTCTTTCTTCTTACTCCTTCTTTTCTTTCTTCTTATTTACTTAATTCCTTCCTTAATTCTTATTCTCTCCTAATTCCTTCATTACTCACTTTTTACTCCCTTCCTTGCTTTCCTTCATTCCTTCCCCATCATTACTTATTTCCTTCCTTCCTTATTTCCTCATTCCTTCTTTCCTTATTTCTTCCTTACTTAATTCCTCCGTCTTACTCCTTCCTTCATTCCCCCTTCCCTCCTCATTCCTTCATTCCCCCTTCCCTCCTCCTTCCTTCCTTCCTTCATTCCCCCTTCCCTCCTCATTCCTTCCTTCCTTCATTCCCCCTTCCCTCCTCATTCCTTCCTTCCTTCCTTCATTCTTCCCTCCTCATTCCTTCATTCCCCCTTCCCTCCTCATTCCTTCATTCCCCCTTCCCTCCTCATTCCTTCATTCCCCCTTCCCTCCTCATTCCTTCCTTCCTTCCTTCATCCCCTTCCTCCTAATTCCTTCATCCCCCCTTCCCTCCTCATTCCTTCATTCCCCTTCCCTCCTCCTTCCTTCCTTCCTTCATCCCCCCTTCCCTCCTCCTTCCTTCCTTCCTTCCTTCCTTCCCCTTCCCTCCCTCATTCCTTCCTTCTTCGTTCATTCCCCCTTCCCTCCTCCTTCCTTCCTTCCTTCATTCCCCCTTCCCTCCTCATTCCTTCATTCCCCCTTCCCTCCTCCTTCCTTCCTTCCCCCTTCCCTCCTCATTCCTTCCTTCCTTCCTTCCTTCATTCCCCCTTCCCTCCTCATTCCTTCATTCCCCCTTCCCTCCTCATTCCTTCCTTCCTTCCTTCCTTCCCCCTTCCCCCCTCCTTCCTTCCTTCCTTCCCCCTTCCCTCCTCCTTCCTTCCTTCCTTCCTTCTTCCCCCTTCCTCCTTCCTTCCTTCCTTCGTTCCCCCTTCCCTCCTCATTCCTTCCTTCCTTCGTTCCCCCTTCCTTGTTCATTCCTTCCTTAATTCTTACTTACTCTGTCCTAATTCCTTCCTTCCTTACTTCTCCCTTCCTTCCTCCTTACTTTCTTTTCCCTTCTGTCCTTCCTTCCTCCTTACTTTTTCCCATCTTTCCTTTTTCGCTTCCTTCCTTACTTCTTTCCTTCCTTCCTTCCCTTTGGAAACACAATTTCCTTTTTTTTTTTTTTTAGAATTAAAACACACACACACACACACACGTTTATGCAGTCAAGAACATCATTTATTCAACCAGTTGCTCTTTACAAACTGTTTTTTTTTTTTTTTATTTATAATGGAAAAAGAATCTGTAGTTAACACATGCACAATTTGCCAGCGGGCTCTGAGGGGTCTCTAGCCGAAACAGGAGCTTTTTCTGAAAGCGCAGGACACAGGGATCCGCTAGGGGGCGCTAAGACTAGAAACGTCTCAAACACAACTTCTGCAGCTCAGAAAAATGTCGGAAGCATAACGAAGCAAAACCAAAAATGAGAATAAAATAAAGAAAAGTAATTAAAAACACAAGGCAGTAAGAAGTGATTAGTTTCGACTGATGTTATGCCAGAGTGGGGATATTTAGGTGAGCCCTCCATGTCCTTCGATTTAACCTATTTTTATTTTTAAAAAAAGGTCCACCCTGTAAGCAATCTCTCATCGTCTGTAATATTAATACTGACTTCGGTTAAATTAAACACACCTCCTGAACTCACGTCAATCTTCCATTACGACGCACTGAAAAAACGACATTCTCCATAGTGTTACTCGTGTGATATTTAAGTGCATTTCACGCTAAGTGCATTCTGCCTCATAAGGTGCTTTCAGCAATTCATCAGCCAACAATTTCTTAAAAGTAGCCTGGCTCTTCTAATAAAGAAAGGTGCTTTAAAAAAAAAAAAAAAAAAAAAGTTTTATTTTAAGGTCCACGGTTCTCTTGGAGAGAATCTTCTGGACCGTACCCTGATAGAAAAGCATTAAAAAAAGAGAGAAAAAAAATTCAAATATAGTATAAAATCGTAGTAGCAAATGAAAACAAATAAATTAGAGAAAAAAATGAATAACGCCGAGCTGCTCGATATCACCCGGTGTCCTGCGTTTACAGCAAAGCCGTTCGACACACGGAAGCCGATCGGAAACGTTAGCATCGTTCCTCCGCCGGCTACGATGGTGCCTGTTGGTACTCGGGGCCGCGTGGAACCTGTGACGTGACCCCACGGAGCCCGGACGGCCACATTTCACTTACACTAGCAGTAGAAACAGAGAAGCGGCAGAACAGGAGAGAGATCGGTATGGCGTAACAAGAACAAGCTTACAGACAAGGATATTCTGCTCAAGAGGAAAAATAAAAATATAAAAGCATCGTTTTCGGGGCGAGGGGAAGGGAGGGAGGGAGGGAGGGAGGGAGGGAGGGGGGATGGGAGGATGTACGAGAGGGTAAGACGGACGTCTTGTACAACATCTCCAGTAACGCAAAAGAAGGAAAAAGGGAAAGAGACATTTTGCCTTTACATTTTTTTTCAGCATTGAACAATAAAATGAACTAAATCACATCAATTTCCTGTATTACTATATACTATATATATATATATATATATATATATATATATATATATATATATATATATATATATATATATATATATATATATATACATATATATATATACGGCTTCAAAAGATTGAAATAAAAATTGCACAAGGAAAGATGGGGCGAAAAACTTTTTTGTCCTTGTTTTTTTTGTGTTTTTTTTTTTAAGAATCATGTTTTACAAGATGGACTCTGTGAACAAAAGGCACTTTTGAAGGGAACAACCTTTAAATGCTGGCTTAGTACTACACTACACTAATCACAAGCACTAGGAAGGGGGCATTTACATTTTGGGTGGGGGCGGGGGGAGGGGAGAGAGAGAGAGAGAGAGAGAGAGAGAGAGAGAGAGAGAAGAAGGGATTTGGGTTGGGGGGTAAGGGAGTGGGGGTGGGGTAGGTTTGGGATGAAGCCCATCTAAGTTTCATTCTTCCACATTCTCTGGAACGTTCCTTGTCCTCCAGGAACCCGTGTTCACATTGTCTAAAAACTACAAGAACTTCTACAAATACTCAATACAACATCTTTCAGATCATCACAAAGGCGAAAAAAACCAAAACAAAAAACAACACTTTTGCTGATTAATTACGCAGCTCCTTAATTTACAGTCGATGAGTCGATCCGTGACGAAATTCAAAAAAACTAAACAAAAACGGGGTTTTTAAAAAACAAAACAAAAACAACAACAACAACAAAAAAAAACCCCCGCACGAGCCGGACAACACCGGCTCTCTGTGTACGGTTGATACGCAGAATTAAATACGGTCTCCTTAAAGGTTGAAATAAAATGCCTTTTTTCACAAACTGGAGAAGAACGAAACCCCGACCCCAGCGAGCACACCCAAGAAGAGAAGCGACACGTTCTCCAAAACGCATCCGAAGAGAAAGTACATTATTCTTTATAATAGAGTGAACCCACGCGATCCTCAAGCACGAGGACCGTACTATAGTGTAATACACTGTTTTGTAAAATTGTTCATTCCACCCTTCCTAATAGTTTAAAAAGAAAAATATTACAAAAATAACATTAAAAAAAATAAAAATAAAAAGATTAAAGGTAAATAAACGGGGAAAAGAAACACCCAACATTTTATAAAGATTGGGATACTGTTCATGGCCCTTGAGTTTAGAGTCCAGGACGAGAGGACTTAATAAAAAAAAAGAAAAGAAAAAAATTTTGAAATTCTTGTACAGACTCGCAGGTTTGTACCCTCGGCCCTCAAACACCTCGCTCTCTTTTCCCCTTTTAAATACTTAACATTGATATTTTGAATCAGTCTCGTACCGTGTACGAATGACGTCTGATGGACATGTTATTTCGTGGGTTGTGAGGACTGGTTTGTTTTTTTTTTCTTTTGGAAGACAACTGACTGGGGTCAAAAGGTACTAAAAATATATACACTTTCTTTATGTACAACGTACTGAGTATGATCTTTAATGTCTGGATAATATATATTTATAAAGGCGCTGTTTCCAGCCTTCTGGCGCTTGCTAAGCCATGATACATAACATATTGTACATTAATTCTGTAGCTTATACACGACCCTGAATTCAATGGCAGGTTGCATAAAGGAAGGAAGAAGAAGAAGAAAAAAAAAAAAGGAACAATAAAAGGGAGGCACTTTGCTGCGCGGATCGGAATCGTCAGGGAGGGGGCGGGGCTAACGGGAAGGAGAATTCTCTGACGTGTGACTGACAGCCGGGCAGTCCAGTTATTTTGTGATGTCAGCGGTGTTGTCGGGATGCAGGTGTGCACAGTGTAACGCTGTTAGCGGGTTTGTTCGTTTATTCACATTGAGGAAAAGGAACGGAGATCGTGAGACGTTGGACGAATAACATGTGCGACGGACAGTGTGTGTGTGCGTGATCCGGAGAACGGCCTTGACCAAATCCGTCTATATCGTAGTGCAGGGAAGAAAAAAAGACAAGAAAGTAAAGCGTGCATGGACGAATTACCGGTCCGTACAGGATTTCGCCATGTAGGAGGGTTTTTTTTTTTTTTTCCGTGATTGTTGCGGCAAAATTGCTCGATTTTGCCTCGGATTAAAAAAAAAAATTTGCGCTATTATTTGTGTATTTTTTTTGTTCTTGTGCTTTTCATGGCGCAATCGCACGAAATTGTTTCACGGCGATGTTTGTTGGTAAATGAGACCAGTCAGCTGTACTCGTGCTCGACGCACGTGAACGGAAGAGGGCTTCGGCCGAATGCCGAATCGGCGTTTCGCCCCAAATCTGCTTTAAATGTGAAAAACCGCAAGCGCCGAAGCATATCGCGCCGCTCGACTTGGCGTTCGCTTCTGCGATCGCGAAATGGCGGAATCCCCCGAGGGACTGTATTACGGAAGCCGCTCCTGACAGGAAGCGAGCGCCGACGATGCCGTAAGGAAGGATGACGAAGCGTTGATGACGAAGTCCAAAAAAAAAAAAACAATGAGAATTCACGAGCGTCACTGTAGAGATCGGACACGATACTGTTACTACTCTGTAAAAAAGCAAACCTGAAAGACGCTAAACTCTCATGCGGTTAATTCTGTAAAAGAAAAGAAGAAGAAGAAGAAAAGAAAAAAAACCCAGATGACACAAAATGAAAACCGGTTAATAACAAACTACTGCAAACCAAAACAAAACCCACTTTCAGCAGAGAGAGAGAGAGAGAGAGAAAGAGTGAGTGAGAGACTAAGAGAGAGAGAGAAAGAGAGAGAGAGAGAGAGAGAGAGAAAGATGAGAGAGAGAGAGAGAGAGAAAGAGAGAGTGAGAGACTAAGAGAGAGAGAGAGAGAGAGAGAGAGAGAGAGAAAGAGTGAGTGAAAGACAGAGAGAGAGAGAGAAAGAGAAAGGAGAGAGTGAGTGAAAGAGTGAGAGAGAAAGAGAGAATAGAAGAAAGAGAGAGAGTGAGTGAAGACTGAGAGAGAGAGAGAAGAGAAAGAGTGAGTGAAAGACTAGAGAGAGAGAGAGAGAGAGAGAGAAAGAGTGAGTGAAAGACTGAAGAGAGAGAGAGAAAAGAGAGAAAGAAAGAGTGAGTGAGAGACTAAGAGAGAGAAAAAAAAAAAAAAAAAAAAAAAAAAAAAGAGAGAGAGAGAGAGAGAGAGAGAAGAGTGAGTGAAAGACTGAGAGAGAGAGAGAGAGAGAGAGAAAGAGTGAGTGAGGAAGACTGAGAAGAGAGAGAGAGAGAGAGAGAGAGAAAGAGTGAGTGAGAGACTGAGAGAGAGAGAGAGAGAGAGAGAGAAAGAGTGAGTGAGAGACTGAGAGAGAGAGAGAGAGAACAAAGGCTTTTTTTCTGAAGATTTCTACGGTGTTTGTGAGGTTGCACTGAAATTGAAGTATCCACAGAGAAACAGTTCCTGCTGGAAGTGGTGCAAACTATTTTTTCCTTTGTTTTTTTTTTTTTTTTAACGCACGATGGTTGGTCATGAAAGCTGAATTTGTGCATTTATAAAGGCTTTACAACACCATTTTCGATAATGCGTCTCAGTCTTCGGTTTATTGCTAACAAAAACCAGGTTTATTAGTGTAATTAGCTGATAATGTCGAACGTGTCCAGGTTTGTTGTACTGTATGTCGTGGGTTACAGCCTCCCCGAGCATGTCTTTATCCCGTTTCATGTCGATATGTGTCGTTTTCTCCCCCTGCGTTGCTAACATGTGGGTGTGTCCCGAACGCTAGCGGAGCGCTGTTCCGTCACGGTCCCCTGAAAAACCTGAAAGGACATACTTTGCGGTAGCGTACAAATAGAAGCGTCGGCAGAAAGGAGGACGTCGTATTTTTGTACCGTTGTATCCCTTTAGCTCCGATGCTAATTAGTGGTCGGATTTTGTTCTCGTTCCCGTGTCAAGTACCGGGCCAGTTTAACTCTGACCACGCCTGGAATGGTCTAGCCTGACAGCAAGACGCCGGACTGACGCAACGTGAAATCCGTCTGCTTTTTCCTGTTCGTCGGGTTTATTCGCAGAAAAACGGGCGGCTACACGATTCAAAGAAATGTCCGTCTCGCTCTTGAAGGCCGAGATCGCGACAGAAATGCGACAGCCATCCGTGGAGTAAAAATTATGCTAGGCTATTTCTCTCTCTGCCGTCAATCAGAGACACTAGCCAATTGTACGTATTTTGCGAGCTCACGTATGTAGAAGAGGGAGGATAGCGTTTTCCTCCGAGCGTGTTAAATGTCACGTAGCATGAGCAGCAGTTTGGTATGGAAGCCCGTTTCCGCCACGGAGGAAAAAAAAAAATGTAAAAGGTAATTGCGATTTTAAATCTCACAAATTGCGAGTTCTCTCAATTTTGGGTTTATATCTCGCACTTCGGACGTTTTTTCTCACAGTTCCGTGAGAAAAAACGTCAGAATGGCGAGATTACGAAAGACAGAATGGGAGTTACGTGACACAGCTCTAACTCTAGCTATATGTAGCCAAATCTACCATTTCCTGTTCGTGAACAGGTGTTCTGTTCTTTTTCGGTATTGAAATTCTGCCCTACTGCTAATTACGATTAGCATTCCAGTGTTTGGGACACACCCATGATTTAAGAATGTCGGTCATGAGGGATCAGGTGCAGCTTGATGTAGAGCATGTGGATGACCCCATCCGGGTTTCACCCTTTGCTTCGTTTTCACTGAACGTAAAATATCGGGGGGGGAAATTGTTTCATTTCAACAACCTGTGATGGACTGAAAGCAGAATGGTTTGGCCCCGCTGTATGATTGGTGGACGATGTAAAAACGAATAAAAACTAAACGATGAAAAGATTGGTCAATACTCAGGTCATCAATGCTTCTTATAATGAAACTTCTTCTTCATTCAGGATGGGATCAAATCTGTATCCCACTCGTGCTTTTTGTGTTGCTGTTTTCCTGGTTTCCAATTTTTTTTTTCTTCCTCTTTCCAGTTTCAGATTTGCAGAATCATGCAGTTTTTGAAGACTCATATGGACGTTGTCCAGATTCCTGGTTCGAGGGCTCATGGTGAAGGTTTCGGGCTGCTTGCAGGTCTGACTCGGTCAGGGACGAGGGGGTTTGTGAGTGATTAGCTAATAGCGGTCCATACCTAGCTTTGTGTTTCACGTTTCAGCTACAGACTTCGGATCTGTGTGTCTCAGTTGGATCTTGTCAAAGAAACCAAGACTGTAAAACAGAGGGAAATACATTGATATTAATTCATGCTGGTGAAAATATACCAAATGACTACAGAATCATTATTTCATCATTTCATGTTCTTCAACATACTCAAAAGTACCAAGAGCTAGTACCACAAAAATACAGATTAGTGTATTTATATATGTACACATATCATGTACACATATCACACATCACATTTCTTTGTCTTTGTTCCAAAATTCTTTTTAAATGATTCCAAGGAATAAACATGCAGGGTTACAAAACAACAGGCTGTCATGATGTCAGTCCAAGCATTCTTGGACAATATGATAACATTATTATCTAAAATCTGATTTTACACCACAATAAGACTAGAGCAGACCCAGACTTCTTTACAAAGTTGGACATTAAAGCCACACGCTTTAATGCTAGTTAGAAAGTTGAAGTAAAAACCTACACATTGTAAGGCTAGTTGTCATGCTGGAAATTAAAGCTACACACTGTGAGGTTAGTTGTAAATTAAGTAAATTTAAAAAAAACTTTAACTGTATACTATAATGCTAGTTGTAAATTTAGTCATTTTTAGCTACACTCTATAATGCTAGTCATAAATTTAGACATTTTTAGCTACACTCTATAATGCTAGTTGTAAATTAAGATATTTTTAGCTACACTCTATAATGCTAGTCATAAATTTAGACATTTTTAGCTACACTCTATAATGCTAGTCATAAATTTAGACATTTTTAGCTACACTCTATAATGCTAGTCATAAATCTAGACATTTTTAGCTACACTCTATAATGCTAGTTGTAAATTAAGATATTTTTAGCTACACTCTATAATGCTAGTCATAAATTTAGACATTTTTAGCTACACTCTATAATGCTAGTCATAAATTTAGACATTTTTAGCTACACTCTATAATGCTAGTTGTAAATTAAGACATTTTTATCTACATTCTATAATGCTAGTCATAAATTTAGACATTTTTAGCTACACTCTATAATGCTAGTCATGAATTTAGACATTCTTAGCTACACTCTGTAATGCTAGTCGTAAATTTAGACATTTTTAGCTACATTCTGTAATTCTAGTCATAAATTTAGACATTTTCAGCTACACTCTATAATGCTTGTTGTAAATTTCGACATTCTTAGCTACACTCTATAATGCTAGTTGTAAATTAAGATATTTAAAGCTCCACACTGTAAAGCTAGTTGTAAAGTTTGAATTTAAACCTTCACATCATGAGTTCATGTCCCGGGAATAGCCAAGGTCGATGAGATGAGACAGTACACTACCAGTAAAACATAATATTCTTTCTAAAACGGTGTAAATCTGGACTTCTGATTTTGTCACCATATTAAAACAAACAAGAACAGAACTTGTTTACAGAATTTTATTTACACTCATCAATCAATTTCAATCTATACCGTAGTTACAGTATTTTGCCTTTATTCAGCTGAGTGGAACGTGTGGAGAATAAATCCACGTGAGATAATCCTTCAGTCGTGCCGCTGGTTAAAAATCTCCCATCGCCGATGTTTCAGCGTTCAATTTACATCCTTTTGTATGTGATTCCTAAGATTCCTTACTAGTAATTAAATAGCCAATAAAGGTTCTACTAGGGCTGTCGAACTCAAGGTCTTGGGAGTTGCTTTGACCACCTGTACTGACTGTATTGACCATCTGCACTCTTGCTGTATTTATCATAGTAGACTTAGTGTCATAATACGTTATGTTTATATTTACAGCCTTTTTCTATTATATTGTTATATCTTTTTGCACAACATGCCCTTTATCCCCTTTATCCCCTTGATCCACACTAGAACTGTGCGCTGCACTGTCCTATACTCGGCCTACTTTCCTGTTTTTAGTAAATTTGTACTGTCTATTTACTTTAAGATTCCTTTACAGAGAAGACTCAACAACTTGTTCATTTTGCAGCAGAAAACATTTTGGAAATGGGAAATGTTTGGGCAATGTTTGTTACTCCATGGGAACTGGTTTAGCCCCCCCCCCTCCTCCTCTCTCTAATACTTGGCAGCGTCCATCCTTGCTTCAAACACTTCACCAAGTTCATGTTCTGCCTGTGACATCATGTCTGGTCGCTTAGGTCACGAGTCAGGTCGGGACACGGCTGTCTCTCTTCCTCTCTCCGTCTGTCTTTACTTCCTTCCTGTATTTACCTCCTCCACCTTACTCTATCTTAGGCCATAAACCTATCCAGAACTATCCACTCAGAATCCATCTGTTACGGATTGCTTTTCCGCAAAGACCCAGACGTCTCAGCCCGAGTGTTAAAGGTCTACGTGCGGCACAGGATAAAACGTTTAAGATTTTGTACAACCTCCATCCAGGTGTTTCACGAGTCCTTTAAACGTCACCTCGAATCAGCAGTCATGTGCTGCGGAGAGAGAGAGAGAGAGAGGCGGATGGAAACGGAGGCGCGCTCCAGATTGCCTCCATGTGCGCCGGCTTTAGTGTTTAGCTTGAGGTTTTGTTCCTCGTGAAAGACGTTCAGCGGGGCAGGAGTGAAAGTCTTTAACATCTGGTGGCCAGGGACGTGTACCCGAGGAGCCTTTGTAGCAGAATGCCCTGCAGGCCTGCTCCCTACAAGCTCACATCTGGGTTTGAACACAGCACTACACTAACCACAAACAAGCGACAACACGCAAGTAGCCACTGAAGCCTCTGTCATTATGTGGGGCTGACTCAGAAAGTAATCAGTTTGGGTCTGGGATATTGGGAAAGGCAGGTGTGTGTGTGTGTGTGTGTGTGTGTGTGTGTGTGTGCGCGTGTACGCGTACCTGTGTCTGCTGTGGGATGTTTAGAAAGTTGTCCCGTGCTCCGATGCCGACAAACCTGTTGGGAGCTGTGGAGCTTGGCGAGGAGTATGCTGCTCCAACACACACACACACACACACACACACACACACACACACACACACACACACACACACACACACCTGTCAGTGTCTAGAAAAACTCTACAGTGGCTCAATATAGAACTGCATTGTTTTTTTATGCCAGAAGCAACTTAAATTATACATTTGATCGCTATAACACATAATTATAAAATTATACCCCCCCACCCCACAAGTCAAAAACTACCACATTTTAGCTGTAACCCCTACAGTGTATCTTAAGTAAGGAAGTGGATTTAAAACAGCAAAAGATTATATGTACACACTGTATATAAGCGTAGAGGAAGATTGTAATTATACACAGATGGGCGACAAATGAAAGGAAACCCCTGATTAGATGAGCTGACGCATGCAGATGCTTCCAGACAGCTTTACTGCATGAGGAAACTAAGCATGCTCTGTACAAGGGATATAAATTAAAATAAATAAAAGGACCTCCATTTCAGATGAAGATAACATCATCTGTCCGCTCAGGCCTCAGATTCCTGTTCTTGGCCGAGAGGAGTGCAACCCGACGTGTTCGAGCCCATCCTCCTCGGGTTCTGACGTCGTCCTGCATTCTGAGATGCTTTCTTTTCTGCTCACCACGGTTGTAACGAGTAGTTCTTTGAGTTACAATCAGCCTTCGGTCAGCTCGAACCAGTCTGCTCGTTCTCCATTGAGCTCTGGCATCGACAAGGCGTTTCCGGCCGGCTGTATCTGCATGATTTTATGCAGTGCACCGCTGAAACGTGATTGGCTGACTGGATACGTGCACGAAGGTTCCTTATAAAGTAGATGGTGAGTGCATAAACCCTTCATTAGAAAAGACCAATCAGCGTCTGAGAGTCTTTTCCTGGCATGGTGATGGCTTGCATCATTACAAAGTTCTTCCTATGATGCAACTTTCCTATCCTAATAAAGGGTGCGGTCTCTTCCAAGATGACTCCGCCCCATCCACAGGGCCCGAGGGCTCGTTGAATGGTTTAACGAGGATGAAAGGGACGCGAATCCTTTACGATGACCTTCACAGCCAGCAGATCTCGATATAACCGAGCCTCTGTGGGCGATCTCAGAGCGATGTTTGAGATCTCCAGCACTCGAGGACCGCCGCCTTGAGGACCTCTCCAGAACACTTCGCTGCCAAGGCGCGTTTTCGCATGTCTGGCGG
>CM022772.1:17745165-17750165 GCA_012411365.1 Ameiurus melas
CTTGCTACAAAGTGGCTAGTTTTTGTTTAAAAAGATTTTTTTTTTTTTTGGTGTATATATATTTATATATAAACATATATGTATATATAAACCCCGGGTCTCTTTAAAACAAGCCTGCAGTGTATTCTCGATCTCTTGCACTAGTTACATGGGGGTCAATTTAGTCATTTTTTTGGATTTTTGGCGTGTCTCACCTGGTCTCACTCCCGCCAGCATGGGCAGTGGGTGGTGTGTGAAGGCCATGCGGGGGGACCTCGTCTGAGCCGACAGGGCGCCGAAATCGAATTTCCCCGACGGCTTCTTTAGAGACCCGGGAGACGACAGCCCTGCCAGAGACCACATGATCAACAACAACAACAACAAGCAGCAACAAACAACAAGAAGCTACGCCTCAGCTGACGGCGCGCTCCACACTTGTCACCTGACCTTGTCCGTGACACTAGCTAATGTTTACTCCTGGGATAAAACCACCTTACAGACGACGGCAAGTAGAGATGCCGTGCAAATGCAGACCGGGAGGTTAACACATCGAGCCTGTCTGTGTGTGCAAGAAATCGGGAAACTAATCGAGTGTACACGCACGTTATTCTCAGGACTGATTAACCGGCTTCTGGATCTGTTCGTCTGATCAAATGAAAGATATTTCCTTTACAGTGCTTTTCTGAATCTGTTCCGACTAAACGCTGGCATTTGAATTCAAATCCAACACGCAAACCAAGCGAGAGCTGCGTCCTTCGTCCCGTTCACATGAATAATCGGATTTGAATTGTATTTGAAATCGGCAGTGGGTCGCCAGCTCGATGCGGTTATTGCAAGCAAGGGATACGCAACCACATATGAAGTGTTATTGACTTGAATTGACTTTAAAACGCACCTATTATGGTTTTGAAACCTGCCTTATTCTGTTTTAAAGGTCTCCTACGATAGATTTAGGCGAATCCGAGGTCAGAAAACACTTTAACGTGCTCATAATTTAAACCGCAGCGTTACCTTTTTCCCCTCAGTGTCACAAATGACTCGTTCAATGATCCGTTTTAAAGGGTTCGTTCTAAAGGATCCATTCTAAAGGATCCGTTCTAAAGGATTCGTTCTAAAGGATTCGTTCTAAAGGATTCATTCTAAAGGATTCGTTCCAAAGGATTCGTTCTAAAGATCCGTTCTAAAGGATTTGTTCTAAAGGATTCGTTCTAAAGGATCTGTTCTAAAGGATCTGTTCTAAAGGATCCGTTCTAAAGGATCCAATCTAAAGGAATTTTTCTAAAGGATTCGTTCTAAAGGATTCGTTCTAAAGGATTCGTTCTAAAGGATCCATTCTAAAGGATTCGTTCTGAAGGATTCGTTCTAAAGGATTCGTTCTAAAGGATTCACTCTAATGGATCCAATCTAAAGGAATTTTTCTAAAGGATTCGTTCTAAAGGATTCATTTTAAAGGATCCGTTCTAAAGGATCCGTTATAAAGCATCCGTTCTAAAGGATTCGTTCTAAAGGATTCGTTCTAAAGGATTCACTCTAATGGATCCAATCTAAAGGAATTTTTCTAAAGGATTCGTTCTAAAGGATTCATTTTAAAGGATCCGTTCTAAAGGATCCGTTATAAAGCATCCGTTCTAAAGGATTCGTTCTAAAGGATTCGTTCTAAAGGATTCATTCTAATGGATCCAATCTAAAGGAATTTTTCTAAAAGATTCGTTTTAAAGGATCCGTTCTAAAGGATTCGTTCTAAAGGATCCGTTCTAAAGGATTCGTTCTAAAGGATTTGTGCTAAAAGATTCGTTCTAATGGATCCAAACTAAAGGAATTTTTCTAAAGGATCCGTTCTAAATGATTCGTTCTAAACTCCTCCTTTCAGTACAATACAACTTTTTTTTTTTTTTTTTTTTTTTTACAAATTCAGTACAATGCAACTTTTATTGAACCCTTTCATGCACCGTGTCCACACTCAAAGGACAGACTTTATACTTTCGGAAAATATAGCACGTAGATCACCTCGAAATCACAGGATCATCACTGTAAAATGAACCTTTGTTAACTTTCTGTGTAAAATGAAAAAAAGAAAAGAAAGAATGACAAACAAATTAAATTTAAAAGTGTTTTAATGTCAGATTCCCCTTGCGCTTTAGATTTTTAAAATATAGCTTTTTTGAAAATAAAAAAACTAGTTTCTTTGTTTGTTTTAAACTAGTGTAGGGAGATGTTTTTTTTTTTTGTTTTTGTTTTTTTACCACACTGCATCATGCAACTGTCCCAAACTTACAACTGATATGTTAAAAAAAAAAAAGTTTTAGAAATTAAATCCGTTTACTTTTTAATATTTGATCAAAATTCATATATAATGCCATTTTAAGTAATAAAAAGAGAGAGAGAGTGAGAGAGAGAGTGAGAGAGTGAGTGAGAGTGAGAGAGAGTGAGAGAGAGAGTGAGTGAGAGTGAGAGAGAGAGAGAGAGAGAGTGAGTAGGAGAGTGAGAGAGAGAGAGAGTGAGCGTGAGAGAGAGTGAGAGAGTGAGTAGGAGAGTGAGAGAGAGTGAGGTGAGTGAGAGAGAATGAGGGAGTGAGTGAGAGGAGTGAGAGAGAGTGAGAGAGAGTGAGAGAGTGAGAGAGAGTGAGAGAGAGTGAGGTGGTGAGTGGTGAGTGAGGTGAGTGAGTGAGAGTGAGAGTGAGTAGGGAGAGTGAGAGAGAGTGAGGCGTGAGAGGAGTGAGAGGTGAGGAGAGAGGAGTAAGGAGAGTGAGAGAGAGTGAGAGGTGGGAGAGAGAATGAGGGAGTAGTGAGGTGAGAGGTGAGAGAGAGAGAGAGTGAGAGAGAGGTGAGGTGGTAAGAGAGAGTGGGAGAGAGAGAGTGAGTGAGAGGTGAGTGAGAGTGAGAGAGAGAGTGAGTGGGTGAGTGAGAGAGAGAGAGAGAGTGAGTGAGTGAGTGAGATGAGAGAGTGAGTAAGAGTGAGTGGGAGAGTGAGAGAGGAGTGAGAGTGAGTGAGAGTGAGTGAGTGGGAGAGTGAGAGAGGTGTGAGTGAGAGAGATGGGGTGAGTGAGGTGGAGAGAGTGAGAGAGTGACAGAGAGTGAGAGTGAGAGAGAGGTGAGAGAGTGAGTGAGAGGAGTGAGAGGTGGTGAGTGAGGAGAGGAGTAAGAGAGTGAGAGAGAGAGTGAGTGAGGAGAGTAAGAGAGAGTGAGAGAGAGAGTGGAGTGAGAGAGAGTAAGAGAGAGTGAGAGAGAGTGGGAGTGAGTAAGAGAGAGAGTGGTGAGAGAGAGTGAGAGAGAGAGTGAGTGAAGTGAGTAAGAGAGAGTGAGAGAGAGAGTGAGTGAGAGAGTAAGAGAGAGTGAGAGAGAGTGGGGTGAGAGTGAGTAAGAGAGGAGTGAGTGAGAGAGAGAGGAGTGAGAGAGAGTGGGGTGAGGGGTGAGTAAGAGAGAGTGAGTAGAGAGAGAGTGAGAGAGGAGTGAGTGAGGGTGAGTAAGAGAGAGGAGTGAGAGAGAGAGTGAGTGAGAAAGAGTAAGAGAGAGTGAGAGAGAGAGTGGGAGTGAGAGTGAGTAAGAGAGAGAGTGAGTGAGAGAGAGAGTGAGTGAGAGTGAGAGAGAGTAAGAGAATGAGTGAGAGTGAGAGAGTGAGAGTGAGTTAGAGAGAGAGTGAGAGAGAGAGTGAGTGAGAGAGTGAGGGAGAGAGAGAGAGAGAGAAAATTGAAATCCGGAATGCATAAAAATAATTTATGTATGAAAGGGTTAAAATGATAATCGCTATGTGTCCAAATAGTGTGATTTTGTTAGCTATAATAATAATAATAATAATAATAATAATAATAATAATAATAATAATAATAATAACAACAATAAAAATAATAATAATGATAATAATAATAGCAACAATAATAATACTACTAATAATAATGATAATAATAATAATGATAATAATAATAATAATAATAATAATAATAATAACAATAAAACAAAAAAAATAATAAAGGTAATGATAATAATAATAATAATAATAATAATAATAATAATAATAAAAATAATAATAATGATAATAATAATAGCAATAATAATAATAATAATAATAATAATAATAATAAGCACTGATGCACTTTTAGGATATACGTGTATAAAGGAAGCACGCCGGGCCGCTAGCAGTAACACGGCGGTTTGGAGCGTTAAGCGTTGTTATAAGACGTGTCTGTCGGACGTCACGTTTATTCTCTACATAATTAAAAGAAAAGAAAGAAACGTGGAAAACGTTCCGACAGGAAACACGTCCTGACTATTCCGGGACCACACATCACCCAGCCCACATCCTACACATCACCCAGCCCACAATGATGGACAGAGATGGATAGATGGGAAAATGATGAAGGGATGGATTTATATATATATATATATGTGTGTGTGTGTGTGTGTGTGTGGTGGCGGGGGGGGGTTTGGGGGGGAATAACATGGCGAGGTGAGAAAATGTGGGTGCAAGTGACAGGAGGACAAGCGATTTAGTGGCAGATTATCAAGTCTGCACACACACACACACACACACACACACACACACACACACACACACACAGGAATCAAATCCTGGTTATGGAGCACAAAATGTCAAATGTTCTCTCTCAAATCCAATTTAGTCTTCCGTTTGTCAGTTGTGTGTGTGTGTGTGTGTGTGTGTGTGTGCGCGTTCACCTTTCAGACATGTGTGTGTGGGTGTGTGGAAATGTGTGTTACGTCTGGAGCAGGTGGGCGTGTGTAAAGGAGAATACGAGAGCCGTTGCTTTTCTTGTTTGTTTGTTTTTTTTTCCTTCTTCTTCTTCTCTTCCCTTTTTTTTTCTTTCTATCCATAAATATTGGGAAAAGGCCCGGAGGGTGAACGCTATTAGGAGTGAAGATGCAGGGCTAATCTCACCAAAACCAGCAGTCTCACACACACACACACACACACACACACACACACACACATGCTGTGTGTACGATTTCCTACTTTTAGATATAAAATGTCTCTTTCTATATTTTTTTTTCCTCAAAAGGTGCAGCTTC
>CM022772.1:17755165-17760165 GCA_012411365.1 Ameiurus melas
TCCTTTAGAACGAATCCTTTAGAACGAATCCTTTAGAACGAATCCTTTAGAACAGATTCTTTAGAACGAATCCTTTAGAACGAATCCTTTAGAACGAATCCTTTAGAACGAATCCTTTAGAACGAATCCTTTAGAACAAATCCTTTAGAACGGATCCTTTAGAACAGATCCTTTAGAACGAATCCTTTAGAACGAATCCTTTAGAACGGATCCTTTAGAACGAATCCTTTAGAACGAATCCTTTAGAACGAATCCTTTAGAACGGATCCTTTAGAACAGATTCTTTAGAACGAATCCTTTAGAACGGATCCTTTAGAACAGATCCTTTAGAACGAGTTTCTAACAAACACATCTGCGTTCTTTTTTCTCTCTCATCAAATGGAGAGACGATAAAAAGGGACGAGTCGTGAGCCGCGTGTGGGACTCCTTTTTTTTAATCCCACGCCCACTTGCTCCTGCAGATATCTCAGCTTGCACTCGCCCACTGGACTGGTTTCTAATAAACTCATTCGGTCCAAACCGACCAAATAAACATAATAAGAGTCATTTAAAGCGTATATCGTGTCCACGGGTTCGAGGACTGCTAAGGACCCTGGCTCGCTACATATCGGGACACCGATGACTCTGCGAAATACGTTTTTTTTTCCACTTAAAAAGTCGTCAGGCGCGAACAAACCGTACGTCAAACAAAGTCAAAAATCGCTAACGTGAGTAATCCTTTGAGAGCGACATCAACGCCACGTGTTTCGTTTCTTTCTTTATTTTTGGTTTCGTTTTTTTTTTTCTCTTCTCCTCAAATCCGACTGCCTGTTGGTTCATTTTCCCCCGCCACAATATTACATGTGACATCTACAAGGAAAAACCGAATCTTACGTCAGCAGGGAAATGTCACGTTAGATGACGCACGCGGCGTTCTTATGTTTTAAAAGGGAATCATTTGATTGGGTGCTGCAGAGGCACGCCTAACCACAATCACCCCGCTCTTCGCCAAGTCACCGCCTGTGCCGCCGGTCCTCGAAAAAAGCGCCGAGGACGTGACCGCCACACATCCATATTTCGTCCTTATTTCTGCGCTTGAAATTCAAATCCCAGCGGACGGCGAAAAAGCACTGCGCGGACGCCGAGCCGGTTTGTCGGCCTGGCGTACGTGTCCTCCCAAGCCGTTAGTGGTCATATTACAAGACGACTCGCCCTTCAGAACGACGATTACAGCCTGAAACGTCCCCTCCAGGACCGAAATGAAACGGCGGCGCTGTCGAGGTTTTCTCCCCTGCACGGCGGTGTGGTTAAGTGCACCTACTGCTGTGGGTTTTGGTCTCCACAGTTACGTCGCACGGATTAGCGTCGTGTTGAAGAGAAAGCGGACAGAGCGAGTCTTTCAAAACCAGCGCTGCGTGGACTCGGCTGTTGCTCAGACAGTTACACACACACACACACACACACACACACACATCGTGCCACTCTGTCGTCCAAAAGCCTTAAGCCGAACACTATTCTTGTCCCTCTAGTCCAACAGTTTCAGGTTTGTGAGGTGGCTCGAAGCAGGGCGTCCAATCTCAGATCCGTAAACGTATTAGATTCGATTATATGTTGATTCCGATGATGTAGTTTGACCTTTCCAGCAGTTTTGGTGTGAGAGAAAAAAAAAAGTCTCTCACACACACACACACACACACACACACACACACTCGTACACTGGTATTGCTGACAGTGCAGGTTTAATCAAATGGATGTCAATGCGCCGAAGCAATTTAGCTAGACTGAGAGTTGGCTTCCTAGAGACGTCCCGTACCGAACTATTGGAATGTGCGTAAATAAACACACCGACCCATTTCGAGGCCCCGGTGTCTCTCTTCGCCTCCTGCAATCCAGTACATCCGTCGTTTTTACAGAGCTTTGTTCCGAGCGAAGGCGCAGGGCAGAGTCACGTTACAGATGTGGGCGCTGCAAATAACGGCGTGCGTGGCGCTTAATGATTTCAGCCCGCTCTACGGTCTGTTATGAATTTAAACACAGGCCCACCGTCGGCGATGCGATGCGCCGCTTCCAAAGACATCACGTCGCAAATGTTCTTCCAAAGAAAAAAAGAAAGAAATACAAAAAAGGTTGAGGTTTTATTTTATTTTATTTAATTTTTTTTTGAGGTAACCTACGATTTGAAAGCGAATCGCAAACGACGAACGAAGATACACTCGGAAACGGTTTTCCACAGCTGTGTCCAGATGTCAGGAGTGATATACAGTACGTATACAGCGACGACGTTGCGTTTCATCAGCATGGCTGGACGCTGGGCGATGAAGCAATGCGTTTCTGAGCAACGGCTAGGGATTTATGTTGGTTAGTGATTTCCTGGAAGATTCTTTTTTATAATCTTTTTTTAGGAAATACGCACAAACGGAAGACGGGGAAGTGGAGCTTGTTTCTGCTCGTATTTACAGCCAGACATTTCATTGTATTTGTATGATTAGAGAAGCTGCCTGTTAGGAATGTGGGGGAAATGTATTTATTTTTTTGCATCAAAGTTCCATGTCCAGTAATCTAATGAATAAATGAAATGGTATTAAATTAATACATTAATGCTAGCTATAAAAACAATAAAAACCCATGAAGACTGATCATTTTTCCCGGAAGGCATTGCTTGTGATAAATGTGAGGAAGCGTGCTGTGAGAACTTCAGGAGTGAACGTGATGTGGTTTTCAGGAACTTGAATAATTATTATTTAGATGATTTTATTTATTTATTTATTTTACATTTATTAAAAAATTCCTATCTACAAAATAGAATATTTTGTGTAATGATTTGGAATTTCATTCCTATACGTAATGATTTTGAACATTTCGCAGCTCTTTAAATGCACCTTCATGATTCACTTGATTTGAATTATGCGAAAACTAGAGATCTGATATCCAGCGCCGACGCCAGCAAAACAAAAAAAACACGGCAGATCGGATTTCGTAGAAAAATATATAATGAATCTGATCCGATTCTGTTACAAATGCGGGAGATTGGAATTGGATTCTGAATTTAAAACATTTTTTTTTTTACCCGTGTGTGTATTTTTTGGTTCAGATTGACTTTTATTATATTTATACTTTATTATAATTATTATAATAAAGTATAAATGAATGACTTTATTATAATTTATTTGTAAAGGGTGTCCTGTAGGTATGGAAGCCCATTTCCCCACTGAAAAAAATAAAATGAAATAACGTAATTATATGTAAAACTATATGTCTCAGAACCGCGGCTCCATATCTCGAAATTCTGACTTTGTTAAGGTCGCAATTACCGTTTAAAAAAAAAAAAAAAGAAAAGTTCTTCCTCCGTGGCGGAAATGGGCTTCCATATCCCGTCCAGCATCTCAGGATAAAAAAAAAAAACAACCCCACACCGGTCAAATAAAAGCTTGTATTTGCAGAACTTGCTCAATATGATGTCTCTGACTCGGATTTCCTGTGAGTAGAAATACAACCTGAATTCCAGAAAAGTTGGGACAGTATGGAAAATGCTAATAAAAACAAAGAGGAGTGATTTCTAAATGTACGTTGACTTGTATTTAAACCAAAAACGTATAAAGACAAGGGATGTGATGTTTTATCTAATCAACTGCATAGTATTTTGAAAGTAAACATGCATGCAACACGTTAGAAAAAAACTGGGACGGGGCAATTTAGGACTAATATTGAGAAGAAGTGAGAAGTTGTAATAAGAAGGTGATGCGAAACATTTATATAAGGAGCTTGGGAATATTTTGGTAAACCTTTGTCAGTCGACACTATTCGCCGCTGCATCCACAGATGCAAGTTAAGGCTTTACTATGCAACGTAGAAGCCGTACATCAACACTGTCCAGAGGCTCGGTCTCATCTGTGATGGACAGTAGCACAGTGGAATCAGGTTTTGTGGTCCGGCGAGTCGACGTTTCAAATAGTTTTAGGACAAAACAGCTGTCGTGTTCTCCGGGCCAAAGAGGAAATGGATCGTCCAAGCTGTTATCAGCGTCAGGTCCAAAAGCCAGCGTCTGTCATGGTATGTGGGCGTGTCAGTGCACATGGCACGGGTATCATTAATGCAGAAAGATATATACACATTTTGGAGCAACAGACACTGCCATCCAGAGCAGGACAACGACGAAGCACATTCTGCCCGGATTACAAGCGCATGGTTGCGTAAGCAGAGACTGCGGGTGCGAGCATGACCTGCTGCAGTCCTGACCTGTCTCCGACTGAGAACGTGTGGCGCATTATGAAGGGCAAAATAAAGCAACGAAATCTCTGTATAGTTGTACAGCAGAAGAAATGCATAACGGATGAATGGAGGAAAATTCCACTCGCTAACCTTAACCAACTGGTGTCTTCCCTCAGCGTCCAAACGCTTAATAAGTGTTACTCAAAGAAAAGCTGATGCTACACAGCGCTAAACAGTTTTTTGTTTTTTTTTTGCAGTGCGTTGCGGTCATCAGATTCGAAATGAGTGTATATTTTCAAAAATAAATCAAATTCACAAAGTAAAGCACCAAATAACATGCTAATGATGTGTCTTCAATATAGTACCGGGTGAACTGAATTTTCAAACGACTCTTTTCCATACTGTCCCAATTTTCTTCAGAATTGGGGTTGTATTTGGATTCGTTCTTCCTACAAATATGTATTTAAACACAAAGTTTATGGCGTCTGAAATCGCAGGACCGAGAAGCACAAGGCTGGGCGATATTATGATATGATACTGATATCGTGATATACCCGTATACTATCATGATACATGTTTCGGAGGACTCTGACTCAATCAACACCCCTTTACTAACCCTTTATTAAACATTACAGGCAGTTTGTTGTGTACTACAGGCTCGATTTCGACCGTCTGCTTCCGCCCATGTGAGACCTGAGATAATACGCTGCCTATTGTGTTCAATAAAGTGAGTTTTCTCTTCAATAGAACTCTTTCGTCTCAGAACTCTTGTGTGAGAGGACGTGGGGCGGGAGGCGTTTTTAAAAAGCCCC
>CM022772.1:17770165-17772665 GCA_012411365.1 Ameiurus melas
GCGCTGCATACCGCGCCGGCGCGTCGTCGTAAGGTTCCGTTCATAGGACACAGCGAGGACGGTACGGAATATCAGTTTTAGGATGTCGGGAAATTCAGTAGCATGGGGTCGGGATCGCCAGGGAATTACGCACTCGATTTCCGCTTCTCCGTGCCGAATGCGCTGACGACGCCACGTGGTCTTGGGGGGGGAATGTCAAACTTCACTCGTCACGAACAAGACGTTTCTACACAGGAAACTATTTCAGAGTACTAACGAGCGCGATTACGCAATCAGAACGAGTGCGCGGGAGACGTGCGCGTACTTGATTTACTCCCGCTCGCTCTCCACACGTCTGTGAATACACGCTCGGATTTATCTCACGCTGACTGCGCGGACGTACACACCCTCGCTGAGCCGCAGATCGAACCCCCATACACACACACACACACGCACGCGCGCGCACACACACGGCTTGTTGTGCAGTCTGTATCACCCTCTCTTCATGCTATCAGCATCAGGGGATCTGTTAGGCACTACTGACGCGCAAGAACCCGTAACGCGTTTCCCGCTGGTATCAGCTGACCAATCAGAGCGCTCGGCGAAAGAGCGCCATCCAATGGCGAGGAGGGAGGTTCAGCAGAGGAGTCTCAGCACAGAGCACGCTCTGAAAACTCGGGGCTAGTAACTCGTCTCTTTTGCGTGTGTGTGTGTGTGTTTTTCATTGACTGTAATGGAAATCGACTCCAGAGTGAAAATGTACCTTAAAAAAAATAAAATAAAATAATAATAATAATAATAATATAAACATATCGCTTCAGTCTAGGGTTTTTTTTCTCTCTCTCTCTCTATGTTTTCAGTCTTTCAGGAGACTTTTTCCTTTTTCCAACCGCTCTATCCGCCCTCTTCCGCAGACACGAACGATTGGTTAGTGTCTCTGTGATTGACAGGTGAGAGAGAGAGAGAGAGAGAGAGAGAGAGACACGCCTCCAATCAAAGGACAGGAACTGCTGCAGAATCGTCTGGATCGGAAAGTGCGATCCACTCACGGTCGTTATCATCGAATTGGACGCACGGCGGCTCAGAGGTTAACGCGCTAGTTTCGGGGTTCGAATCCCGCCTGCCCTGAGTGCGAGTGTGGCGTTTGGGGGAGGGGTTTCCTCCGGGTTCTCTGGTTTCCTTCCCAGTCCAAAGACATGCAGGATGATTTACATCCGATGGGTTGCCAACCCGCCCAGATCCCCCCCGGCTTGTGATCGGCTCCGGTCTAGGATAAGCGGTACGGAAAACGGACGCACGATTATCGCGAGAGACACGAGACGAAGAAGAAGAAAAGAGTCGAACGAGACGAGCGTTTACAACGGCAGCGAAAAAAAAAGCGCGAGCGAGCGCCCAGAAAGACTTCCTCTCTCCCGATCGCTGTTATTTTCACACTCAGCGCCTCTCCATCTGACTTCACTTATCTGTCTGGAGGCAGAGTGACGGACTAATAATCCCCCTTTCCTGTAATTATCCCTTCTTCCTGTCCTTCCTTCTCGCTTTCTCTCGCCTCTCTCCATTCTGTTTTCTAGGGTTTATATTCGTTTCGGAGTTCCTCCTCTCCGTGTGAGACTGTGCAGATGTCGGCACACCTACACAAAAATGCCAGGGCCGAGTGGAAAGACGTGAAAGACGTGGGGGGGGATTATTTATTTATTTTGCAAACTGTACCGTTACTTAATAAGAGGACGGGGGCTTTGGAGCGTAGTCTGCTTCTGCGATCAGGCCTGATCCTACAGGTCCACTGAGATCTCATTTATAACAGCTCTGTCTCTATTCTGTCTCTCTCTCTCTTTCCTCTCTCCAACTCTCGCTCCGAGTTAGTTTCATGGCTCCCTTGTTAAGCGCCGCTGTGCACTCTGGGAAAGCTCGGGACAGGAAGGCATTCTTCTTGGATATGCGTCCCGCAGGAGCCGTAACGGAGATATCGAAAAGAATTAGCGGAGAGAAAAACACGCTCATTTGTGTGGAAGAGGAATCGCAGATGGCGATGAAGATGTTTGGCTTGAGTGAAAGAATTCCGGCTCCGAGGACGATCGGTATCTGAAACAGACGTGTTCACGTTTCAGACGCTATACGACGTGCTGAAAAACGTGAACACGAAAGACGTCACAGAGCTAAAAACATTACTGTGTAAACTTTACTATAAAGCTGAAAAAGCTCAATTCTCTCCCTCTCTCTCTCTCTCTCAATCACTCTGTCTCTCTCTTTCCCTCTCTCTTTCAATCACACCCTTTCTCTCCCTCTCTCTCTCAATCACTCTGTCTCTCTCTTTCCCTCTCTCTCTCAATCACTCTGTCTCTCTCTTTCTCTCTCTCTCTCAATCACTCTGTCTCTCTCTTTCCCTCTCTCTCTCAATCACTCTGTCTCTCTCTTTCTCTCTCTCTCAATCACTCTGTCTCTCTCTTTCCCTCTCTCTTTCAATCGCACCCTCTCTCTCTTTCTCTCTCTCTCAATCACTCTGTCTCTCTCTTTCCCTCTC
>CM022772.1:17792665-17797665 GCA_012411365.1 Ameiurus melas
TCCAAACTGTTGCGTCACGGAAGTCCGAGTCGTCCCCGAGTCTCCGAATCTCGTCGGGAAAACGCTCGGACCGCGTTAAATCCGATCTGGAGCGGCGACACGTATCGGTTTTTGCCTGTAGCCCGCCTTAAGGCTCTTGTCTCTTTAGCAGCTCTGGGATTTGACCTCACAACCTTCCGACCGTCCCCACAGCAACGTCTTTGAAATTCTTACTTTTCAAGAAATCCCAGCTGGGAGACGTTTGATTTAAGGCCGCGGCTAATTGAGAAGCGTTTAAATGTTGATTTGGGCGTGAAAGGAATCAGGACGGACCTGAGACGAGACAACGGGTCCTCTCTAGCGGGAGCTCTCTAGCGTTTATTCGGCGTAATGTCCTGAGAGCTGCCGGTACTAATGATAGGAGAGAAATCCTCACAGCGGCAGCGTTAACTAGTGTGGAGTGATGGAGCGACATAACGCTGCAGTGGAGGAACCCGAAAGGAACTCGAATGGAATGGAAAGCGCGTCTGTTTCTGCCGGGACGCAGACGGAGTCCGTGGAGACGTTTTCTTTGTTACGCTGAGATTTCGCTACACTTGCGTCTTTTTTCTTTCTTTTCGTGGTTGTTGTTTAACTGTCCAAAAAGCGCTGTGTTGGAAACCTGCGTGGAGGCAGAGGGGGTAAAGGCCGGGATCGAGTACACTGAGATGCAGGGAGAGAACGGGTGAAAGGGGAGGGAGAGAGAGAGAGAGAGAGAGAGAGAGAAGAGAGAGAGAGAAAGGATCAGAGGGAGAGAGGTTGGCAGAGATGAGCTTCTGGCACCTTCTACACACAGCTCACTGAGACCGGTGCCAAAAAAACGGCAGACTGGGCTGTACCCAGTCTCTCTCTCTCTCTCTCTCTCTCTCTCTGTCTGTCTCTCTGTGTCTCACTCTGTCGCTTTTATCTCGTGTTATAGCTGTCTTCATTAACATACTGTATTCCTGAAATAGCTAAATCTACCTACAGTAATAACCACACAGAGGAACTGTTTGTGCTTGTGTGTCTGTTGTGTGTCTGTTGTGTGTCTGTTGTGGGTCTGTTGTGTCTATTGTGGGTCAGTTGTGTCTGTTGTGGGTCTGTTGTGTGTCTGTTGTGTCTGTTGTGGGTCTGTTGTGGGTCTGTTGTGTCTGTTGTGGGTCAGTTGTGTCTGTTGTGGGTCTGTTGTGGGTATGTTGTGGGTCTGTTGTGTCTGTTGTGGGTCAGTTGTGTCTGTTGTGGGTCTGTTGTGTGTCTGTTGTGTCTATTGTGTGTCTGTTGTGTCTATTGTGGGTCTGTTGTGTCTGTTGTGGGTCTGTTGTGTCTGTTGTGGGTCTGTTGTGGGTCTGTTGTGTGTCTGTTGTGTGTCTGTTGTGTCTGTTGTGTGTCTGTCGTGGGTATGTTGTGGGTCTGTTGTGGGTCTATTGTGTCTATTGTTGGGTCTGTTGTGGGTCAGTTGTGTCTGTTGTGTGTCTGTTGTGTCTTGTTTTGTTGTGTCTGTTGTGTGTGTCTGTGTGTCTTGTGTGTCTGTTGTGTGTCTGTTGTGTCTGTTGTGTCTATTGTGTGTCTGTTGTGTCTATTGTGGGTCTATTGTGTCTGTTGTGGGTCTGTTGTGTGTCTGTTGTGTCTATTGTGGGTCTGTTGTGTCTATTGTGGGTCTGTTGTGTCTATTGTGTGTCTGTTGTGTCTGTTGTGGGTCTGTTGTGGGTCTGTTGTGGGTCTGTTGTGTGTCTGTTGGGTGCGGTCTGTTGTGGGTCTGTTGTGGGTCTGTGTGTGTCTGTTGTGGTCTGTTGTGGGTCTGTGGTCTGTTGTGTCTGTTGTGGGTCTGTTGTGTGCTGTTGTGGTTTGGTTTTGTGTCTGTTGTGGGTCTGTTTTGGGTCTTTTGTGTGTCTGTTGTGTGTGTGTTGTGGGTCTGTTGTGGGTCTGTTGTGGGTCTGTTGTGTCTGTTGTGCGTCTGTTGTGGGTATGTTGTGGGTCTGTTGTGGGTCTGTTGTGTCTATTGTGGGTCTGTTGTGGGTCAGTTGTGTCTGTTGTGGGTCTGTTGTGGGTCTGTTGTGTGTCTGTTGTGTGTCTGTTGTGTCTATTGTGTGTCTGTTGTGTCTATTGTGGGTCTGTTGTGTCTGTTGTGGGTCTGTTGTGTGTCTGTTGTGTGTCTGTTGTGGGTCTGTTGTGTGTCTGTTGTGGGTCTGTTGTGTTGTGTCTGTTGTGGGTCTGTTGTGTGTCTGTTGTGTGTCTGTTGTGTCTATTGTGTGTCTGTTGTTCTATTGTGGGTCTGTTGTGTCTGTTGTGGGTCTGTTGTGTGTCTGTTGTGTGTGTGTTGTGTCTATTGTGGGTCTGTTGTGTCTATTGTGGGTCTGTTGTGTCTGTTGTGGGTCAGTTGTGTCTGTTGTGGGTCTGTTGTGTGTCTGTTGTGTCTGTTGTGGGTCTGTTGTGTTTATTGTGGGTCTGTTGTGTCTATTGTGGGTCTGTTGTGTCTGTTGTGGGTCTGTTGTGGGTCTGTTGTGTCTGTTGTGGGTCTGTTGTGGGTCTGTTGTGGGTTTGTTGTTTGTCTGTTGTGGGTCTGGTGGGTCTGTTGTGGGTCTGTTGTGTGTCTGTTGTGGGTCTGTGTCTATTGTGTGTCTGTTGTGTCTGTTGTGGTCTGTTGTGGGTCTGTGTGGTCTGTTGTGTGTCTGTTTTGGGTCTTTTGTGTGTCTGTTGTGTCTGTTGTGGGTCTGTTGTGGGTCTGTTGTGGGTCTGTTGTGTGTCTGTTGTGTCTGTTGTGTCTGTTGTGGGTATGTTGTGGGTCTGTTGTGGGTCTGTTGTGTCTATTGTGGGTCTGTTGTGGGTCTGTTGTGTCTGTTGTGGGTCTGTTGTGGGTCTGTTGTGGGTCTGTTGTGTCTGTTGTGGGTCTGTTGTGTGTCTGTTGTGTCTGTTGTGGGTCTGTTGTGTGTCTGTTGTGTGTCTGTTGTGTCTATTGTGTGTCTGTTGTTCTATTGTGGGTCTGTTGTGTCTGTTGTGGGTCTGTTGTGTGTCTGTTGTGTGTCTGTTGTGTCTATTGTGGGTCTGTTGTGTCTATTGTGTGTCTGTTGTTCTATTGTGGGTCTGTTGTGTCTGTTGTGGGTCTGTTGTGGGTCTGTTGTGTCTATTGTGGGTCTGTTGTGTCTATTGTGGGTCTGTTGTGTCTGTTGTGGGTCAGTTGTGTCTGTTGTGGGTCTGTTGTGTGTCTGTTGTGTCTGTTGTGGGTCTGTTGTGTGTCTGTTGTGTGTCTATTGTGTCTAATGTGGGTCTGTTGTGTCTACTGTGGGTATGTTATGTCTGTTGTGGGTCTGTTGTGGGTCTGTTGTGGGTCTGTTGTGTCTATTGTGGGTCTGTTGTGTCTATTGTGGGTCTGTTGTGTCTGTTGTGGGTCTGTTGTGTCTGTTGTGGGTCTGTTGTGGGTCTGTTGTGGGTTTGTTGTGTGTCTGTTGTGTGTCTGTTGTGGGTCTGTTGTGGGTCTGTTGTGTCTGTTGTGGGTCTGTTGTGTGTCTGTTGTGGGTCTGTTGTGTGTCTGTTGTGTCTATTGTGTGTCTGTTGTGTCTGTTGTGGGTCTGTTGTGTGTCTGTTGTGGGTCTGTTGTGGGTCTGTTGTGGATCTGTTGTGTGTCTGTTTTGGGTCTTTTGTGTGTCTGTTGTGTGTCTGTTGTGTCTGTTGTGGGTCTGTTGTGGGTCTGTTGTGGGTCTGTTGTGTCTGTTGGGTCTGTTGTGTGTCTGTTGTGTGTCTGTTGTGGGTCTGTTGTGGATCTGTTGTGGGTCTGTTGTGTCTGTTGTGGGTCTGTTGTGTGTCTGTTGTGGGTCTGTTGTGTGTCTGTTGTGGGTCTGTTGTGGATCTGTTGTGGGTCTGTTGTGTCTGTTGTGGGTCTGCTGTGGGTCTGTTGTGTCTGTTTTGTGTCTGTTGTGGGTCTGTTGTGTCTGTTGTGTCTGTTTTGGGTCTGTTGTGTGTCTGTTGTGGGTCTGTTGTGTCTGTTTTGGGTTGGTTTTGGGTCTGTTGTGTGTCTGTTGTGTCTGTTTTGGGTCTGTTGTGTGTCTGTCGTGTGTCTGTTGTGTCTGTTGTGTCTGTTTTGGGTCTGTTGTGTCTGTTGTGTGTCTGTTGTGTCTGTTTTGGGTCTGTTGTGGGTCTGTTGTGTCTGTTTTGGGTCTGTTGTGTGTCTGTTGTGTGTCTGTTGTGTGTCTGTTGTGGGTTCATCTGCAAATAGTAAATAAAAAAGTCACTTTTCTGATCATTAAGAAGAAGAGTACATGTACAGTGGTGTGAAAAAGTGTTTGCCCCCTTCCTCATTTCCTGTTCCATTGCATGTTTGTCACACTTAAGTGTTTCGGAACATCAAACCAATTTAAACAATAGTCAAGGACAACACAAGTAAACACAAAATGCAATTTGTAAATGAAGGTGTTTATTATTAAAGGTGAAAAAAAATCCAAACCATCATGGCCCTGTGTGAAAAAGTGATTGCCCCTAAACCTAATAACTGGTTGGGCCACCCTTAGCAGCAACAACTGCAACCAAGCGTTGCTTGTATAACGTGCAATGAGGCTTTTACAGCGTCCTGGAGGAATTTTGGCCCACTCATCTTTGCAGAATTGTCTTAATTCAGTTACATTAGAGGGTTTCGAGCATGAACGGCTTTTTAAGGTCATACCACAACATCTCAATAGGATTCAGGTCAGGACTTTGGCTAGCCACTCCAAAGTCTTCATTTTGTTTTTCTTCAGCCATTCGGTGGTGGACTTGCTGGTGTGTTTAGGATCATTGTCCTGCTGCAGAACCCAAGTTCGTTTCAGCTTGAGTAACGGAACAGATGGTCGGACATTCTCCTTCAGGATTTCTTGGTAGACAGCAGAATTCATAGTTCCTTTTAATCACGGCAAGTCTTCCAGGTCCTGAAGCAGCAAAACAGCCCCAGACCATCACACTACCACCACCATATTTTACTGTTGGTATAATGTTCTTTTTTGAAATGCAGTGTTCCTTCCCCCCAGATATACTTG
>CM022772.1:17807665-17810165 GCA_012411365.1 Ameiurus melas
TAGGTTTAGGGGCAATCACTTTTTCTCACACGGGCCCTGATGGTTTGGTTTTTTTCACCTTTAATAATAAACACCTTCATTTACAAATTGCATTTTGTGTTTACTTGTGTTGTCCTTGACTATTGTTTAAATTGGTTTGATTTTCCGAAACACTTAAGTGTGACAAACATGCAAAGGAACAGGAAATGAGGAAGGGGGCAAACACTTTTTCACACCACTGTAACCTCCAAAGCCCTGCCATGATCTCTTTAAGAATCCTGTCTGCTCAAGCGCTTCATGGTGCAATTTGTATGCAAACGAGCCTGTTTACTGAACTGAAGGACTAATGAGCTGGTGAAGATGTCTGCGCAGCCGGATCCACATTTACAGCTCACACGCTGACACTAATCTAATCCCCGTCACCTACATTTTTACTAGCAGGTGCGTCGTTCCAATGTTTTTACGGTTACGACTATCCTACTTACGACATTTTCTATCATTACCGATCATGCGGAGACGTGAGCTTGATCGCACCGGTAGATGATACCAACGATGATGATGATGATGATGATGATGATGATGAAATTGACGCATGGAGGAAACTTCGGGAATCGGCCCCCACGCCGTTCGGTGTCACAAATGAGCGACCATTTCGAAATCTTGATGATTTCTTGATCGGAAAAAGCATGCGGTGCAAATACTTTTCCCAACCGCCTTTTCCAGTCTGAATGAGTACGATGAGGAAGAGAATCGAGATGGTCGACGCGGTCGTTATCGGGCAGTCGTACCGATACAGTAACTAATAAAGCTAAAGCTAAATGAATTTTGTATATATATATATATATATATATATATATATATATATATATATATATATATATATATATATATATATATATATATATATATAAATATACATAATTGGCGGAAATGTAACAGTGATTGAAGTATCAGGAAAAAAAAAAATTCTGATAGCAGGAAACACGGCCGCTACCGGCGTACGGTCCACTCCATACACACTCTCCCTCACACTACAACACAGACACACACTCTTACATTGATGGCTTTGTTTGTGTTTGTGCCAAGAAAGAAGAGTGCGGTATTAAAGTGAGGAAGGCTGAGCCTGTTTGCTCACGGTAAGACGCAACACAAAACACACACACACACACACACACACACAAGTAAGAAGCACCTTCCCACACCAATGGCCCTGAGGTTGTGCCAACCAGAACTTTTTTTTTTTTTTTTTTTTTTTTTTTTTTTTTTTTTTTTTTTTTTTTTTTTCCCCCCCAAAAGGAGCGCTCAGTACGCGAGACTGACAATGACGGCAGCGTTTAGCGACGCTATACAAAAATGTTTACAAAAGCAATAATCACAAGGACAAAGAGCAGAGCCAGAAAAACAAATAAAAGTAACCAACTTACGCCGCAGAATATACACACACGGAGGACGAGAAAAAAAGAAAGAAAGAAAGAAAGAAAAAAAATAAACAAACCCACAGCTTTTTTTTACTTCTTTTTCTCCACAACGTTCAGACACACAAGCAGCAAACATCGCGGAATAAACGAACCACGTGGATTAAACAAAGACGCATGACAGAAGGAACATCAAATTCGATTTTGGCTGCGGCTCCTCGGAGGGCAAACGTGAACAAACGAATGAAATCATTCGTCGGGTCTCTATTATGTAGTTTTTTTTTTTTTTTTTTAAAAACCCACCCTAAATAATCACATCCACACAGATGTATACAGAAAAAGAAGGCCTAGAAATACAGCCTGCAAGTGTGTGTGTGTGTGTGTGTGTGTGTGTGTCAGGGAGGTGTGTTGGCACGGCGTGCCAGCGGCGGTTCTGGATTCCCGCATGGCTTCCCGCGGTGTGCCGGGCTCGGCCGCGGCTATTTGGAGGCTGATAAAAGCAGCGGGGACACACTGGATTAGCAGCGATAAGATAACAGAGCGCCGTAAGGGCTAACATTGTGAACGGGCAGCGCGCTGGCCAGCCCTGCCGGGCACAAACATGGTGTGTGTGTGTGTGTGTGTGTGTGTGTGTGTGTGTGTGTGTGTGTGTGTGTGTGTGTGTGTGAGCAAGAATGGCAGACATGCTGGTAAATGTTAAATGAAATCCAGTAGCAGGGCTAATCCTTTACAACACTGAGGTCAGCCTCAAGTTTATTGGGTTTTACACATGAGACTCTATTAAATATTTCTAGCACAATAACTCTTACAATATTATCCTGTTTTGAGGAAAGAATAATAAACCCGACGCTGTAAAGCCTGTAAAAGCTGTTGTTTTTGATATACATATGGAGCCAAGAGTACGATCGAGCAGTACTGAACATTATAGAGCAGTATGGAGCAGTATGGAGCAGTACTGAGCAGTATAGAGCAGCATAGAGCAGTATTGAGCAATAAAGAGCGGTATGGCGCAGAATGGAGCAGTACTGAGCATCATAGAGCAGTATGGAGCACTATAGAGCAGTATTGAGCAGTATAGAGCAATAAAGAGCAGTATAGAGCAGTAT
>CM022772.1:17820165-17860165 GCA_012411365.1 Ameiurus melas
TATACATCAGACAGACAGATAGATAGATAGATAGATAGATAGATAGATAGATAGATAGATAGATAGATAGATAGATAGATAGATAGATAGATAGATAGATAGATAGATTAAAAGAGAAAAGAGGGTATGACAGACTGCTACATTTCGGCTAGCCTACTGTACCTCATTAGCGCTGATTAGCCTAATCATATTTACACAACACTTAGAGGTTAATTAGTCTTAATGCTGGACTTCGTGTTTAGTCTGTAATGAATATTTTAGGCTATATTTAATTATGTTAAGATGTACAGATGGTAGCTTGTAGAGCTTCGGCTGTCCGTTAACTTTTAATTTAATTTTGTTTATTTTTTCCCCCCAGTGACTTACATTTTATGAGCAACGTCTCGATTTGTTATTTTGATACACTTGTAAAAGGCTTCACTGCTTCAAGCGCCATGTTTAGCTGTTGAGCTAGCGTCTCTCTCTCTCTCTCTCTCTCTCTCTCTCTCTCACACACACACACACACACACACACACACACTGGGCAAATTAAACTGGGGGGTTAGTACTGGAGACACCATGCTGTAAACATAAAGTGTGTGTGTGTGTGTGTCAGAGAGGGATCACATTGCATTAGCTACATCCTTACACACCAGGCTGAGGTAAATGTAGGTCCACGAACAATAGGACACTCCAAAAGTGAAAAATAAGGACACTGTGCACTGAAAAATGCGAAACAGTATATACGTCTTTCAGGCTATAGGCAAAACCTTGCGTCATAGTCTGGCACTGCGTCCCAAATCGCACGCCACAAGTTGTGTAGCATTCTACGCTATTTTGTAGTATAAATAGTGTGATTCAGACCCCCCCAAAAAACAAAAAAAACAAAGTGTAGGCTACTTTGAGTTCCCGGACGATGCACTCGTTGAACGGGGGGGAAAAACGAAGTGTGGAATGATGGACACTTGATGCGCTCAACGTTCACAGCTTTCCTTACGTAGCGGATGGGAAAGGCGCTATATCGGGCGCAGATGCTGAACGAAAAAAAAAAAAAAGAAAAGAAATGGCTGTTTATTTTGACCGCAGCCATAACCGTGATTTACTATGTCGATTTTAAGTTGCGCAAGCAAAATTCGCCTGCGGAGACGATTACGCCGCCGTCTGACGGTGACTGAGGGGCTTGTTGGGCATAAACGGAAACATTAGAATGAACGGAAACATGTACCAATTCGATTTTGTTATCTGTTTGGCTAGTTCGCTAATGCTAGCGCCATGGTATTTCGTGCATTTTCCCTCGACCCGGGAAGCAGCATATATTTCCGGTTAGTACAATATCGAAAGTGCGCCATTTGATACGATACCACCCTTCTAAAATTCATACACTCGACGGCAGAGTATATAGTGCATAGTATAAGTATATAGTGTATAGTATGTCATTTGGGACACACTACATCTTTTGGAGTTTTGGTTAGCTAACACAAGCTAACTGTCCAAGGTTTTTTTATACAGGCTATCAGTGTCTAAAGAATTAAAAAAATGGCAGAAACGAGCCTTCAACGTGATGAAACTGAGGTATCATTTATTTATTTATTTATTGGTTTTCCGAAGGAACCAATCCGTACGAATTTCAGTCCGTACGAATTAGCAAAGAGCTAAAGAATCATTTCCCAGCACTTTTACACAATGCTAACATTTATAGGCTAGTGGATGATGATTATTCCGTTCTTTCTTGCATACATACATACCATCTACAATCAGGCTCTTTAGGGTTCTCAAAATGGGGTCCGTGAAGCATATGAGGTCCTCGACGTGTTCACGTTTTTGTATTTTATTACGCTGTTTGAAACTCAACATTATCAAAGCTACTATATTTATTTTTGTGTTTTTGTTTTTTTTACAGCTATTAGCCGGTTTAATTGGTTAAGTAGCTTTAACAACTCAAAAACAAGTATATAAATAAGGTCAATTTGGACCTAATGGTGAAAAGTTGATGAATAAAAAGCTCTATGGATTGAATAAATAGCCAAAACATTATTATACACGTTTAACTAATGAGTCTAATATTTGAATAGTTGGACCTTCGTTGTAAAAATAGATTCTCGGTTAAGGTCCTTGGAATTTATTTCATACATGAAGTAGTGCCTGGCTGCAAACTTTTTGATATCCTCTACGTCAGGAAACCGAGAACGCCTCTTCTAAGATTCTTCATCATTCTGACGTTGTTTTGTACATCTAGTATGTTTATTGTTACCATGGTTATTATATTTACATTCGACATGTTCGCGTTAAGTGAACTGAATTTGAACTATTCAGGCAGACACAGAGTGAGGCCTCGAGTCCCGAGCCGGTCACTGGAGGTTCAGTAGGCACCCTGGCACCCACACTGTAATGGTGAAAGAAGCAGCCGGGCACCACATGCTGCCTAATGAAGTGAAGTCATCAATGGTAGATTGATTGATCAACTCAATGCCCAGGCAATGAAATGAAGTACAGGAAAGCTAACGGAGCGATGCGTACGAGAAGTATCAGATGGCCGGGGATTCGACTGGTGTTAAGGAAGTAATAATAATGCTGCCTTCTAAACAAAACATGCCCTAATGGAGCACATTTGCCACTTTCTCCTTCTTGCTTTTCTGTGTCTTTCCCTCCCCGCAGCCTCTCTCTCTCTCTCTCTCTCTCTCTCTTTCTTGATTGCCGCTCTCATACATACTGTCTCTCGCCCTCTCTCGCTGTCTTTCTTTCATTATTTTCTTCCTCCTGTGCCAGTCTGCAGGGCCGAGTGCCAACCCTTCTCCTCCAGTGGGCACCGTGCCCCGTACTTTATGCAAATCGAGCACCAGCTTCCTTCTCTTTCTCTCCTTCTCTCTCCCTCCACCCCCCTCCCCAGCCCTTTATCTCCACTTTCCTTCTTCTTTCTCTCCGCACTTATCCTTCAGCAGCACCCTGGTCCTGATCCTGTCAGACACTAGTTAACATTCCTGCAGTCAAATAATATTTTGATATAGCGTGTTTATAAAGGGAGGAGGTATGCACCTGCACTTTCCATATCCGAGGAGAAATGAAATAGACATGTCGGGAGTCTGAAGTTTGCTTCTTTAGTTTGTAGTAGCCGTGAGACGCGTTTCGCCGACAAGTAATAGTTCCGCCTCCATTCGGTTATCGTTCTTCCTAAGCCCCGCCTCTCAGATTTTGACCGTAGCGGAAGACTGGAATGAAATTTTTGTAGACGTTATTTTGGTTCCTTTACCTGTTCCTTTAACGTTTTAAAACCCTCACTCCTGCACACACACACACACACACACGCACGGACAAAACTAAATTCCCCATGCACACACACTCACACTTACACACAAGAGTCCTCCCATCCATTCACAAACACTAACAAGGCAGTCCATTCACCAAACAGACGAATTCACTTTGTGTACCTAACGGGCGTTTTCGGTACAAAGATCACACTGATAACAATCCAACACACACACACACACACACATCTCTAATTGAGATGTTTTATAAGAGAAAGAACAGGCTTGATAACAGAATGTGAGTGTGAGTGTGTTTATATGTGAGGGAGAGCGTGAGTGACAGGAAGACACCATGAGCACAAGGTTAGAATAAGCTGAGAGTCTGGATTATTAGCATAAATATTTCAAAGGGGGAGCACGGTGGCTTAGTGTTTAGTACGTTCAGGGTCGGGGGTTCAATTCCCACCGTGGCCCTGTGTGTGCATGTTCTCCCCGTGCTGCGGGGGTTTCCTCTGCGTACTCCGGTTTCCTCCCCCAGTCCAAACACATGCATGGTAGGCTGATTGGTGTGTCTAAAGTGTCCGTAGTGTATGAATGGGTGTGTGTGTGCGTATAGGAGTGTGCCCTGCGATGGATTGGCACTCTGTCCAGGGTGTACCCCGCCTTGTGCCCGATGCTCCCTGGGATAGACTCCAGGTTCCCCGTGACCCTGAAAACAATAAGCGGTATAGAAGATGCATGGATGGATATTTCAAAAGTGCAGTTAGTGTTTTGGTCGAAGGTAGATGGCGCTATTTTCAAAAATAAAGCTAGCGCCATCATTCAGCTCAGGACCACACCATAACACACACACACACACACACACACCTAGCTTAAAAGGCTAGTGCAAAAGACAGTACTTCCAGTGAATTCCAGTCCTACACTAGTGTCTAACGAAGGTGCTATATTTGTTCGGATTTGTTCGTCAGCTAACGTTCACCGAAACACTAACTGCACCTTTAAATTGAAAAAAAAACAAACAACTGGAAGCTATGGCTGGCCAATAAAGCAATAATCCTCTCTCTCTGGTACTGTACGAGCGTCCTGGATGTCGTGTAGAGAACTTCAAATAAGAATTTTTTATTTTTTTAATCATTTAATTAGCCCCGCCTCTTAGATTTTGACCGTAGCGGATTTAAAATCTTCATAATATAGACATATTGGGCTTCATTTATCGAGCTGGACACGGACAAATGTATTCGTAATATCATTCATGCACGCACACAAAAAATATGTGGGATACTTCGAAAATATTCGCATTCTACAAGAACCCCTGAAGTTACGCCAATTTACATATACGGAGACTGTCCAATGCAAACGTCGTGAACCAGTTTGTGAAATTCGGTTGCTTCCTATTAAGGATTTGAAAGAAATCAGACCAAAATAAATCCATAAATTACAACAAATAAGACGAGTCGTTCATTTCCTATAAAGTAAATAACGGTAAATAAGTAAATAAGGAGTAACGGCGGCCTTTAAAAGGAGGAAAAGTTACTGTATGTATGGTGTGTAGCAGCAATGGCTGAGCTGCATTACTGGAACATTTCGCCCACGCTGCAATTACAACGTGCTCTTTCATCGTTTAGTGGCCACCTTGTCATTTTCAGCTCTCTGTCGCTTTAGATGGTTTTTTTTTTTATCTTTTGTAAATCTGGCCAAAAATTGTGCAGTCCGGTTTGGCCCGCGAAGGCGTTTACACGCGACGTTTGCTGAATATTCATTTAAATAACGTAAGGAATTAAGGGTCGCTGTAGATCTAAGAGATCGCCGATGGATCTGAACGCACAGAACTTTAGCACGTTCTGCAGTCATGCAAATGAGGGAACAGTGAATCTGAGCGAAAGCGACATGCTACGAAGGACGTCATTTTTTTATTTTTAAAACCAGACAGCGTCATCAAAACAAAAGTCTGCACTCGAGCCAACTCTCTCTCTCTCTCTCTCCCTTTCTCTCTCTCTCTCTCTCTCTCTTCCTTTCTCTCTCTCTCTCTTTTTCTCTCTCTTCTCTCTCTCTCTTTTTCTCTCTCTCTCCCTTCTCTTTCTCTATCTCTCTTTTTCTCTCTCTCTCTCTCTCTTTTTTTCTCTCTCTCTCCCTTTCTCTTTCTCTCTCTCTCTCGCTTTTTCTTTCTCTCTCTCTCTTCTCTCTCTTTCCCTTTCTCTTTCTCTCTCTCTCTCTTTTTCTCTCTCTCTCTCTCATTTTTTTTCTCTCTCTCCCTTTCTCTCTCTCTCTCTCTTTTTCTCTTTCTCTCTCTCTCTTTTTCTCTCTCTCTCTCTCTTTTTTTCTCTCTCTCTCCCTTTCTCTTTCTCTCTCTTTTCTCTCTCTCTCTCTTTTTTTCTCTCTCTCTCCCTTTCTCTTTCTCTCTCTCTCTCTCGCTTTTTCTTTTCTCTCTCTCTCTTTTTTCTCTCTCTTTCCCTTTCTCTTTCTCTCTCTCTCTCTTTTTCCTCTCTCTCCCCTATCTCTCTCTCTCTTTTTTTCTCTTTCTCTATCTCTCTTTCTCTCTCTCCCTCTCTTTCTCTCTCTCTCTCTCTCTTCTTTTTTTCTTTCTCTCTCTCTCCCTCTCTCTTTCTCTCTCTCTCTCTCCCTTTCTCTCTCTCTCTCTTTTTTTCTTTCTCTCTCTCTCTCTCTCTCTCTCTCTCAAGATTCAAGAATTAAGTCACTTTATTGGCATGGTAAAAGACTTTATATTGCCAAAGCATTGGAAACATTAAATTACACACACATACACGTTTACACACATTCACACACAATTAAAAAAAAAAGGTTTGATGGAATAATCGCAGTAAAAGAAGAAGACAATACACGATGATTTGTCTGAGCATTTGTCTGAGTGCTGGTGTTATTGTGCCGTTCGTGGTCCAGTGACCAGACTTGGTTGGAGCTTGCTGAGGTTGCTCCTAGCAGGTGTGGGAGTTTGTGGCATCAGATTGAAGACTTTTTTCATGGATTGTGAAATAATGTTTCTCTAAATTGTGTATAATTAGGTCATGTTGGTGAAAATTCTTAAAAAGTTCTGTTTCCACTACACTTAGTGTGCAGTTAGTCTTTGTTTGGTAGCCAGGTCTGTGTGTGTGTGTGTGTGTGTGTGTGTGTGTGTGTGTGTGTGTGTGTGTGTGTGTGTGTGTGTGTGTCTGGCCGTCTCCATGGCGAGGTTGTGTTCACCGAGTCTGTACATGGTCAGGACTTTTCTTAGTTTAGGGTCGGTCACTGTTCTCAGGTGTCCTGCCAGTTCATATTCTCTGTTTCGGGAGAGATAGCGTTCTCATTTACTGTTCTCAGAGCTGTTGCGTCTGTCCGGTGTTTTTACATGTTTATATATTCGTTCTGTGGTTTAATCGTTTGATTTGGTCGGTCTGGGCTTTTATTCTGGGGTTTGGTTGGACATGTTTTGGATTGTAAAGGCAGCTCTGGGACCAGCTTGCTGAGGAGGCTTCTCTCTGGGGTTAGCTCTCGGTATCTCAGCGACTTTGTGATGGAGGGTCACGAAGTTTCATTTGAACTATTAGCGGCTACAGTCCTAATTCTGCTCTGCAGGTACTATTTGGAGCCTGTCTCACAAAAGGTGTGCAGGAGGTCTAGATGTTGCTGTAGATCTTCTTTTGTGGGTGACAGCAGCACCAGATCATCTGCTCTCTCTCTCTCTCTCTCTCTCTCTCTCTCTCTCTCTCTCTCTCTCTCTGTCTGTCTGACTGTCTTGTGTGGTTCTCTCCAATTAAGACCCCTCATGCACTTGGATGATTCCTTGTTATGTCTTATATTTTGCACAAGGTCGTGAGTTGTTAGGTCATGAGCTGTTAGATCCCTGAATAAGGCCCGTAGTCATCATCATCATCATCATCATTGGTGGAAAATGTCTTCTTTTGTTCATTTAAAAGTGCATTCGAGGTCTCTGACGGTGTGATAGGGTTCGACATTTGAATGTGTTCATGAAGCTCCGCCCCCAGGATCATAGGTGGCCTGTGTACTGCAGTGTGTATAAAACGACTGAGAGGAAGCGCGTCCATGCACAAACATGCTTTCTGAACCGGGAGTCAGTTTTCCAAACGGGTTTTCTCAGGGACTTTATACACTTTTGCTAAGGCCATGGCTTAATCCGTTGTTGTTGCTGTTGTTGTTTTATGTTTTTATGTTCTATATATTATTTACAAACAAAAAAAAACCTTTACAATTATAAAGCGCAATAAAACCTGTTTTTTTCTAATTGTCTGAATAATTGGGAGAATTGTTACTTTAACTTGAAGCAAAATGATGATGAAATAATAACATTTTAGCCATTGTCCTGCCTTATGTACAGTGCACGTGCACACACACACACACACACACACACACACAGAGAAGGGCATGTACTCCACAGCTCTCTGCTGCTTCAAGATGGTGCCACGTCACAAGCTGACTTGGCTTCATGTCAGAGAATATGAATGAAAAGAGAGAATGCGTGTGTGTGTGTGTGTGTGTGTGTGTGTGTGAGTGAGACAGAAATAGAGAGACAGCCCGGTAGGGAAGAACGCTCCCATCAATTTATAAAAGACAAAAGGCCGAAAGCTGCGTGTCGGAAATGAAATCGCCTCGGTCACAAAAGCACGGCTCTGACAAATTCAAATAGAGTGCTAGCAGTAGAGCCAAGGAGGGTAAGAAACACCTGGAACAACACACACACACACACACACACACACACACACACACACACACACACACATACACACAGTCATCCACTGTCACGGCATATCATAGCTTCAAACAGCTTTCAGCCACTTTCACAAACCATTTCTTCCTAAATTAAACTGTTTCATGTGAATTTGTCACAACCCATAAAATAAAAGTATACATGGGGTTATATTACTCAGGGTCAAAGGTCAATTCTGTGGTTTCTCCCTAACCACTGTGCAATGCTGGCTGTATCATCTACTTTTTCATTCTTTAGTGCTGTTTTTTTTTAAGAAAGAAGGAAGGAAGGAAAATAAAACAAAGAACACAAAGTAAATAAGAAGGAAATAAAGGAGTAAGAATGTTTAAGAAAGAAAGAAAGAAAGAAAAGATGGACACGTGAGCGAAAGAAAGGAAAGAAAGAACAAAAATAAATACATGTGAAAGAAAGAAAGAACTTCCCAATATTTTTAACCTCATATGTAGGATTTGTTGAAAAGAAGAGAAAGTGAGTGAGTGAGTGAGTGAGAGTGAGAGAGTGACTGTGAGTGAGTGAGAGGGTGAGCGAGTGAGTGAGTGAGTGTGAGTGAGTAAATGAGTGAGAGTGAGAGAGTGAGTGAGTGAGAGGGTGAATGAGTGTGAGTGAGTGAGTGAGAGTGAGAGAGTGAGTGAGTGAGAGGGTGAGAGAGCGAGTGAGTGTGAGTGAGAGAGTGAGTGAGTGTGAGTGAGTGAGTGAGAGTGAGTGAGTGAGAGGGTGAGAGAGCGGAGGTGTGAGAGAGTGAGAGAGTGAAGCAGAGTGATTGAGAGTGAGTGAGTGAGTGAGTGAGATGAGGAGAGTGAGGGGTGAGTGAGTGTGAGGATGAGTGAGTGTGAGTGAGTGAGTGTGAGAAGTGTGGGTGGAGTGAGTGAGTGAGTGAGTGAGGAGTGAGTGAGTATGAGTAAATGAGTGAGAGTGATGAGTGAAGGGTAATGAGTGTGAGTGAGAGTGAGAGTGAGAGAGTGAGTGAGTGAGGTGAGAGATGAAGAGCGTGAGTGAGAGAGGATGAGAGTGAGAGAGAGGATTGATAGTGAGTGAGTAAATGAGTGAGAGTGAGAGGAGTGAGTGAGTGAGGGGTGAATGAGTGTGAGTGAGTGAGTGAGAGAGAGTGGAGATAGGAGAGAGATCATGAGTGAGAAAGATATGAGTGAGAGTGAGAGAGAGGATGAGTGAGTGTGAGTGAGTAAATGAGTGAGAGTGAGAGAGTGAGTGAGTGAGAGGGTGAGAGAGCGAGTGAGTGTGATTGAGAGAGTGAGTGAGTGAGTGAGTGAGTGAGAGTGAGAGAGTGAGAGGGTGAGTGAGTGAGTGAGTGAGTGAGTGAGTGAGTGAGTGAGTGAGAGGGTGAGTGTGTGTGAGTGAGTGAGAGTGAGAGAGAGGATGAGTGAGAATGAGTGAGTGAGTGAGAGGGTGAGAGAGCGGAAGTGAGTGTGATTGAGAGAGTGAGTGAGAGGGTGAGTGAGTGTGAGTGAGAGATGGAGGATGAGTGAGGTGAGAGGTGAGTGGAGTGTGAGTGAGAGTGAGAGGGTGAGTGAGTGAGAGAGAGAGGGTGAGTGAGAGGGTGAGTGAGTGTGAGTGAGAGGGTGGGTGAGAGGGTGAGTGAGTGAGAGAGAGAGGGTGAGTGGGTGAGAGTGAGAGTGAGTGAGAGGGTGAGTGAGAGTGAGAGGGTGAGAGAGAGAGAGGGTGAGTGAGTGAGAGTGAGAGAGAGTGAGAGGGTGAGTGAGTGTGAGTGAGTGAGTGAGTGTGAGAGAGAAAGAGAGAGACAGAGAGAGAGTGAGAGAGAGAGAGAGTGAGAGGGTGAGTGAGTGAGAGTGAGAGAGAGTGAGAGAGAGGGTGAGTGAGAGTGAGAGGGTGAGTGAGAGTGAGAGGGTGAGAGAGAGAGTAAGTGAGTGAGTCAGTGAGAGAGAGAGAGAATTTGGTAGAAAGTGTGTGTGGCTGCACTTCAGGATCATTCGCAGTTCTGTAGCAGCTCTGTGCTGAGCCTCGACTCTGCCTCGACTCTGCCTCGACTCTGCCTCGACTCTGCCTCGACTCTGCCTCGACTCTGCCTCGACTCTGCCTCTGCTGTAACTGTCTGGATTAAATGGCTGGCTGTAAATGTGGAAGTAAGTCGCTCCTGCCAGACTGTTTGTGATCATCACTCTGTCCAGCACAACACACGCCTGTGCACTGAGAAACACTGCAAAAGTCCGTTTTAAAGTTTCAAGATGTGTCAGTAATCGGACTGTGTCTACTCCACCTGTACTGGTTAACGCGTCTAATCACAGGTCTGATTGCTGGTATAAATGGATGCTCTATTACTGCTCGGGTGAAACTCGAAATATCTGCTAACGGCGCATATGCTTGAACACGCACCTAAGTGCGAAAAATCTCCTAATGGTCCTTGGTGACAGATGCATTCCAGAGGGAAAGCGGAAAGCGAGCTTTTCAAATAGAGGAAATGACTCTATCCTGAACGTAAACACACCCACACACGCACATGTACATATACACACCTGGGTGCTGAAAAGCCACAGATATGCGGCTTTAAAAGAAAAAGAAAAAAATCCCATAACTCATGGCAGGACAGAAAGTGGTTAGAGTGCAGTATAGTGAGGACTCAAACTGATATCCGGCAATTATGCACGACAAATACGTTATGGACTTGATTTAAGACAAGAGTGGTGAGGGGACGCTGAAGTTAAATCCAGTTCATATTCTCCCTGACAGGACATGGCAACCCGTAACAGCCCTAAGCAGGATAATATGCTTAGCATTCCTTCAGTTCCCGCTAAGAAACCCAATATGTGCGTATCATGGTTACGAGCCCGAGTGTACGCTTCCAGACACAATAACGGGAAAAAAAAAAAAAAAAAGAGTCTAGCCAAACAGCTAGTGAGTTGCTAACGCTAACCAGTGGATATTAGCATCGGCGGATAAACCTGCGAGCTAATTCTGAATAGCGAACGTAGGCCGACGGTAATGGATCCGAGGTAGAAAGGAAAAGCCTTGCAGGGAAAGGGTGATATCTTCACACGGCTACAGATTAGCTACAGTATCAATCCCTGGTCTTCTACACACTAACGTCTCCCTTGGCTACTTCTTCTTGGAACAATCCATGCTGCTGGGGTGTAGGGTCTAATTCCAGATAATTCCTCTGGCTTTGCCAAAATTCTTCAGTAGGAACTCTTCAGGGAAGCAGCAACGACAAGTCCATTAAACACTGTTACATTCGAGAAACAGCAGTTCGTTCATCCCAGAACCGTGAGCTCGCTGGATCGAAAACCAAATACGCTTCCGTTCATTCGTCTCTTTCTTGCTCAGGGTCACGGTGAATTCCAGATCCTATCCCAGGAACACCAGTACTGTTTTCAGGGGAGTTGGAGGAAACTGGAGAGCATGATGAAAACCCACACGGACACCCCGTGTCCAAATTCTAGGTTCTCTGGTTCTCTGGTTTCCTCCCAAAAGCAAGCTGTAAGTAGCTACACTAACCTGCCCTTAGGTGTGAATGAGTAAATATACACGGTGCCCTGAGATGAACCGGTGTCCCATCCAGGAGGTATTCCCGCCTCACGGGATAACACTCCAGATCCACCATTCCCCTGACCAGGCTAAACCAGTTACTGAAGATGAATGACTGACTGAATATAATCAAAACTCTTAGTGCTAGAATGAGTCACGAATCGCCCCAAAACTCACTGCAAAGGTGTCAACATTTTGCAAGTATAAGCAAGTCTTTTAGCCTGAAGTATCAAACGAGTCTCATGTATTATATATCAAGTCCCGAGTCAACAAGCCAAAGTCAAGTCAAGTCCCAGGTTTCTTTTTTCTTTTCTTTTCTTTTTTTTTTTAACCAACGTAACGCCTTCGACCTATTCATTTATATCAGTTACATGTACAAATACACCAAGCGAAACACAATACGCCGGTGTGTTCTTGTTTGGCATTGTTTAGCACACGCAGAATACACAGACATAAGCCTCTGCCCATGGCTCACAGTGTGTCTGATACTTATTGTACACCTATCTGGCCACAAGCCTCAGCATCGTTTACACGTTTATTGCTAGTAATATTTTCGTGAGCAGCATGGGGTCTGAGCAGCTTTTGTTTCGATGTTCATTAGGAAGCATCCGCTAGACTACCGAGATTACACGTGCTTCAAATGAAGTTACTTGTTGTAGATCTGTTCTGAAGAGATTTAGCGAGCTGAGCTAGATAAGACAAGGCCAGCTGAGGTAACGATAGAGTACTTTTGGCTTCTTTATTTTTTAAAAACTGAATATTGTAACCATAACAACTCGATTACCAGTAAATGGTCTACACTTATATAGTGCTTTTATCCAAAGCGCTATATACACCGTGTCTCATTCACACACACACACACACACACTCACACACCAATGGTAGCAGAGCTGCCATGCAAGGCGCTAACTTGCCATCGGGAGCAACTTGGGGTTCAGTGTCTTGCCCAAGGACACTTCGGCATGTGGAGTCACGTGGGCCAGGAATCGAACCTCCAACCCTACGATTAGTGGACAACCCGCTCTACCACCTTATCCGCAGCCGCCCCGTACCAGTATTATTTGATTTATTCTTTTCAGTAATGCAGATTTTGAACATTTCTTTTCACCCACACTGCGTTCTCCATGTTTGTTTTTCTCACATGCACCCCAACTTGCAACCTTATTGGCCTGCAGGAAAAACCCCAGCAGAAACCCTCACAGAACCAATAGAAACCATTACCATTATTGGTCCATAATGGTATCCACTAGACATAACATGCCACCAATAGAAGGCAACAAATTACCAGTAGAGACCCACGGTGACCGTTACTGTTTCCATTAAAACCAATACAATTCCCATTATAACCATTGAACCCATTATAAATTCTATGAGGGTCCCCCCCAGTGTGTTTCACATCACTCAGCAGTTTTCTGAAAACTTTTTGGACGTGCTCAAGTGTGAGCGCAAACCACTTTACTTTGAATAGGATTACACATAAACTAGCGGTTGAGAAACAAGTGTAAAAGCGGCCTAAAGGGTCGACTCCACCCAAACATGATGAATGTTTCCATACCTTAAACAAAACAAAGCTTGTGAAATGGAAAAACAAAGCTACACCGAAGCTTTCCTGTTTAAAACCTCAAGGGAATTTTCAACCCGGAGTGGGAAAAGTGTGAGCCACGCCGATGATGTCAGATACCGGTGCTTGGTTAACAGAGGCATGCCCTACTTGAAGAACTCATCAGATTCCTTTGTTTCCTTTACTTGTTTAATTAAAACCGGTTTCTTTTGAGGATGGCAACCATGCAAATTAGACAGCGGCATGCAGGTCCCAACTAGCCTTGACCTTGTCCCAACTGGCCCAGTTTTTGAAGTTCTCGCATTCACTGATCTGTCAGGAGAACACGTCCCACAACGCGAACAATAGTAAAAAAATTTAAATAAAATAAAAAAAGTCCCAGCCACGTTACTTCACTTCACACATCCTTTTTAATTTTGTCCCTCTGGGTTTTCCGTAGTAGCGGCTTCAGCGTGGAGCTGGCCGAGTTCCACTTGCTAACGGCACGGTGCCTTCAGGTTAGTGTCTGGATTTCACCACCTCCGTGAAAGGCAGTCTAAACACACATAACGCAGAAGTGCGGCTGGACACACACACACACACACACACGTACCTAAACACACATAGCTGGGGAATGAAGTACGACATCTGGCACGCTGCCACCGAGCTATAATCACATCTGTGCAGTTCTATACAGAGGGGTGGCGAATGTGCAAAATGATGCATTCAGACAGAAACCGTGTGAGTCCAATGTGTTTACAAGAAGACTCCATAAGAACGGCTCTCTTGTGTAACTTTGGAAGCTGAAATTTTTCTGACAGCTCTCTGAGTTCACAGATTATCATGTCAAGTCGATGTTTCCTAATATGGCTAATTCCCCAGAGGCTCGGTTTGCTTCTGAAGCTAAGTGTTAAAAAAAAATAATAAAGTGTCATTTCACTTGTATGGAGTCATTTCTTAGCAATTTCCGACATGGATCTGAGGAAAATGGCGATATTTCTGACAATTTTTGCTCTATTTCCACTATCACTGTGCTGTTTGATTTTGTCCATATACGCGACATAACACGTACGCGCTAGCTAACTAGCCTGTACTTACTGTGTAAGTGTAGCGCTGCATTTTATTCCTCAAAAAGTTCCGCAAATTGTTGACACACTGACCATATTCAGCTGCAGCTAATTATTTCAAACCAATCAAGCACTTCTAAACGTTTTTTTATGGCGAGCTAACAAGAGATTAGCTTCAAAAACGGTAGTATTCATTAATCTCAGAAGTTCCTGAGGTACATTTTCTGAAGTTATATTCCCGACGCTCGCCTTCATTCCAGGATCACTTTACATTTCTCGTTAAAAAAACAAAAAAACAAAAAATGATTTAAAAAAAAAAAGATTTGTGGAAAATATCGACACTTATTCAGCTGCATTCAGCTAAAATTAGCACTGTTACTAGTTTGTACGCACTGCTAGCTGATGTTTGCTGCATACTTTTTTAAGAAAGTTCGGCTAGTTAATGCTAACGCTACGTTTAATGACAGCGCAATTCCCGTCATATTAAGAAAAGTTCTCCGAGGAAACCATTGACGTCGATAGTGGTGTGTTGTGTGTGTGTGGGTTTTATTTTCTGCTTCATTCGTTCGCAACCATTACGCTAGCTAACTCTTCCGCTAGCCTCGGTCGTTAGCTAGCTCAGACGCCATTTCTTCCGCATCAACTAGTCGCCTAGCAACACCGGTTTCCAGGTTTGAACCACCACAGTATTATGCTGCGATCCCTGCGTTTAACTGTCCTCCGCACGTTCCTGCAACGGCAGCACAACTGCACTTTTAATCGTTTTGCATTCCTCGTTTTTATTTCCGCGCTGTGCTGCAACCTGCGGCAGCCGAGCGCTTAGAAAAGTGAACGAGAGCGAAAACAAGAGAGAGTGAGAGAGAGAACCGCAGGAATGCCTACATCAGCAAGATTAATGTTAAGTGCGTTAAAGACACACAAACTCTCTCTCTCACACACAAACACACACACACACACACACACACACTCTCTCTCTCTTTCCCTCCTGTGCGCACATTTCCCTTTGCTTGGTGCCTGGCTCGGTGCCACTCATTCTTCTCGTTAAGCGTCTACGGCTGCAGCCTATAAGTAAATAAACAGTGATCCCTTCTCCACCCCACCCGAAACCACCTTCTCCCTCTCCGCACTCGTTTAAAAAACCGCTCTCCCTCCCTCTGCTCGTTTAGAAACCACCATCCCTCCTTCCACTCCTTTATAAACTGCCGTCCACCCCTACGCTCATTTACAAAACCACCATCCCTCTCTCCACTCGTTTAAAAGCCACCGTCTCCTCCCTCGAGTCCGCATCCCTCCAACTGCAACGCCTGAGGGAGTTTTGGAAAGGGGGGAGGTGGGTGGTGGTGGTGGTGGTGATGCTTGGGGGTGGGGGTGAAGTAAGGGGGTAGTATGCAGGATGTAATGCGCTCCATCAGAGTTCAGCTTGTATACAACACTCCGTAAACACGAAGCGTTCCAAGCCGGAGAAAGTGAGACTCGAATGAATGATTACAGATTACACTCTGTTTAGCGTGCCGATCATTCGGCCTCTCCGTCCGTCCTCGCTAATGCGCTCTGACTTTAAACGCCGATCCGGAATTGCCTACATGTGTGGATGTTCATCTGCTATTACGGTTTATTTGAAAGATAATCATCGCGGAGGTCCTCTGGGATTAAGTATCATTATCAGATAATCCACGGCACACCTGGACCTGATTAGAAAACGATCCTACATCAAACTCGACGACTCGGAAGAGCAGCGCTGGAACTCGGCCTCGGGCTCGGAGTAAAGCTGCAAACGCGAGCTGTTATTATGACGTTTACAGACTTGTACGACAGCGAGCGACATATGCGCCGGCGACCTCTGGACACGCGCCGTGGAGTGAGATGTCATGCTTTTAATTATCGCTGCCGTGGTCTCTAGAGACGTGTGAGGAAAAGTGCCATCTGACATTTCAGTTCGTTCTATACACCTTCATCGACACACAGTGTGCAGGACTCACCTGAACCACCTGAACCACCTGAACCACTTCGACCCTTACCTTCAAACAAAACAAAAGATAGATATAAAAATGAACTTTAGAAATACCTTTTGAAATATCAAAACTGTAAGTGCTTGGGAAGAGGAATTGGGCCTGGAGCTTGAGGATGATTACTGGGGCAGAGCGTTAGATAATATACGGACCACCACGTCCTGTGCTAGACTTCGTTTTATACAGTTTAAAGTGGTCCATAGAGCTCACCTCTCTAGGAGTAGATTGTCTAAAATATATCCCAATGTCCCTGACATGTGTGAGAAATGCAAACTTTCACCCTGTAACCTGAGTCATATGTTTGCACTCTGTCCCAAACTACAGACCTTTTGGAACTCTTTTTTCGGGACTATGTCCGATATTCTTAAAATCAAATTGGATCTTTGTCCTTTAATCGCCATCTTTGGTGTTTGGTCTCAGTGTCAGCCTCTGAACCATAAACAAGCGAGTGTTGTGGCCTTTGCATCGTTGCTTGCTCGGCGTAGAATATTGTTGTCTTGGACCTTTCCGAAACCCCCCTCTATATCAGTTTGGCTTAGAGATTTAATGTTCTTTTTAAAGCTGGAAAAAATCAAGTACAACATCAGAGGTAGGGGTGACTCATTTTCGGGAAAATGGCAACAATTTATTACTTATTTCAACGATTTACGCACCCTGGAGGTAGATTGAGGAGAGGTAGACGGTGAACACTAACCATCTTACCCTCTTTCTGTTATTTAATTCTTATTTTTTTGTATTATTTATTTATTTATTTATTTATTTATTTATTTATTTTCTCCCTCCCCCCTTTCTTTTGGTTTTGGCAGTGGTTGTTTTGTGGGGGTTGTTGGGTGGGGTGTTGTGTTATAATGTTAAAAATGCAAATTTCCAATAAAAATTCTATGGCAAAAAAAAAAAAGAAATACCTTTTGCCGCATTAAAGTCTCTCACCAACATTCTATTCTACTCTACTCAATTCTGTTGTACTCTATTCTAGTCTATTATTCAATTCTGATCTTCAAATCTATTGCACTCTACTGTATTTTTTATTATTAAGTTCTATTCTATTCTTCCATTCTTACTGCACTCTATTATCTTCTATTCTATTGTTCAATTCTATTCTTCTCTATTTTATTCAATTCTGTTCTTCAAAATCTTTTGTAATCATTTTTATTATTCAGTCCTATTCTTTTCTTCCATTCTACAGCACTCTATTGTATTCTTCTATTCGAGTCTATTGTTCAATTCTATTCTTCTCTATTATTCAATTCTGTTCTTCAAATTATTATTCAGTTCTATTCTATTCTTCCATTCTACAGCACTTCTATTCGAGTCTATTGTTCAATTCTATTCCATTCTTTGAATCGATTGTTGTCTATTGGTTACTATGCTACTCTACTCTATTTTGTTGTTCTATTTGAATCTATTCAAATCTTTTCTATTATTCTATTGTTATTCTTCTCTATTTAATCTACTCTACTATTCTCCTCTATTCATTCTGCTGCTTTCTATTCTATTAGTCTGTTCTAGTCAATTATTCAATTCTGTTCCATTCTTTGAATCTATTGTTCTCTCTCTTTTTTTTAAGTTCTGTCCTATTATATTTTTCCGTTCTACTGCAATTCTATTCTATTGTTCAAATCTATTGTTCTCTATTTTTATCTTATTTATCACTCAGTTCTATTGGTATTATGCTGCTATACTCTGTTTTATTATTCTATCTGACTATTGCAAATAGAATAGATTTTCTACTACTCTATTCTATTATTCTTCTCTATTAATCTACTCTATTATTCTCCTCCTCTCAAGTCTATTCTATTCTATACTGAACTAACGTTCCATTCTGATATATTCTTATATTCTGCTGCTCTCTATCCTATTCTTCTATTCTAGTCTATTATTCATTTCTATTTTTCTATTATTTTAGAAAAATAGATTCTATTATTTTCCTCTACTCAAATCTATTGTACTCTCTATTTTAATCTATTGTTCAATTCAATTATTGTTCAAATTCTACCGCACTCTATTCTATTCAACTATTCTAGTCTATTATTCACTTCTATTCTATGAATCCACTGTTCTCTATTTAATTCTATTATTCAATTCTATTCTATGATGCTCCTCTACTCTATTTTCCTGTTCTATTTGAATCTATTCAAATCTTTTCTAATACAATTATCTATTATTATTTCTATAATTTGTATCTACACTGTTATTCTCCTCTACTCAATTCTATTGCTAAACTTTGTTCTACTATAAGTCCACTATTGTATTCTTTTATTCGATTTACTATTATATTCTTCTCTATTATTCCACTCAGTTATTCTATTCTGTTGTTTAAAAAAAAAACTCGGTTCTACTTTATTCTATTCCATTCTTCTCTATTATTCTAGCCTATTGTCGTATTCTTTTCTATTCTACTCTATGAATCTAATGTATGACTCTGTTTTGCAATAGTACTCCACTATCCCATTGCTGTATTCAATTCTCCATTAAGTTTTACTCTATTGTAGCTCAGTATACCTTGAGTTTATCGCGTATGAACGTTTGTTCGATAGGATCGTAAAGATGCTACGTTGTAAAACAACGTCCCGAAACCAGAAGCGGCTTCTTATCGTCTTTCGTTCTCCGTGTCCAATCAGAACGCAACACTTACACACCCATGTTACAAGGCTGCTACTGCATGGGACATTGGGACATTTTGTCTCGCCTTTTTAAATTGAAAACAGCAGCTGAAACTCCGGAATGTCCACGCACAAAAGATTCTGCCGCCCCTGTCATTTTCAACTGTTATTGTACAAAGCAGTCAAATCTCCAGTACAGGAATGTGTGTATAAGTAAAGGGCTACACATCCCAGCAGTGCTCAGTGTGTACGATATATAATAAACTGCAAACGGCGCTCTCTGGCAGCTACTCTGGCGGCTCGTCCTCTAAGTTCACGTCAGGTAACGCTATTGTACATTACGCAACGGCGTGGTGATATTTCCCCGACAGATGGAGAGGTGCCAGCGAACGCTTATCTACTGACCGAGCTGTGCACTTTGGACTAAAGGTCAGGAGAACGATCCTGTCCGGAGAGAGAGACGCACAACAGGACATATGGTGCCACCCGGACACAACACTTCAGCACTGTCACTGGAAAAGTGCCAAAACAAGATTCAGAGATTTAAAAAAAAGAAAAGGAAGAAAGAAAAGAAAAAAAGAGAGAGAGAGAGAGATATCTTATATTCAAATTGGCAAATTGCGCGTTCTATTTAGGGCTCTTTTAGTGCCGGCCTTTTTAGACACACATCACAGGGATGGCTGAACTATATTAGTCTTTCTGGTATGGATGACTTAAAACAAGCTGTCCACACGTCTAACACATACAGACACACACACACACACAAACACACACATAGGGCAGAAATAAATGACCTTGGATGTGTTCTATCAATACAAAAGTACTGATAGTGCTAGTGTGTACACACACACACACACACACACGCACCATTTATTTGACCGTTGCATCATACTGTCACAAGTCGTGTCAGTTAACAAGCGACTCCAACTTATTTTACATTCCTCTGCTCATTTTTCTGTTTATTTCCCACGAGCAGAAGACGTGGACAGACTTACATACTGAAAGATCCCACAGGCCCCACGGACAAAAACGCGCCCGAGCATCCAGAAAGTGGCTTTTCCATGTCACTTGTAAGAAATTGACAAATCGAAAACAGAAAATTACGAGACGCAGGAGGATTGTGCGGAATGGCGGCAACGGCGTCCCAAAACCAACTCCGGTTACTGGAGTTCGGGACAAAATATGAGCTGTTATGAAAGGATCTATTATGACATGGTTCCACACACTGAAGTGATTAGGGGTTCTGTGGTTATGTAATCCGCGTGTGTGCGTGTGTGTGTGTGTTAGGGAGCTAATACATGAGCTCTTTGCTCATATGTAGAGCAGCCTCCAAGGCTAAAAACACTGGTTCGGTGGTGAGTGGATAATCATGGGTGGACGTAATAATAGCATCATATACGACAGAAACAGAATACATTGCGATTGATTTATTTCCGGAATACCACCGTGCTCTGGAATTCTCGATTCTGATCGGATGCTGTATTTTCTATAGGAAAGTTATTCCGGCCGTAATCCTATTCGCAGATTCATATCAGCGCGCTCGTCCTAACACGTCAACTAGCACGGAGAGCTGTACGTGCGGAAGCTAAACAAACTTACCTAAGCTTAATACTGAGCTTATGTGACATTTATGGAAGGAGTCTCCAGTGCCAGTGGGTTTTCCACCCCGGGAAAGTCTTCAGGACAGACAAAGTCTTTCCGTCTTACTAAAACTTCAAAAGACAGACGTAAGTAAACGTAACTACAAACGGATACAAAGTACGCAGTGTCCTTCTTTAATAAACTGAAATGTATCATCGTTGGTCAATTGCTGTGGTGTGAAAAAGTAATGAGACCCTTTGTGACATGCTGTTATTGGAAAAGGATTCACTTCGAGGTGGTAATTTAAAAAAATTCACATCGGCCTGTCAGTGATCATTTTCCTAGAACGGAACGCTATATTCGTGGCTTAAATGTATACACGGACACATGAGTGTATGTTTCAAATGCACACGGGTAACTTTTTTCCGACCCCAGACGTGCTGGAAATTCCCTTCTCTTGTTTAGTTAGCTACAAGGCGAATGTAACTAACAAGCTTCGCTTGGATTTGCTCATTTGGAAGTCGCTTTGGGTAAAAGCGTCAGCTAAATGAATAAATGTCAAATGCAAATGTAAGTAAATAACTTCCACTTTCGCATTGTTCGAATACCAGCCCAAGACATTCCTAATGTTCTGACGTGACCTTTGCCAGTGCTTATCGGTTCACTTCCTGACTCTTCAGTATATAAACACACCTGGATCTCTGAATGGTCTTGCCATGTCTTGCCAAGTCTTGCCAACCATTCCAGACATTTAAGTTTCCGAGCCTTGCCTCTCCACTGATCCTCGACCTTTTTTAGATTGTCCTTTGGCCTCGTTGTACTCGTGTTTTCAGTACAGCCTGTTATGAACGACAATAATTTGAATGCTTGGATTTTGTATTAAAGCGCCCATCACTTGGACCCTCTCTCTCTCTCTCTCTCTCTCTCTCTCTCTCTCTTTCTCTGTCTCTTGGAGTCTGATCAGTTCACAAGGCATCATTTGGCAAATTCGTTCAATTTGTCTCTCAAACAGCTTCAAAAAAATTTTTTTTTAAAAGCGCATACGTTTCACTCTTCCATTAACTTGTTAAAGAAAGATTTTATAAGATTTTAAAATGACAACTGTAATGATGAATTTAACCATCTCGTCTCGGAGATTTAGGGTCATGGATTGGGCTCGCTAACTTCGGATTGAAGACACCCCCAAATCCCATGCGCATTTTAGAAAACCTGTAGCGTAAGTACATCAGTCTTGGGTCAACCGGTGCTCAAGCTTGAATGAGCCAACAGGGGCTTATCTGATGATGAATGAGAAATGAAATCATCACACGGAAACATCTGAACCGTACGAGAAAGCACAGCTGTGATTTAAACAAATAAGGCATTCGAGCGCTGGTTTGGCAGGGCGTTTGTCCTCGACCAGGCTTCGATTTCATTACTGCAATTCCATACGCTTTGCATTTTCACATTAGAAAGTCGAGCGTGATCAGAGGGGGAATCGAAACAAACTCTACATGAAAAGAAATCTCGGGGCATCGTAATGAGGTACAGGATTAGATTGCTCCTGCCAACGAGTAGAGCGGCATTGTGAACGGGAAAATCCCTTACTTCTATTCGGTACTATTAAACGCGCTCTTCATTTAATATTTAATCTCTAACTTTATAATGAAAACTTCAACTCGCCTTAGTTAAAGGTTAATATAAACACGAGTCATTTAACTTCTGTAATTTGGTATGAGGGGTTTTTGTTTGTTTGTTTGCTTGTTTGTTTTGCAAATAATGATAAGATGAATTCTGTGGGCTGCATTTATTACATTCTGTTTTCAAATTTAATCACTTGATCTGAATTGTTAAAAAGGGGGGGTATCTCACTTTTTCTTAAACGTTCCTTGGATATTTTCCTATATTTAAAAAAAAAGAAAAGAAAAGAAATACCAGCAATTTTTGCGTTTTCCTTCTTTCAGCTGCAGATGAAATGGCTAGAATTCCTCACAGTTTAACAGCAAGATCATTACCAGCCTGACATTTGGTCACCTGATCACTCTGGTCATGACCACCCTGACAGACCAATCCATCGACCAATCACCGATCACTATTGTTTCCATTGACCAATGTCTGATCACCATTGTTACCATCCATTGATCACCATTGTTCCCATCGACCAATCACTGGTGAGCGCTGTTCCAATAGACCAATCACTGATCACCATTGTTACCATCGACCAATCACTGATCACCATTGTTACACCATCGACCAATCACTGATGACCGCTGTTCCAATAGACCATTCACTGATCACCATTGTTACACCATCGACCAATCACTGATGACCGCTGTTCCAATAGACCAATCACGGATCACCATGGCTTCTATGAATATATTTATTTGTTCCCCCCATGCACTTTGTTCTTTTGTTTTAAACTCTTATGTTGACGATATTTACAGTAATAAAAAGGGGATTATCCCATTTGTAACCATTCCTTCGTTTGTTTGTAAATATATAAATGTTTGTGCTCGAAGAATTCTTCTTTCTGTATGAAATCATTTCTAATCTATTATTCTCTGTTCAGACCAAACACGATTCTATAGTCTTCGGAAATGTTCTTTTTCATTTAACATAATTTGTCAGTCGATATGCAGATGACCATGACGAATCAAAGCTGATCCAAATCTCTGACGTCACCTCGCGACTTTTTTGCGCGCGCCTTAGGTACATCTGAAGAGAGCTGGCGACCCCGCTTCTCTCCCCGGCACGGCACCGCGCACAGACCGGAGCCTCGCGCCGAGATGCCAGAAACACGCAGCACACTCGGGCGCATGAGACCATACTGGATCCATTTTCACCCAAAGACACTGTGCATGTCGGTCAGATGTCTGGTCCGGGAGAGAAGTCTCTGCGTCTGCATGCATGGAGGCTGCAGGACTCAGGACTGGGCTGGAAGCTCTCGTTGCGCGTAAACGTGGCCTGAAGTGAGCTGAGCCAAAACCTGCGATCCGCGCCGCGGCCACTGAGCACAAAGACGCCATTCATTAAGAAAAAAGAAAAAAAAAAAACGTACTCCGTCCGAGACCCTGGCTGTGCTCCAAATCCCAAACTTCCAGCCTGTGCACTTGCATACTAACAAGTGGGTCTGGAAGGCTTACTTGTACTTTCATTAAGTGAAAAAAGCGCAGAACGATTTACACATAATACACTGAGCGCGCGCTCTGGGTGTGCGTGACGCGTGTGCGCGCTCGCTAATTAATTTTAATTAGAGGGGGGAAATAAATAAATAAATAAATACGTGGGGAAAGGATGTGGAACAGAGCACGCCATGTAGCTCATCGCTCTCTTTAGCAACGCCTGAGAGCTATGTACTGTATATATATATATATATATATATATATATATATATATATATATATATATATATATATATATATATATATTGTAATTATTTATCCACGCATAAAGACATCAATCTTTTCTGTCGAGTTTTATTTCCCTAAATCACCCGCGATAGGATAATTTCCCGCGCGCGCCTGAGTCAACACTTGATCTGGCTCCGTAGGCTCGCGCACTTCACATGTGTTGCCGCTTATTCTGTTGGAGTATTTACAGGACGTGCAATGTGGTGAGCAGAAGGCTAATTACACTGATTACCCAAGCACCTTGGGCGACGTTAGGTGTGTATAATCCATCAGCGGCCTTCTGCACAACCTGACGGGAAAACCATGCGCAAACATTTTCAACAGAGACTGCACTGAACAGAAACGAGGGCTGTGAATGCGGAGGATTCACTGCAGACACACACTTTAGAGGAGGAGGAGGAGGAGGAGGAGGAGGAGGGAGGAGGGGGGGCGTCCAGGCAATAAAGCTGATTAAAACAATGAATCAGTCAATCTCGACATATCTCTGGGCTGCTGGGAACAGTTTGATACAGGTTCAAGTTTGTTTCGAATAAATAAATAAATACATAAATAAATAAATAAATAAATAAATAAATAAATAAAAGCCATTCCATACCAAACAAACCACGCGGCCTACTGTTCATAATAAATATGAATAATAATAATAATAATCTCATTTTCATGCAACGTCTCAGTGACCTGTAGCCTCCAGCACCATGGCCTGTAGGAAAATAAACACAGTGGCCAAAAACCTTAGGCTCTGTGAAATGATGGAATAATCATGAAGGAAACTGTACAGGAAAAAATAAATAAATATATATATATATATATATATATATATATATATATATATATATATATATATATATATATATATATATATATATATATGTGTGTGTGTGTGTGTGTGTGTGTTTACATAAATAAATATAGTGATTCGCTAATAATAATAATAATAATAATAATAATAATAATAATAATAATAATAATAATTTAAAAATAATAGTTAAATTTTGTATTATTTCTAAAAGAAATGTCGAGACTGAGGTCTTACTGAGAAGCAAGCTTAATCCAACTAAACTTCTGCCGCAAAGAGGAAAAAAACGAGTCGGAGTTTCCAAATAAATAAATAAATAAATAAATAAATAAATAAATACTTGTTCGCGAACGGAGCGACGCTCTCTCTCTCTCTCTCTCTCTCTCTCACACACACACACACACACACACACACACACACACACACACATACACACCTCAGCTTTGTACTGATTATTTTAAAACACACACACACACACACACACACACACACACACACACACACACACACACACACACAATATATATATATATATATATATATATATATATATATATATATATATATATATATATATATATTCAAATATATATATAAATTCAGTATAACTTTAATAAGATGGCTGTTATTTTTGCATTATTGCTTTTGAGCCAGGATTCAGGACTAGGCCGCATATAACCCCGTAGGCTATTAGAGTTAAAAAAAAAAAAAAAATGAATAGATAGTGTGTGTGTGTGTGTGTGTGAGAGAGAGAGAGAGAGAGAGATCGCACTGCTGAAATAAAAATGCAATCGTTAAAATTAATTCAACTCTATGCAAATTGAGTTTGCGTGTATGAGCCCAGTGTAGTTCTCTCTTATATAAATGACATCCATACTTCATCATCATCAGATCCCGAGATTACTACATTTGGATATAACAAGGGATTAAAGCAATAATAATAATAATAATAATAATAATAATAATAATAATAATAATAATAATAATAATAATAATAATAATGTTGGGAATAAATAAAAAAGTTTATGCAAGAATTATATATTTTTTACAATTTTTAAAAATTAAAAATAAAAAACCCTACAAATATACCTCATTGGAAATGGAATTCTTTTTCGAATTCCCTGATGAAGAAAACCCAGATATAAATCTGTGCATCATATCCTATAGACCGTGCAAGCGTTCGAGCCAAGACACGAGTCAAAATCAATCCCCAGAAAACAGCACAATAATGTCCTCGCTTCCATCCATTTACAGTTCAGTTCAGTAACAACGTTCTGGTTTGAGATCTCAAACATAACTGATCACAAGCTTTCTCGAGTTGATTCGATCAACCCAGTCTGTAACACACCGCCTATTTAACTGCCGCACAAACAAACAAACAAACAAAAAGGACAAAAATAAATAAATTTGTCCTGAGTACCAATTAGCAACATTTTTAGTTCTGTTGTGTTTACATTGCACGAATGTTCCGATGCAACATTTCACACGCTACCTCTCACAAATCTTCACATGACAGGGAAAATAAATGCGAATAAACAGATCGTCCAAAATGTCAACAATATCATCATCAACAACAACAACAACAACACCCGCAGCTGCATGTTTTTAGGAGAATGCAGGTGCACTGGTAAAAATAAAGAGTTCCGATGAGTTAAAGCCGTTGAACTGTTCTGCAGTTCGCCTTATCTGCTGCGATAAGCCGGGTGTAAAAAAAAAAAAAAAAAAGGACAAAAAAGACACCGTGCATGCTGACAGCTGTTCATTCTGTCATGCAGCATGGTCTGAGGTTTGATCAAAAATGTTTAGACAAAACTAAAAAACAAAACAAAAAAAAAAACAACAAATGTTGAAGAATTCCAGAGAGGGGGGAAAAAAACCCCCACCGCAAATGAAAACTAAGCCGGTGTTTATATGAATCGCACGAGGCGGCGTCCCAAATACGACATAACACGTCGAAACAGAGGCGCGCGAGCGAGCATTCGGGATGTCCTATTATTTTTCCACATACTAGCCGAGTTTAATAGCGCGCGCGCGGCGCAGTCTGCAGGGTTTGTTTGTTTGTTGTTGTTGTTTTTTAAAAAATTTGTGCGTAGCCGTAGATCGAGTGTGTAAGCGCCATTTTCTACGAGAACCCGTGTGCACTCAGACGAAGCAGATCCGCGCGCTGGAAAGATGCCACGCACGAGGGGGGTTTGAGAGAACCAGAGAACCAGGAGAGCGCGCGCAGGGGAGGGGAAGCGCGCGGAAGAGTAAAAAAGAAGAGCAAAAAGGAAGAGCAAACACACACACACACACACACATGCACCCCACCCACGGTCGCCCTCCCTACACGCACACACACACACACACACACACACACACACACAAAACACGCGCGCGCACCAACCCAAAACATTTAAAAGGAGCAACAGAACGAAGACGCAAGAAGAGCAAAAGTTGTAACAATGCAATTCAAAAATCACACAGTGCACATGCGCAAAAAAAACCACCCCCAAAACTTCCATCTATACAGTATGATGATGATAATGATGATGATGATTAATTTTGCATTACCTGTGTCAGGCAGTACGGAGAATACATTGCTACTTCGGAATTAAACATTGGAGGAGCGTTTACGGAGCTGAATGGAAGTTCGCAGTGTCGGGTCGCATAGCAATAACTCGCGCTCGTGCCCCGCCCCCTCCTCACCCTCCTCCTCCTCCTCCTCCCCACTCCTCCAACAAACCCCGCCTAGGAGCCAGAAAGTGAAAGCTCAAACTTCAGGCCAGGAAGAAGTAGAAGAAGAAAAAAAAAAAAAAACACGCACGCGCGCGCGCACACACACACACACACACCTCCCCTCTCTCCTCGATCTTTCTTTTCCTGTCCAATCTCAGTCAAATAAACACACACACACACACACACGCGCGCGCGCGCGCAGGTTTTTTTTTTCTAAAGCCCCTCACCTCACGCGCAGTCTGTTCTTATGTTCCTGTTAGCACCTACCACTGGAACCATCTCTATTTTAATGTTCAAGCTGCAGTTTGTAACCTGAATCCCTCCGTCCTTCAGGATATCACTGTGCTTCTGCCTCACAGTTCCACATGTGAGTCTCCCTGTGGGTTTCCTCCGGGCTCTCCGGTTTCCTTCTACCTCCCCAAAACATGCTCGGATCTAACGCTGCTCTAATGCTGCGCTCGTGGTGTTTGGTGAGCGGATATTTTGAAGAATGCCTTCGAAAACAATCAAATGAAAAGGTTCTATATATTTTTTTTTTTATGTTTTTTTTTTTTTTTTTTAAATACCATACAAAGTCAATATCTGGTGTGACAAGGTACAGTGTGTGCAGTTTTAGAAGGAAATTACCCGCAAGTGTTATTGAGCATCTCGGCGAACCAGACACCGTTCTTCTGGAGACTTTGGCTGTCGCACTCGCTTCTTATTTCTGCAGCAAAACCCAGCAGCCTTCCTTGTGTAATACGCTGCTCTCTTTACTGACCCACAAACATCGTTCGGTAGCATTTAATCGTGTGCTATGAAGCTAACGTTTGGGAAGCTAACATGTTTTTAATCGAAATCTAAAACCCTTTCAGGATGGATAAAGTGTCTGAAAGGACGTTCTGTACAAATAATGTGAACGTGTCTCTAACCAACAGAACCGGACTTAATGTCACCTATTATATACGTAGCTTGAAGACATTCCTGTACAATTCTGCTTCGCTGACTAAAACGACAAAGACAGGCGTGTTTAGCTTCCCTTCCTTAGAATGTAGTATTTATTCCTCTTCGATGATGACTGAAATGAAGGATTTGAACAAGTGAAACAGGCGAAAGAATCCGCTGTAGAGATTGAGCCCTTGTTCATGTGTCTTGTGACCTTTTAAATTAGGTGTTGTCCTAATAACCTAGTTGGCAAGACAAAAAAAAAAACCTTTGGCGAGACTACTAATAATCAACTTAAAGCGTTGTGTGGAAAAATGCTAATATTTTGTCAGTAGCCTACTGTTCTATAGCTAAGCCGCTCTGTGTGTTTAATTCACACAAAAAAACAAAAAAAAAAACATTCCAACACATTTACTTGTACTTTTTCTGTCTCTGACTCACCTAGTAGGCCATGTAACCACATCTTTTGGACCAGTAAACCCAAGCGTTTTTGATCAGCTAACCATTAAAAGCTCCACTAGCCTCTAGTTTAACATTCTGTAGGCTCACCAAGCTATTATTAATAGCTGGAAAAACTGAACTGGCTTTCTGATTTAGCATGAGGTTTGTTTTAAAAGTCAGAAAGGCACCCAAAATTTGGGTGACCATAATAAAATTATGACATGATTAAAAAAAAAAAAAACAGTGCTCTTTAAACTGATCTCAGGTTCTATGAAGAGCGAATTATAAATGGTTAAGATTAAGGGTTAGGAGTTCATATCAAATCGATCCAAACCCAAATCAGGCGGACGTTGTTTGAATTTTGAACGAGTTTAACCCTCCCTCCGCTTCCAGCCCCCTCTTTGCCTGCATTTGCATATTAGAATGTGATTGGTTCTTATATTTTATGACACAATACGATCCTAATAGGTTGACAAACTGTTTACTACAGTTTCATTCACTTTTGGACATGTTTACATATGCCAGCAAGTGCACTGTGGAACACTTCAAAAAGGAATGGAAGCAAATGTCCTGCTATCAGCCCACTGTGGGCGTGTCCTAAAGCACACCCTCTTCACACTTAGAAAAAAGGGTTCCTTAGGGGTTCTTTAGAGAGTTACTGGGAACTGTATGTAGGGTTCTACATAGAACCTCCAAAAGATTCTCCAGAGGAACAACCATTCAGCAAACTAGATTTCCCCATAAGATTATAGGATTTCACTTTTCAGTCCAATTGTCTTTAAACATTCTGCTTTCATTGTTTTTTATTATTATTATTATTATTATTTTAACCAGACGAGTCTTCAGTTAGCTAATCAGACCAGAGAGTTTAAATTAAATGAAAAGTCTGTGATAATTATTTCTCTTTTACTTTCTGACTAAATGTCTCTGGCCCTCTGGTCTGATGAGCTGCCTTTAGCTACATGATTTGCATAAATTGTACACGATTGGCTGCAGGATAATCTGCTATAGAAGACACAATAGTTTGTGTAGTTTCAGACGTTTTCTCGAGCTGAAATACTTTTCTGACTGACAGGGTTAGGGTTAGGGTTAGGCAGTAGACCAAAGGTTAAACCAAAGTTATGCAAAGGTACGAAGCTGAAACCATAATTCAACATTTAACAATGAATTCAACAATGAACCGTGTTCACACATCTCCGAATAACGTGTTGCCCAGGCTATATGTTCCTCAGCCTGGTTTTCAGGACACAACCATGCAGCCAGCTTTACCTTCTAACCCTGAAGTTACAGACAAGTATCTTTAAACCTTAATTAGAGCCACTGATCGTGACGAGTGCATGAGGCCAGGTCTCGAAAGCACGAATCATTTGTTCGGTTGCAAAAGTGCGGCACAGTCTCAGAGTCTGAGCAGCTGCCAAACAAGCTAAAGCGTCCTCAGAAAGGATGAGGTGACCGGAACCGACAGCACCGAGAATACAGCCGGTATGGAAACAACTCACAGAGGGGGAAATAGTGAGCGAGAGACATTGAGAGTAAAAGGAAAACAAGAAAGAGAGAAAGAGAGAGAGTGAGAGAGAGAGAGAGACGGCAGAGAAGGGTAAGAGTGCCTGGATACCCAGTTTCTCTCACAACGCCCAAGGGCAGCAACTCAAAAAGCTGAAGTGCTCGTGCTGCATACACTAGCAAAAAAGTACACACACACACAATCACACACACACACACACACACGCAAGTCATTAAATACAATAAGAGTGTGAGGTGAAATTAAAAGAAATCATTTCATTTTTTACGAGCGATTTTTTTATTCCTACACACGCAACCTTCTCTCTCTCTCTCTCTCTCTCTCTCTCTCTCTCTATAGCTAAGTAGGGGTCCAGTAACAAGAAGTCGAGGTTAGCGGTTTCAGTCGGTAATGCTCCCATTAAAACACACAAGAAATGCAATATAGTTAGAGCATGTGGTTTTCCCTTCTAACATGCACACACTTGCACACACACACACACACACACACACACACACACACACACACACACACACACACACACACACACACTGAACCTTAATCCCTCCCATATGGCTTGTAATTAAATGACGGTAATGACGTTTTACGCAGATATGTTTGCTCTATAGAGCTTTACAACACGTCCAAAACACAAAGCACGCCATATGACATAAGAGCATTATCTCAGTAACCGAGCTGATCTTCAGATTACGTTATAAATCAGATTTGTTCATTTGTCCTGTACATCGGAAAGAAGCTTTACGTCGATTCACCTGTGAATGAATCGTACGCTTGTGTGACTCGAAGCTAATTCTTGGCCAGACAGACGCCTAATCAAACGCCCCATTCATGCGATCGAAATCAAAGTCCAATACCCTGTAATTCCACGAGCTCCGTTATTATCTGGCTGGCATTCGAATAATCAGAGAACAATAAGCTGTTCCCTAAAGGCTCTGACACGCCGCACTTTAACAGAGAAAACGGAATTTTTCATTCAAATATAGGACACACGCGAGGTTTTAGCGCTCATCAGCAGGTTGGAGTAGTGGAGGGTGAGCAATACAACAACAACAACAACAACAACAACAAACAACAACAACAGCAAATCGCATCACGATACTGATGCCGTGAAAATATGTTTTACGATACATGATAGGTGAGAAAATCGAGATTTACGATAGATGAGAAAATCAATGAGATCAGATTCTCAGATTTTGCATTAATGCACCAGAACCTGACCCAGGTGTGTGTATAAATGTTTATTAGGGGGCCAAGCACTTTTCGGGTTTTCTGATGGTTCATTTTCTCTGTTAAACTGATCAGTATGTGTTACAGACATGAAACTTGGTCAGTAGATTTGACTCCCAAACGTTCTTCAGACAAGTGAGTGAGCCCAATCTGCCTAATGGTGGCGCTATAGTGAAGCGTTTTTTTGGGGGGGTTTTTGACCATATTATTATTATTATTATTATTGTTATTATTATTATTATTGTTGTTGTTGTTGTTGTTGTTGTTGATAATGTCACTACCAAACATTTCTGATATTGTTCTAAGGCGATCAGGATTCTGTTTCTGTAATAATGGCATGTTAATGACTTTAATTACTAACATAGTATTCAAATATAACCGAATGTTCCTGAGTCTTTCAATGTATCCTGTTTTTAATTTATTTATTTATTTTACATTTTTTATTTTAAATATCACAAACCACAGAAGGTAAATGGAATCAATTTTCTCATCTAGATCATAAATGTTATTATTTCGAAATTTCCCCACAACTATTTTTCCCCCATTACTGGGCTCCCATTAGCCCAGCTGAACATTTTCCAGGTCACCCTTATGACAATCCATCAACTCGATACACTCGTTAATAAATCCCACAGTTAAACCGTCTGTGAACTGACTCGCTCAGTACGCTCACTACATAGTGTGTAACATAATGGCATTAATATATAGAAGCTAATCCACCATAAAAGTGCTGTTATTTTAGACATTATTGATATTGCAAAAGCCATTTTGGGAAATTTGTTTCATATTTATTTGGAAGATTGTTAAATATGTAAATATGCTGAACGTTGTAATACCACTTCAGAGAGTAAAACTCTAACGGAACTGAAACCGTTCTCCTCTTCTTCTTCTTCTTCTTCTTGAGTAATGACAATTATATTATGGTTTAAAAGATGCTAGTGTTCATAGCGGGAGGAAAAAAAAGAAAAATCTAATATGGCTATAGAAATAAAAAACTGGGATGAGTCAAGATGCAGGAAATAATTTTATTGTGGCTAAACTGGAATTGCGAGGAAATTCCGGAGAGATTCCTACCACTATTATTGGCTTTTTCTGAAGCTGACCTTGGAACACACGCACACGGCACACCAAACTACTGGAGAAAAAAAACAGACAAAGTAACAAGAAGTTTAGATATTGAGTAAAAAAATATATATATATATATATATATATATATATATATATACATATACCATAACAGACAGCCAACCTACCCTCGACTTCCTGTGATATCACTCTGTTTTACTCTAATAATGTTTTTAATAGTACGTCAGTGATATTGAAGTACTGAAATCGATCATATCATCGTGTTGAAATAGTGTAGAAGTGGCCGACTGGTCCACACGAAGAGACATGGACGTGTTCGGGGTGTTCCTGGACGGGACTACTGAAAGAAACACCGAGAGAGAGAAAAAGGAGGGGGGAACAAAGAGTAGAGAACGAGAGTCAGTTCGTACCCTGTAAGTGTCTGGGACCAGGAAGCACTCGGGCAGCGCGGCTCCTCGGCTCGCCTCTTCATGCACCAGATACGACTCCGTGGCCTGCAAGTCAAACAGAGAGGCACTTCATTTCACGATTCACAGCTGCTCTTATCTAACGCTCTCAGACGCTCACAAATGACCACACACAGGCCGAGTCTTAAGACATAAAGCCTCTAAAAATCCGTTTTAACACCGTGTTTAACGGCCTTTCTGCACCGTGCTGATTGAAGAATCAAATTTACACAAATGTTCGGTGTAATTGGAGCCGATCAGCCAAGGCACGGGACGTGGTTTAAGTTTGCTTCTGGGCCTATGAGCTTCGTGTAGCTCTCACTTAAGTCATTTTCAATTTTGCTCATATCCGAATACCTACCCACGTTTTCAGATTGTTGCTTCAAAATGGAATTGCAAACGCTAATCTCATTTTTAAACAATTTTTAACAAGGAACGTGAGAAAAGGGCAGAAACGGCAGAACCTGCACTTGCACTAGAAATGGGATTATCACACTAGAAATGTATTTACTCTCGAACTTTAGGAGGCGGAGCCAAAAAGGTGGAATTATACGGAACTGTGCAAAAAAAAAAAAAGACGTTATTCGTATACTCGTATACACAGTGATGTTACAACATTCCGCTGGACTCAGGTCTATGTGTTTAAGGAGGATCCAAGAAAACAAAGTGACAGGACAAATAGACAAGAACCCTGATGTAAAAATATTTGGAATGATGTTGCGTTTGCAGTTAAGAGACTTCAGTTCCAGCCATAAGATTGGACTTTTCGTCAAGTTCGAAGGTTGTCTCCATGACGACTGATTGATGCCACGGCATTAGGAGGTTGGGTTAAAGGTGTCTAGCAGGGTTTTGCTCGTCTAGCGGTTCTCCTGACGTTTGAACGCACCATCGGTTTTGACGAGGTTTACTCACTATCTACACGTGATCTTTTGTGCGTGTTTCTAGACCTCAGCGTCCTAAACCCACGTCACGTGATGTCGGTCCGCACAGGATTCCGTAGAGGGATTGTGTTGTGATTTTTTTTTTTTGCTACTTGAATTTGCAGTCGCACGAGTGTGGTCATTCGCAGTGGTGTTTGTCGGTAAACGAGACTTTTTAGCTGTACTCGGGGTCGACGAACGTGACTCTGAGAGGGCTTCGGCTGAACGCGCGTCACGCTGACGTCATCACGACGCGCCTCGGCACGGATCGGCGGAAAGTCTGCGGACATTTTGAAAAACTGCACGCTCCTCAGAATACCGCCGAGTCCTGGAGGGACTGACTATGTGGACATTCGACAGGGCTGGAGAAATCAACTACGAATAAAAACCTAATAGCCTGGACATGAAACCTGCTTGTCCCAGATGCCCAGGCAAGTTTTCGTAGATGAAACAGAGCAAAATAAAAGCAAACCTGCCATACAACTCTTATACTTACTATATACAGTAGCATATGATTTAGAACAATTACAAAAAAAAAAAATAACCAGGTTTTAATTTAGTCAGTTAGGTTTCCAGGCAACCGAAACACTGGACTAGGCAGCACTCTGGAGCTTTGACTAATTCAATGGGCTAGATAATAAATGTAAGATTTGACCATCCCTGCATCACATTACTCGTTAGCTATATCAATGCCATAGCTCCAGTCCAAAAGCTAATAACCAAAAACGTAGGTGAGGGACATTTCCGAACGGTCTCGTTTGAAGTAAATTAGAGGTAAATGAGATCTGGTCTCGTCAAATGAGAGCGAACCTAGTGTTCACGATCAAGAGGAATATTACTGCTCGCCATGTCGATCATTCGCAAATAATATAGTTATGTAAAAAAACAAACAAATAAAAAAGGTACGTAATTAGCATTTCACAACCAGGTTCAGTTCAGAGACTGGTTTTGTGTGTGTGTGTGTGTGTGTGTGTTGTGTCTCTTTTTTTTTTTTTTTTAAAAAAAGGACACCTTTCCCTTCACACTAGTTCATTTGTATGCTGTGAGTTGCATTAGCAAGGCGAGAGAGAGAGAGAGAGAGAGAGAGAGAGAGAGAGAGAGAAGGAAAGGTTGAGGCCAAATCTTTGTCTTTGGAGAGAAAAAATAAAAGGCGGTGAACTGCATAGCCAGAAAATCCTGCGAAATCCTATTGCATTTCACAGCTTTCATGGACACAGAAACCGCACCTGGTACCGGTCCAGCCGAGCCAAAAACCATCCACCAACCAGCTATCCACCACCACCACCTACCTGGCACACACTGAACCACACACACACACACACACACACACACTGATGCCCCTTGTGGGACGAAGAGGCAGATGAGACACACACACACACACACACACACTCGGCACATACACTTTCATACATGAAGACGCATTTGTTTAAAAAAAAGGAGAATGTGCTCATACACAGGCACAGAGTACACGTGTACACATACACATTCACATAAAACTAACCACAAACATGGGTTTTATGCATAAATAGGCCTACATATTAAAACACACACACACACACACACACACACACACACACACACATGCACAACCTCATAATAAGTTCCAGCCATTGGCGCAGAGGAGTGGTGAAAAACAAAGGCTATTCATATCCCTCCCAATGAGAGGTTAGCGCTCCCGTTTCTCTCTCATGAGTTTTTATAGAGGCTTAGCAGTGCCATGCTAACATCTTATCCTGCAAATGTGCCCTTTCTAATGACCTCTATTAGGACATTATGGTACACAGACTTTCACAGAGTTTTCGTTGTCCTTATTACATCTTAGGGGGGGGGGTGTGAATAAAAAAAAAAAAGAAAAAGAAATAAATAAAAAAAAATGGCCGCCATTTTGGCCTGTGCTGTTCAGTGTCCAGGTCTTAGCGCCTGGCAAGAGCGCCGTCATGGCCGTGGATGTTAGCTTCGGCTCCAAAACCGAGAGAATAAAAGGCGCGTTTCTGCCAAAAAAAACGTGGGCCAGCGGTTTTATTCATCAAAGGTCTTGGGATAAAAGTGCTGATTTATGATCAGTTTTTTTGTCTCGCGTCCTAATTGTGATGCTCGGCCTCCGGGCTGGAGTTGGATCTATAGCCTAGTTAATGCGTGGGTGTGCTATCAGGGCCAAACAGAATCAACATGAATTATTGAGCCAGTGACTGGAGAATAAGTCCAATAATGATGTTGAGAAAACCTTAAAAACTTGACAACACCCCGAAACCGAGAACGGCTGGAGAACGTCTGAAGAGCGGTTGCCCAAATAAACCCCACTGGACGCTCTTTAAAATCAGTGCTTATTAAAAAGAATCCCGACAGAGTTAAAACACCAGCTCCTACGGAGCCTCGGAGTGGATTCCACGGTGTTGTTGAATATAAAGAAAATAACCTTGGTACCAGATGCCAGTTCGGCTCAATGAGAGAACCACACTATTAATTATATATGGTGCGTGTATGTATATAGATATATATAGATATATATGGAGCATATGCGGGGTCCATATGGCCAACCCGTAGCCAGAATCTGGAGTTCCTCATCCTTAATTAACATTTTAGAGGCTCGGCGGCGGAAAGAGAGAAAGAGCGCGATTCAAAGAGGGCTTTGGGAGCTGGTGACCTAATTGGAGTCAATAGAAATGTATGTAAATGTGCTAATTGTGACAGGTTTCCTTTCTCCTGCCAGTAAATGGCGGCCTTTTGTTTCAAATGTTTAATTGGTCGGTTCATAATGGAATCAAATGAGAGGGGTTTGAGCTGGAGTTCCTGACGGGACGGACAGAGAGACGGAGAAAATGTATGTGGATGAACATATGGTGAGAGTCGTGAGAGTTAACTGGAATGTCTTTAACTCTCTCTCTCTTTCTCTCTCTCTCTCCTCTCTCAGGCACACAATGCAGACATACAGTACACGTATACGCTTCACGCAGACGCGTTTCTCGAAATCGTTTGGCCGTGAAACAAGCGCAATAGTTTTGTCGTTTGTTTGTTTGTTTGTTTGTTTGTTTGTTTGTTTGTTTGTTTCCTCTCCAGACGCCATTACGATTTGCTCCATTGTTTACCTTCGGTGGTTTTTTTACATTTTGTTTTTGTTTAGTTTTTTTAAAATGTTAGATAGAGACGCCAGCGATGGCTAGCACTTCAAAGAGAGAGCGAGAGATGGAAATAGAGAGAATGGCGGGAAAGCGAGAACGGAGGCCGTATGAAAGGATGGAGCGGCCTTCGTCTGTGCGTCTGCCAGGAGCACCTCGGGGAGAAGTGTTGGAAAAATGTGATTTCTCGCACCGACGTCTCAGAGGGAACAACACAGAGCACGAGAGGAAGAGCGCGAGTGGTTCACGGGAGCTGGAAGAGTGGGACGGTTACGGTGCTGCTAATTATTGCGGGGCATTTTGGGGGGTGTGACTTTCGATTTCTGGCTCTTAAGGAGCTCGAGCTGCGCCAGAACTGCTCTGCACTTTGCACCTCAGCTTCTCAATTTGAAATGTTCATTTCTTGTTCTTGTTCTCGTGGCCCGTGCAGACTCGGGTCAGCTCACTGCGTACGCGAGAGGAAACACAGATGTGTGTCGGTTTCGATGTCTTCACAAGGTGCACGTCCAACTCTCCCTGCACATCTACAGTACACAGACACAATTTGTGTGTGTGTGTGTGTGTGTGTGTGTGTGTGAGAGAGAGAGAGAGTCTCGGTGACCACTGTTATGGACGACGCTGCTCGCACAAACAGCAAACTTTCCCTCGCTCTCGAAGTTTTTACAGCCAAAAATGAGTTCACGCGGCTACCCGCCGTCACCGCAGGACACGGTCGCCACGACAACCGTGGCACCGAGACAACCACGTCGACCTATCAGCTCGAGGAGCGTCTGCCAGATCGGTTCAACTCACAGAATGTTCTGGAAGTCAAGCTGAGTCGAGTCCACGTGTCATCTGTCCGTCTGAGAAAAGAGCAAAGAATATTTGCCCAACGCTAACGTGCATGAAAGAAAAAGAAAAAAAAAAACAACAACTCTAATGAGAAGTTGCTGCCATGTTGTTTGTATAACGCTCACTGGGCATTTTAGAAGTTTTATTCAAAATGACTTGTTAATACATGGGCATGCATGGCTGAGGCCTGAGAGTAAATGGTCAATAATAATAATAATAATAATAATAATAATAATAATAAATAATAATAATAATAATAATAATAATAAGTGGAGAGTTAGATTCCATTATCCTGGCTAGAGTCATATATTGTCTATGGAGAGCTAAGTTTTGGATAAAGAGACAAATCCAAATAAAAAGGACTAAAAGCTGAAACTAGTTTAAAAACGTGTATGCGTCCTTTCCGCAATATTACACAAAGAATGAAAAAAAGAAGTAGAATTAAATCAACAGAACAGTACGTTCACAACAGTAGAGCGAACACTATGACCTTTTAGCCTTTAACAACATCTGAATCCAAAACTCCATGGCTTCACTGTTTATGCAAAAACCCAAACTTGTTAACTTGGTTCAGCCCTGCTTCTTCATCTTCATATCAAAAGAGCAATTATTACTCTTTCCTGACGACGTTCCTTCCAGGTGTGCTCGGCTGAATAGAAATACCTTGCTGGCTATATATATACATATATATATAAATATATATTAATAGATAATAAGGTTTGTCATGATTAAAAAATGCTTGCCCAAGGCCAGTTCAGTTACAGATTCAAAGCCTGACTTATTGCCTGTGAGGGCGTGTCAATCCATCCTCGGAGGTCTTTGGAAAGGGAACATTTGATTAAACATTTGATTAAAACCAAATGCCAAAACCAGTCGAAACAGTTCTGCGGTTGAAAAAAAGAAAAAAGAAGAGGAAATACCAAGAGGGGAGGAAAATACCGCAAAATACTGTTACTATTTAATACAATAAGCCACCTATATGAGTGGTGGAGGAACGACGACGTAAAAGATATCATTCGAGGTTTTGAAGCACTCGCTACTTTAAACAACAACAACAACAACAACAACAGCAAGTACTACTACTTCTACCACGTGACAGTTATAACACGTGTATTACATATACATAACATGCACATTACATGGGTGACCTTAAAGGAATTTAGTTTTAAGGTTAAAGAAGCACAATGCAGCATGTAGGAATCCAGAGTCCAAAACATTGACCATGTTTAGGCAATGTAAAATGCCTAATATATATATATATATATATATATATATATATATATATATATATATATATATATATATATATATAATATAGATGTATGGATGTATGGATGGATATCTGGTGCAGATTCAATGTTATAATGGTGTAATGTTGTAGCAGTGTAACCATCATATTCTCTCACTCTCAAATAAAGGTACCGAAGGGTACTTTTCCAACAAGCGTACATCTTTTAGACCTTTAGTATGTATATAACTTTATGAAACACTTTTAATTCTTTAAACGTTAATTAAGCATGCACCACACGCCCCTGCCCAGGTAAAACACACACATTACACTCTTAAAAATAAAGGCTCCGATGACTTTTTCAGCCTGATGCCATAGACGAAACCTTCCAAGTTGTACAAAGAACCTTTTGCTCTCAACTTCTTTAGAGAACCATCTATTTACTGGCGCTTATAAGTAAGAACCCCCAAAAAAATGGCTCTTCAAAGCAGTGCCACAAGGAACCATGTTATCATAGGTTCTCTATAACAAAAAAAAAAAAACAACAACAACAACAACCCTTATTTAGTGGTTTAAGGAACCAAAGTAAGGTTCTTAAACGTGATGCCAGGAGAACCTTTTCCAGGCCCACTTTATAGGGTTCACGTTAGCCTGTTAAGAGAAGATAGCTTGACGAACCAATACACTGCTCTAAAGAACCTACAATGAGACATGAATATTAAACATTCTTTAATCTCCAACGAGCCATACAGCTCAAGTCAAGAACCCTATACAATGAAAAATGGTTCTTGACAAGAAGAAGGTTCTATGGCGCTGTAAAGAACCGTTGAAGAACCTTTATAAGTCAGAAAAGACATACAACAAGGAAAATAAACTAGTTGTATAGAGTGAGTGCATATTATTAGTGTTACTGATTTTATACTCTTATTGTTATAATGATAAATTAAAAAAAGAAAGAACGAAAGGAATTTGTAAAAAAAAAAATAATAATAATAATAATAATAATAATAAATGATCTGAAGCATTAATCTATCTCCAGGACACCTGACTGAGTGATGCATGTGTGTGTATTTTTAAATACATTAATAAACTTTTGAAATTTGATCACATGTAGCCT
>CM022772.1:17865165-17875165 GCA_012411365.1 Ameiurus melas
GATATAAACTCAAGACTTCAGTGAGAACAAAACGAATCTAAACGACGAAATCAAATGCAATAATATATATATATATATATATATATATATATATATATATATATATATATATATATATATATATATATATATATATATATATAAATATGAAATTGTTTAAAATAAACATTAATATCTACACACACAAATTAACCTAAGGGTTTTTTCTTCTTTAATTCAGTTGAATTGTTGATGATTAATGACTGACTCGAGGTGAAGTCAATGCTAGAAGACACGCGGTCTCAGAACTTCTACTGTACCGTGGATCACTGTGAACATGTTCCAGAGTCTCGGGAGTGTACCGTTTACAGGCTTTTACTGTGAGCGAGCAGATTTCCCTCACAGCTGAATGTGTTTATCTGCTTGTTCAACTGAAACCCATCATTTCCGGAGTAATAAACGGAGATCTCCTGTAACGGCACCTGTTCCCTCCTGAGGTCAGCCCAGTTCTCTGACACGTTCCCCCGTATCCCTGTTTCTCCCATCGGCCTCTTTGATCTGTCTAAACATGTCGAGCTGCTAAATTCTTCGAAAATTGTAAATATTGTCTTTTATTTTGTTGAACTCAGCGGCTGTCAAGAAGGAGTCGTGATTAAACTGTTTGTTATTACATCTGGATGTGTAGGAGACCGGGTTCCCCTCAGGGCGCTTGTTATTTATTTCTTCTTCTTTTCCATTTTTTTTTTTCTTCTTCAGTTTTCTTTATTTTTTCCCCCCACAGTGCGGTAATGTGCTCCAGCGCGCGACACGCACGCAACGCAACGTCCAAACCTCTGTGCGCGCGCCATTAAAGGCCTTCACGCAGAGAGAGAGAGAGAGAGAGAGAGAGAGAGAGAGAGAGGTGCGTCGGTCCGCACGCATCGCTTTCATCGCGGGGGTTTTACGCTAATGAGAGTCTCGCGCTGTCTTGCTGACCACAGAACATGTTAAAGTGACCGCAGCTCAGCGCTCGCGCGCACGCACACGCGCGCGCACACACACAAACACACTGCAGTGCACACATACAAACACGCGCACATGCACGCTGTATTAATACAGTTCGTGCAACACACACGCACGTGCATGCTGTTAATGCAGTAAACACACACACACACACACACACAACACACAAGCACGCCGTGTTAATACAGTACATGTAACACACACACACACACACACAGGCTCACGCGCATCTATTACTGCAGTGCACACACGCAAGCACGCGCACATGCACGCTGTATTAATATAGTATATGCAATACACACACACATGCTGTTGATGTAGTAAACACGCACACACACACACACACACACACACACACACACACACACACACAAAAACTACAACGCTGTATTAATATATGTACACACACATGCTGTTAATACATACGTTCATGTATTACTGCAGTGCACAGCAAGCACGCACATGCACGCTGTATATACAGTATATGCAATACACACAACATGCTGCTATGTAGTAAAACACACACACACCACACAAAAAAGCATACTGTTTAATACAGTAACATACAAAAACACACACACACACACACACTCGCGCATCTATTACTCCAGTGCACACACAAGCACGCGCACATGCACGCTGTATTAATATAGTATATGCAATACACACACGCACGTGCATGCTGTTTATGCAGTAAACACACACAAACACAAGCACTCTGTGTTAATACAGTACATGCAAGTGCACATTTACCTTTACCATTACCATTACCATTACATGCAACACACACACACACACACACACACACACACACACACACACACACACACACACACAAGTACAGAACACGCATCCCGTTTGCATGGTGTGTTTATGAGAAGGTTGGGTGTTGTATTTTGATCTGAGCAGTGCTGAATCTTTCCCCTGGTCCTGAACCTGATCTCTGTACACATTCAGCCGGTAATGAAATAAAAGCGGGTTCGGTGGTGAACAGTGCGAACCGCCTCCCTGCCTCTCAAGTGGAGTCATTACTGCAGGATCAGAAAAACATTGGAAAGTTTTTATTTTTATTAATTTTTATTTTTATGGGACGGAACAGAGAGTGTGTGTTTTGATCCTACAGCGTTATAATTTTATTACAGGTTATTATATATTCTGCTGTCAGGATGCCCGAGAGAACCAAGTGCGCAGGGAGTGCACATTTCATATAGCCTACACCCAATCTACACCATTATTACAACAAACCTGTTCATCTGTCCGTCATTTAAACTAATAATAATAATAATAATAATAATAATAATAATAATAATAATAATAATAATAATAATAATAATAATAAACCAACCACGTGGCTGTAAGAGTGGAGCTGAAAACGGTACAAAATGTGTCCAAATACAAAAATCACAAAAACGAGTCATTTCTGTTCGACTCAGGAATCAAAACGGGATGTATATATACAATCATGTGGCTCTTAAAGGTGCTCCTTTATTTAATTTCCCCGTTTATACAGCAGAAATCGGACTGAAACCTATAATAAGATCAATAAAAAACCACGTAAACCACTTCCGGTGTGGGTTTGATCTATCGGCGCAACATTTGACCTCATCTATTAAATGATCCCAGCTTTTTAATACCGGTTTATCGGCTTTTCCTCGAGCATTACTGGCTCCAGAAAGCGTCACAGAGCTCAAACGACAGCAAATAAAAAATACATATCTGAATTCAACAATTAATAAAAAAAAATGAAATAAATGAAACATGACATCTAATACCACAATCAGTACCATGACAGAATAAAAATATTTTATTTAATTACTTATTTACTTATTTATTTATTGCATTGAGCCTCGTTTCGTCTATCACTATAGAATATGTTCATATTACTTCAGTTCAGCTTTTATTTAAAAAAATAAATAAATACCTTTAAGGCAAGAGGAGCTGGGAGAGTCTGTTAGTCAACAAAAGGAAAAATAATAACACATGTCCTGGACTCTATTTAGTTGTTAAGTTTGTGTCATGTGTAATTGTTGTGCAATGTTGAACGGATTCTGACAATGTGATAATTAAAGAGAGTAAAGCTCCATTTCTTTGTGCTGAAAGAGGCAGTCTGTATATATATATATATATATATATATATATATATATATATATATATATATATATATATATATATATTTAAAACGTGTTTTTAAACTAGTATGAATAGATTATTCCAAATAAGCCTTAGAAAAACTTTGAAATGGGTCTGACTAGATTCTTCATTTCAGGTTCCTGATTGAAGTTTTCTGACCCAGAATTTAGCTCCACCCCCAGACAGAATAAAGGGGCCGCTTTTTTATTTTTTAAAAAGCAACTAAAAAGCAACTCAGAGGGCAGAGGTCATTTCAGTCAAAGTTTGATTGAGGCAGAGGGAAAGTTTGCAATTTCACCAACAGGGCAGCAGGGGGCGCTTAGAAATACATTACACCTTTAAATATCATTTTTCCATCTCAGTCCGTCTCAGGATCTGAATTCAACATTCAACTCGCTAGATCGCTTATTAACTGTGCCGAGGAAACTTAGACGCTGAAGCCGAAAATGAGTGTGTTATGCAGTTAGTCTTCCTGTGAATTACCACAAAATTAAACTTGCGTGTGAGTCTGGGCTTGTTTTTGTTCATTTAGATACTCCTAGCGCATCAAAAAAAAAAAAAAAGTCATGTGACTTTGCCTCAACAAATCATGTGATTGGATAATTGGCTCAGAAAAGTACAATTGGAGAGCGAGAGATTTCTTCTGTTTTTGTGTCTATCCATCCATCTTCTACCGCTTACTCCTTCTTCAGGGTCATGGGGGAACCTGGAGTCTATCTCATACAAAACATTTTTAGATTTTTGAACAAAAAACAACATGAGTAAATACACAATACAGTTTTTATTTATTAATTAATTAATTTATTTTATTGAAGCAAAAAAAAGTTATCCAACACCTATCACCAATGTGTAAAATAATTGGCCCCTCAAATATAAAATCTGTTTGTGGTACCTTTAGCAGCAATGATGGCAACCAAACACTTCCGATAACTGGAGATCAGTCTTTCACTTACCTCTAGGACTAGGATTTGCTCCTGTTTGTATCACTGTCTTGCTGCATAATCCAGTTGCGCTTGAGTTTTTAACTTACGGACTGAAGACCGGACATTCTCCTTTAGGATTTTATGGTATAGTACATTTTTCCTTCAATCATTGAAGTTGTCCAGGCCCTGAAGCAACAAAGCATCCCCACACCATCACACTTCCACCACCATGCTTGAACGTAGGTATGATGTTCTTTTTGTGGAATTCAATGTTTTTTTCAGCAGATGTAACAGGGCCAAACTGTCTTCCAAACAGTTCTACTTTCGACCAATCAGTCCACAGAACATTTTGAGGATCATAAAGGAGTGTTTTGGCAAAATTCAGATGAGTCTTAATGTTCTTCTGGATTAGCAGTGGTTTTCACCTCGCCACTCTTCCCTGGAGCCATTTTTGCCCAGCGTATTTCTGATAGTAGAGTCATGAACAGTGGCCTTTAATGTATTTCAATCACCTTCTTCCTCATAAGTTCTGGAATTTCAACTTTGGAAATTTTGGAAAGTTCTGTCATTTCAACTTAAAATTTTTGCATAGTGTCTTACTGAGTAAGACCTTTCAACCAACTTAATGCTGTTGAAAAATAAATTCTTTTTCACAGTATATTTTTTCTGTGTGTTTTTTGAAAGACGACTTTGCGACCGTTTCCCTGGAAGTGACAATTTTATTCTCTTGAACACACGGAATGGAAACGGTGCTTTATTTGCAAATGTTCCACGCGATATTATAATTTTTCACAGTTAAATTTGCAACGTGAATGGAAACAAGGCTGGTGTGGCACTATGGACACCGTTTAAGTAGCACAAGCAGTTTTTCTCTGAAAGAAACGGTATGCTGAGCAAAATAATTCATACAGGAAGAAAGGGAAAAGGCAGGAGGATCAACGAGCAGTCTGCCGACGGCTGTGTGAAAAGCGCTTCATCTTAAAAAGCACCCATTCGTCTCCTGAAATGCTAACAGCAGCAAACGCCATCAAGCGTCTTGGATTTTAAGGCTCGAGGACAGACGGAGCCAGGTCTTTCTCCTCAGCATGAATACAGTGTCCTGAAATAAAGTGGCGGCCGTAACTGGGGCCGTTGCTATGTTACAGGTGATTGTTGAAGTCGATAAGACGACGGGACACTTATCGCTGAACTCCGTGGCTCAGTTTGGGTTACACTTTTAAATATCAAAGTCGCTCTGCTGATTTGTTTTGGTCACCTGTTTAAATTTATTATTATTATTATTATTTTAAATCAACGAAATGATGGGAAAAGCTCATTCTTATGAAAACGAATCCATGTACTCCTAGGAGAGACGGACACACCCACACACATCTCTTTTCCTGGCTCTTCTTTAAAGACAAGCACTTATCCACCGGAGAGTTTCTTTGATAAAACACACACATGTCCCATCATCTGTCCCTTTCCTGCTCCCGCTTTCACCCCCCTCCAGGCATCCACAGTGTATTCACGTTCATCTGCTCTCTTGGCTCACTTCTCAGACTATAATCACACTTGGTAAGTCCACTGTCTAGTCTTTGTGACTGATTCTCAATTGACTAAACTATCTGCAGCAGGTTTGAGTTTCAGACCAGAAAACCATGGGGTTACCGGTTTGAATCCTCAGTCTGCACTTTTCTGGCAACTCCCGATCCTTTGACCACTACTAGCATGCTCTGTGTAATGGCAATTCATCTACGGTTAGTTCAAAGCTATTGCAAAAAAGTTCTAGAAAATTCTGAACTCGCGTTGTTTATTAACACAGATTTGAGCCAGGCCAGATTTGGGGGTTGGAAGCAAGATCCATTTAGTAAAAATGCCACCCCCATTCCCATCACAACTTTCCATTTTCTTTGGATCATCAAGGTAGCACAGATCACCACGTCCATCACCTTGTCCATCAGGCTGCTATAACCTTATAGCTGCTATAACGTAAGTGATACTATCTTCCCTCATGGACTAACTTGAGGAACTAACTTGTCTCGTGGATGTTCCACAACATTAAATGTGACTATAAATGCTTAAAACCATGAGAGGTTGTTTATGAAACGTTGAAGGCATTGGCAAAGTGCTGTGGATTAAGAGGAATAATACACCTCAGGCCATGATATCATAAGAAAATAATGCACTCAAGCGTGTGTCAGCTTCCATCCCATCGTAGATTCACACATTTCTAAATGTTTATTTTCAAATGATGCTCCATGATTCATCGCATTTAATCGACTGGCAGTTGTAATGTGATGTCTAGCCCAGAACATCAACCTTAAATAAAATAAAAAGCCTCATTTTCATGTTTCAATAGTCCTTTAAAGAATACAGCAGAATGCTTTTGAAACATGAAATGAAATAATGTAATATAACCAAATGTTACAAACACGAAGCTCGAAATCGGTCTGCTGGCCCTTTAAAGACCCGACACGATGACATTCAGTGAAAATGCCAGCTCACGTTTGGTCCTTTTCCACCATGACCTTATAAGCAGAACACATAGCTTATGGCCCCGGGATTGTGGCAACCGTTTGGTGCTTTGTTAGTCAGCTGGCCGGCTTTACGTGGTATAACATTGTCCTTTACTTACAGCCCAGCCAAAGGAGCAAATCATCTCCATTTTGTGCCAGCGGATCTCGCCTTAAATGAAACAGCCACCATTTTGGATCCCGGCTCAAGGGAAGCGCCGCCTTTCCGCCTCATTTTCGTGTCTCCGATTGGTCAAAAATCACACACGTTCGCCAGAACCACTTTACAGACCAAATCCTATACGGAGTGCACGTCTCAGCTCACCTGATTGGATGAAAGGAACATCACTCACCGAACCCTCGACCAATCATTAGGTTTCTAGAAGCTTCCAGAGACCATCCATGGCAGCTGGCACCATGATGGGGTGATTGGACTTCCAGATGAGGAAGGAGGCCTGGTAAAGGAGGAGGGGGGTGGTTTGATGGGTCATCGCCATAGCTAGGGGACATAGTGAGGAGAAATCACGGGATGGCCATCGGGATTGGAAACGTGGATGAGTTGGCGAAACGATACTAGACATTTTATGGCCAAAGCCATGTGTTAGAGCGGGAGGACGCACGAATATAGTCGTCTGAAATAATGGTGGGGCTAAAGAGCTACGGGAACAAAAGACATACAGGAAAAACACATTGTACTTTCCCTTTGTGTTTCATTTACTGTGAAATATGTGCAGTTGATGTTTATTAGTTAAATATATTACGCAACAATAAGCCAAATTCCGAACGCGCTGACCTACAATACAAATTATATCTGTATTTGCTTGAAGTTTTGTTATGCAAATTCTCTTTGTGCCCCTGTGGAAAAGACTCGAGTGCAATTGGCATTGGCAAGTTTTTTAATAAAGAGGGCTTAGGAGAAAAACTCTTTGTTTTTGGATCATTATTCACTGATTGATAATAGGGGGATTAATTCTGACTGTGCAACTCTCTCAGTCTCTTTTATTCCTTCCTTCTTTTTTAATTATTTGGCTAAGACCCTGCTTTCATTTATCTTCAACACCCGACTCTCTCTCTCTCTCTCTCTCTCTCTCTCTCTCTCTCTCTCTCTCTCTCTCTCTCTCTCTCTCTCACTCTCTCCCTGCCTCATTGGAGATTCCTGGCCCTCTTTTTCTTGGCTTTCTCTCTCATCCTTCACAAACCGTCCATCCCCTCTCGTCCTCTACCCGATTTCGGAAAGCGTTTTTGACTTTCGCTTCAACTTTTCTTCCCACCTTTTTGTTTCTGGACATAAAGGTAAATTAGTTGTACACTAGAAGAAATATAAATAGGAAAGGAAGAAGGAGTGAAGTGGCATGAATGAGGATCCTTTGGCTAAAAAAGTGGATGACGTGATGAATATTTATGATGAATCAATAAAACGCTTACACACGCACACACACACACACACACACACACACACCAACCAATCTGTGGCAACACTTGGTCGCAGCAAATGGAGAACCAGCTGTTGCAGTCTGACCTGAGCATCTGGAGGAAGAGAGAGAGAAAGAGAGAGAGAGAAGGAAAGAAAGAAAAAGAAAGAGTTGCCTTGAACAAAATCTTTTGCTCTCTTTCTCTATGTGTGTACTCACTACACTCTTCCAAGTTTATAGTACAGAAGAGTGAGATGGAGCCCAGACAGACCCCGCCCCCCAACACACACACACACACACACACACCTCTGTGTTATAAGCTCCAGTGACCAGCCATGGTGCCAACGCTGGGCAAACTCTGGTGCCCAGGCCTTCTGCCATCCCAGATAGCTCTGTGTGTGTGTGTGTGTGTATGTATGTATGTGTGTGTGTGTGTGTGTGTGTGTCCATGTGTCCGTGCACACCCAGTGCTCCAGATGCTCGGGAGAGAGGAGATTAGTACACCGAACACCCTTACGGTCATCATGTCTTGCTTTTCACACACACACACACACACACACACACACACACACACACACACACACACACACACACACACTTCATGCAAACTCATAGTTGCATACTAAACCTGTGAATTAAACCATGAAAATTGTCCTAATCCCCTTCAGTGAGAGAAAGCTATCTTACTCCATACACGATTGGCTTCATCCTAATCCTAGCGCAAAGCCTCATCTTCTTCCTTCCGTATCATCTCGACTGCACCAGACGCTACACTGGACTGGACGGAGGGAGCCAAAACTTTCATGCCAGCCTCCTGATCTGATCAAATTAAGAAAAGGCCGGCATAAAAGATTTGAAATATTCCAAATCAAAAGTAGTCAAGCAACCATGCCGCACGTCCTCCAGCTACCCCAGTAGGTCCATCAATCTTCGAAACATTACGGTAACTATGGTTACTAATAGATTGCATTTTTAAATGCTTGAAGAGAAATCAACACACTACACCTTTAGTAGGGGGGCGGGGGCAATGTGACTGCCATTGAGAGCAAGTCACATTACCCTCACATTTCCCTCCAGTATTTCGTGAATTTGCGCTCGCGGAAATGAACACAGCGTCAACGAAACGTTCCTGATATTCAGAGGAGCACGCAATTTTCCAGAATTACAGCAGATCTTGCGCAGGTTTGGGCCAAGTCGTGTCACGTGACGTCGTCATGACGCGCGTTCAGCCAAAGCCGTCTTCGAGTCACGTGCGTCGAACATGAGAACAATTTCCGTGCAGAACAACATCGTGCGCTTGCGATTACGAGTAGTTTTCTGTAGAAAGGGAGAAAAACAAGCACGGAAAACGTCACAAAATTTTGAGGAAAGCAAGCAAGCGTTCAAAATCAAGCATTTTACTCATACAACAACAAACAAAAACCTGTGAAATTATGTACGAACCGATTACACATGATAAGACTGCTCACGGTGATCTCGATGAGCGGGAAAGGACTTAAATTCCCAAAAACTGTCTGTGGTCTCTGGGTGGGAGGGGCATAATTTCACTCCCCTGCCAATCACAGCTACACTAGACAATCGTGGACGTTTGTAAGCTTATGTATGCAGAAGACGGTGGATAACGCTTTCCTGCAAGTGTATTACGCTGTCCTGTGATGTAGCATGAGCAGTAGCGGCTAGCTTCATGTATCTCGGGGGAAGCACGTGATAGCCTTCGGCCCTCCCCATTGGTAGCTCCGTATGATGGGATGAGATGACTGATGGGTGGGACTTCACAAGATCAAATTGGCGAGAATATACAAAGCAATTTTTCAAAAATGTTAAGGTTTTGATGGACCATAATAAAAGCGTTATATAGACTTACAGTTAGCATACTTTAGCTCCACTTGCCAAAATATCATCCTTGATCCTGTTTCGTTTAATAATGAAAACAGAAAGTTTAACCATGGACTATGAGCTGTACTTTCTTGTGAGCAGATCAAATTATTCCCATTAGGACTGGAAAAAACGACATTATAATACACTGAAATATGTATATATATATATTATGTTCTCACCCAA
>CM022772.1:17880165-17906198 GCA_012411365.1 Ameiurus melas
ACACTCACACTACACTATACACTCATACTACACACTACACTATACACTACACACACACACTATACATAACACACATACTACACTTACACTCACACTACACACACACACTACACACTACACATTCACACTACACTATACACTACACACACACTATACATAACACACACACACTACACACTACACTCACACTACACACTCACAAAAAACACTATACAGAGTTTGCATGAAGTGCAGGACTAACTCTTTACTGACGACACTGTTGTTGCCTAAATTTCAATCCTCTTTTTCTCCCACACTGTCACGTTCTCCTCTTTCTCCTCTTTTTCTCCCACACTGTCACGTTCTCCTCTTTCTCCTCTTTTTCTCCCACACTGTCACGTTCTCCTCTTTCTCCTCTTTTTCTCCCACACTGTCACGTTCTCCTCTTTCTCCTCTTTTTCTTCCACACTGTCACGTTCTCCTCTTTCTCCTCTTTTTCTCCCACACTGTCACGTTCTCCTCTTTCTCCTCTTTTTCTCCCACACTGTCACGTTCTCCTCTTTCTCCTCTTTTTCTCCCACACTGTCACGTTCTCCTCTTTCTCCTCTTTTTCTCCCACACTGTCACGTTCTCCTCTTTCTCCTCTTTTTCTCCCACACTGTCACGTTCTCCTCTTTCTCCTCACGCTGCTTTTCATCTCCTTAATAACCTCCAAATACATTTGGGCAACACAACATCAAGGTTTTTTTTCCCCCAGAAGTTACCATGGCATTTTTTTTGGCATACAGCAACCTCTCTTGCTAAGGACATAGGGGTTGCCATGGTATTGGTGGGCACCTTATAAAGCAGACTATTGTGTGTGTGTGTGTGTGTGTGTGTGTGTGTTATAGGATCTGATGCCAGGCCTGCTTCGAGTTGCAGCGTCCCAAAAAAAACTAGTGTCAATGTTAACAGACTGCAAAAGGACATAACGACCAGACAAAACCTTTTTACCTGTCTGTCTCTCTGTGACAGTCTCTCTCTCTCTCTCTTAGTCTGTCTTTCTCTGTCTCTCTCGCTCTCTCTTTCTGTTTCTCTCTGTGTCTTTCCCTCTCTTCCTGTCTGTCTGTCTGTCTCTCTCTCTCTCTGTCTCTCTCTCTTTCTGTCTCTCCTTTTTTCCAGTCATTCTGACTCTCTTTCACTCTCTCTGCCTTGCTCTCTCTCTCTCTCTCTCTCTCTCTCAGTTAAACACACACACACACACAGATCGAGAGAGAGAGAGAGAGAGAGAGAGAGAGAACTGTGAAAGCGAAAGCTATCCTCTTTCCCACATGTAGTGCTTCCTCAGCACTCTCAGCTGGTTCGATGCGTGTGTGACTCTGGCGCCCTCGTTTGGGTTTTGCTGCGCATCACAGCTGTCCTGAGACTCAGTTCTGAGACTGAGCCTGGTGTCCAATGTTCAAAGTCCACAGAACAGATTTCCACCAACTCCACTAAAGTCCAACTACTGAATAATGAATAATAATGAGTCAAGGACTGACGTTTTCAAAGGAATAATTAACCAATAACATGGGCATTTAACAGACTGAGACTCTCATGCGGCAATCGATGTGGATTGGTTATGATATCATAACTTTCATAAGTGCTCCAGCATAGACGCACACTATATGCCCAAAAGTATGTGGACACCTGAACATCACACCCATATGCACTTGTTGAATAGCCCATTACAGATTTATTCCCCTCTTTGCTGTTTTAATAAACTCCACTCTTTTGGGAAGGCTTTCTACTAGATTTCAGAGCGTGTTCCTCTTCACTCCAACCTTAATACAAAATGTCTTCATAGAGCTCGCTTTGTGCACAGGGACATCGTCCTGCCTCTTAGTGCCTCTTACTTCCAGTGAAAGGAAATTGTATCGCTACAGCATACAGAGACGTTCTATACGACTGTGTGATTCTATCTTTGTGGCAACAGTTTGAGGAAGAAACACATATGGGTGTGATGGTCAGGTGTCCACATACTTTTGGCCATATAGTCTAGGTTATCATTTGCTCAAAATCTGAAATGAGGTCTCTATTCATAAAGTGTAGATACGTCCAGAGCTTGAGGTGAGGGTGGACGTATCTACACTTTATGAATGGAGACCTCATTTCAGATATTGAGCAAATGATAACCTAGACTATATGGCCAAAAGTATGTGGACATTTTTTTAAAAATGGGGGGGGGGGATTTTTAGAGTAACACAAACTTTCTTAAACTAAGTACCTCAATTTGCTTCGCCTCCAAACATTGTCTCATTTTCCCAAAGCTATCCCTTTGCGTAATGACTATGTTAGTGTTTTCCCCCCTATAAAAACTCCATGAGGTTGGTTTAATTTAGAACTTTTGACAAAATGTGACATTCACAATCAACCTTTTAGCATTTTTGTCTCTATCTATGAAATACTTGTTTTTTTTTTCTTCAATCCAGATCAATCCAGTGGACATTACATTACTTATTGCTGAATCAATTCTAATGGACCACGATTAATTAATGATGATCATTAAAATAAATCAATAAACAAGAACAACAACAACAACAACAATAATAATAATAATAATAATAATAATAATAATAATAATAATAATAATAATATAATATAATAATAATGCCAGCTTTTCTGTGTCCATGTGTAGAGTTGAAAGGTCACGCTGAGGTCAGCATCAGGCTTCAGTCTATGGGTTCAGGGTTTACACGACACAGATGGAGGACAGTGCTGAACAGATTTCATATCATGGCACAACAGGACTGTGATACCATCTGCTTTACACACACACACACACACACACACACACACACACACACGGGCACGCACACATGTTACACAGGGAATACAGCAACACATGACTCCAATAACTTACAGAGTAGCATTAAAACGACGAATATAACACTTCTTGAAAAAAAAGAAAGAAAGAAAGAAAGAAAGAAAGAATCTCACAGCGTCTGGCGTCTGCCTCTGCCTCGCTGGTGTTGGGTTTTGTTTTGGGGTTGTTGTTGTTGTTGTTTTTTTTTTTTGTCGTGGTTGTGGGAGTGTGTGAATCAGCACCAGCTTCACTCCGTGTTTTAATAAGGGAAAGACAAAGAAAGTCTTCTGTCGTGCAGGTGCTACATTTCGAAGCTGCCAGAGGCCGTTTGGCGCAACCTGAATGCCACGAGCCTCCCCGGGGCAGACGAGCTGAGACGCTGCACTGATTGAGTGTATGTGTGTGTGTGTGTGTGTCTTATACCTCCTACAGCCTCAGAAGCACTTTGCATGAAGAACTTTTGGAAAGTTTGTACTATGCTAAACAATTTACTGCATCCACTGTTATTGCTGAACTACACTGCAGTTACTTCCTGGATTGCATTTCGGAGATATACAGTATACCCACCCACACACACACACACACACACACACACACACACACCAAGTAATACCAAAACTAGTATCCTGATATTAAAGAAAAGTCTTCCAGTGCATACAAAGAGGAGAAAGTTGCAACACTCCAGTGTAAAAGTACAAACATGTATATGTATATATGTATACGTATACATATATGTTGCAAAAGTTTTCACCCCCTTGGACTGAAACATTTTCACAATTTTATATGTATATTTACATATATAAAATTTTGAAAATGTTTCACACACACACACACACATACAGATAAATAAATAAATAACACACACACATACACACACACCTATATATATATATATATATATATATATATGTGAGGCATGATATATCTTGGGTAAATAACCGACTTGTTACTTTAACCGTGGGTGACAAGGGCACCTTGGGCTGCAGATGTTCTCACTAATGACAGATGGTATTGGCATCATGTGTGCATTCGCATATGTGTGTGTGTGTGTGTGTGTGTGTGTGTGTGTGTGTGTATAAATGTGTGTATGTCTGCATGCTGGCATCATGTAGGGAGAGTGGGCAAAGCCCATGCCAGCTTACTACCACCACCTGCACTGCCTAAACCTCAGTCCCGCGCCTCACCTCGCCTTCCATTACTCACGTGTGTGTGTGTGTGTGTGTGTGTGTGTGTGTACAGGATGATGCTTGCAATATATAGATATCAGGAGGAAATCCATTGCCATGTCGTAACCTCCTGATCAGCTAAAGAAACTATAAAGTCCAAGCGCACTGGCGTTTCAGATGCACCCTTTGCTGCCAGTTGTAGCGAACGGGCCAATCTGGATTCAACGTGAATTGTGACTGTGCTGTTGCCTGCCTCTTCATCAAACACTCGTACACAACACAAGTCCAGCAAGTTTAATTGATGACAGAGGAGCTCTAATTATGTCATTTATCTTCGTGTAGGCAGTGACGAGCTGGCAGGCTGAGGAGTTTGGTCTGGCTGAGAGAACCAGCGACATGAAGGGAACCGGCCAGAATCCTTTTCCTCAGTTTAATTAAATTCTTTCTGGTTGTTTTTTTTTTTTTTTCTTTCCTTTTCACTCCTCCTTTTTTCCGTCGTCGAAATACCTACCAACGTCCCCAGTTCCAGCGTTTTAAAACTCAAACTCAAAACTCCCACTTCCTCTAGACTTAAAGTAATTTGTTAAACAGACTTGGCTGTAACATCGTGTGGGCCGCCGTGTAAGCGCAGACTTTCCACTCCAGGGTCTACTATCGAGCTTTGGTCACCCACATTAGGCGGATTAAATATCCCAGCTCAGAGTGGGAGTGATATTTGGTGGTGGGCGCTCACGCATGCACAGCATCTCAGTATAATTACAGGAACAAGGTGGACCCAATCAGCACTTCCTGTGCTTAGAGACATTATTGAAACTGTGACATGGTGACTCTTTATTTCATTTGCATGCCAACTGATTCAAACCATTCGAATCGACAACGGGGGGTGTTGGTTGGATGAGTGATGGACGGACACACTTTTTCTCTTTTTCCCTTCTTCCTTGGTATCTTATCACCACCAACAGCCTTGTACTTACTTTAGGTAGGTTTCTTTATACCAAAGAAAGAGAATTACGATAAAATGTAAGCTAAAATAGGCTGTCTTTTCACATTAGCAATAGAAAGCGTCCGTATGCGTATCTGTTTAGTGCTCCAAATATTCGTATCTACATTATATCTGGACTTAGACTTAAATATGGAAACCCAAACGTAAAAAATTTCAGCGCTGTCAATAGGTTGTGTGAATTCCAGCTCTGGCAGTTCCTCAACCTCAGCTACATCACTCCAGTTCCAATATTTTCCAATTGAATTGGCTCTACTTCTGAAAGTGTAAACAAAATAGTAAACCATTGTGACCCTGACCAGACCGTACTGAGACATATTCAGCTCCTCCGGATACTGCGGAGTTTCCTCGATTTTGCATTCATTTCTGCGATCGCGAAAATCGCGAAACCGAGCCTATTCCTGGTGTCTCTCCAGCTCTCTTTCCTTTCCCTTTGTCCCTCCATAGCTCACGTGTGTAACGTTTTTCCCATTCCGACAGCATTACTCTCAGTCACCTCACCCGGTCACGTCACCGTTCCTCTGTATGCCCTGCCACATTCAAATGAGCCAAGAGCTGCTGTGCCAGTCCACCTTGGCACACACGGGCATGTGGGGCGAACAAGGTGACGGTAACAGGGTGGTGGATGGGAGTCCACACAGCAGGAGAGACAGATGAAAGCCCAGCATGCACCGTGTCTTCCCAGGGTGCTCTCTCGTTAGTGCCATGTCTTAATCAACTTAATTAGAGCAATTAGAGTCGCCAAAAGGCATGATTCGCAGGAACTCGCAGGAATCTATGGGTTTAGGTGCACGTGCGTTTTCCCTCAAGTACCTCATGGATGAGAAATCATCACTCGTCACCCACGGGCACTTCTCCAGAGTTTCCAAATTCCAGGAAGTGCAAATTAGTGGGCCGCAATTACTGTGGGTGTAGTTTCAGTGCGCCGCTCGCTGATTAGCCAGAAACGTACTTCTCAAACACACGCATTGTGTATGAAAGAAAGGGAAAACTACAACCAAGCTCATTAGCAGTCTCTTCTGCGCATCCTAAAGCCTGAATTGTGTCCATCCCATGATGCACTGCAAGCTGGCGATGCCCCGCGGCGGTCTCTCCCTGCGGCCAGCGTGTGCCAGCTTCACCCACCTGCTCCTGGGCGCCCCTTAACCCTACCTTGGCATTTTGGGCTGAAGACCCCGAGGCGAGCGGGCAGAGCTCCACCCGTCCGCACAATACGGAGCCAGATCTAACTGGCTCGCTGTCCAAACTGGACCGGCTTCAGGACCGAGCCCACAGTTCAAAGAGTTCAGCCTGGTGCCATGTCGTTAAACAGATTCAATATGCAAAAGGTCCAAGTGGAACGTTCTCAAGGGGGGAGGATGATGTGTTTAGGGATTTTATAGTTGTTGGGTTTGTTTTGTTTTTTTTTAAAGGAAGCACACAAAATGATTAACTGAATGAAATGTCAGAGCTGGCTTGACAGACTTGATTGTGGTCACTCCACAATAAATTGCAAAACCGCGGAATGTTTCCAACTGATTTTAGTTCAACATTGTCTGAAATTTGTTTCCTTCCTATGCGGCACTTTGCCATCTCATATAGGCGCTTCTTAAAATGACATCTCCTGCTCAAGTCTGGTCCAATGATAGCGTAGACGTTTCTGTGGCTTCCTGTTCCAAAACGACCCACTGGGCCGCTCGCGCCTGACGCGGTTTTAATGGCGCTGCGCTCTGCTCTGCGCTCCCAGCGCAGTCTTCACCCGTTTTAAGCGTTAACGAGCTTCACTTAGTGGCGACTTTGTTTTTGGCACGGGAGCGCGCCTCGGCCTGAGTGGATCCCACTTAAGCGCGCTCACGTCATGGGAATCCTTTAATGAGCGCGTGCTCTGCTCAGTGCGCACTGCAATTAAAACAGCGCGTGCGCGCGCTCATCCAGCAACGTGGGTGAGGATAAAAAAAAACCAAACAAACAAATAAATAAATAAATAAACTGAGAGACGTTATGAAGTTGAATTCATCTGCGTTTAAGGTGTACAAAAATTTGGTTTATGATCCACTGACGTGTCGATTCATCTATAAACACATTAAGCTTCATATCAAATAGAAATATAAATTAGAAATATGCAGTTTAAATTTTATATATATATATATATATATATATATATATATATATATATATATATATATATATATATATATATATATATATATATACACACACACACACAAAAATATATATATATAAATAACACACACACACACATATATATATATATATATATATATATATATATATATATATATATATATATATATATATATATATATATATATATATAAATAGCTAGGCTATAGGATACAGGTTACTCTAGGTCTGTGAAAACAAACTTTAAAGCTTTTTAGCTTTATTTCCCCGAGAATATAGCTGCCATAAAACAATAGGCTATACGTGGCAAAAGTACATCATAAACATTAAAGCTACACTAGAAACGTAATTATCATTACACAATATTTAACTAATTAATAATGACACTTTAGTTATTTCATGGACAGTTAACAAAAAAATGGTCCCGGACAGTTCTCCCTGACCATAACCATATCTTCCATTAAAAACAAACAAACAAACAAACAAACAAACAAAAACAATCAGAATTGTGTTTTATTGGCAAACCACACTACAAGGAATTGATAGAGCTCGAGTTGTGCGTATAAATGTGTACGTATTATTCGTTTTTAGCCATTTATAACCTTGACTTGACTGTAAAACTAGGATATCGACAACAGTGATAATCTAGCCTAGGTTAATATGATTGCTATAAAGAACTGTAGCATTGTAAGTAAACAAGGCAACTATATAATGGATAAATATTGCACATGAAAGCGACACAAATATTGTTTGTGAGGCTACTAATTGTTCATATGTATAATATAATAGAATAGAATAGAATAGAATAGAATAGAATAGAATAGAATAGAATAGAATAGAACGAGCTGTAGAGCAGGTTTTGTGGTGGGTTTGGGTGTTTGTTATTAGTGCTTGCCACTAAAGGCGCCATTTTGCTTGCCTCCTCGTTGCAAATGGCCGCTCTAGCGGTTGATTTTGAGCGGTTGCCAAGGCGATGTAAAGCGGTCCCTTGTTTTTTCCCCCTCGAGGGCATTTCGTATAGGATGAGTTAAAAAAAAAAACTTTTCCCTGCTCCAGGTGCCAGAAAAAAAAATCTATGAATAATGGTCTTCTTCTTTCTTCTTCAGAAGGCTGGAGGGCAGCTGGGCCTATAGGAGGCCAGACATTCCCACAGGCCTGAAAAGAGCGATTATGTAGAACAGATAGGCCACTACGAGGGAGGGGAACAAACAAGCATGTTTACTCCCCCTTACACTTTACACACTTAAAGGGCACATTTAGGAGGGGTGTGTGTGTGTGTGTGTGTGTGTTTCGGGGGTGGGGGGTGTAGATGCTTGTTTTTATGTCTTGGTGGGGCTCTCCACAATGACAGGAATATCTAAGAGTTTTGCGGAGACCTTGTGGAGACAAACTGTTTTGTGGGGACCTTATGGAGACAAACTGTTTTGTGGGGACCTTATGGAGACAAACTGTTTTGTGGGGACTTTATGGAGACAGACTGTTTTGTGGAGACCTTGTAAAGACAGACTGTTTTGTGGGGACCTTATGGGGACAAACTGTTTTGTGGAGACCTTGTGGAGACAGACAGTTTTTTCTCTCTAACATTTCTCTTACAAAGAAATGTTTTTGGTTTCTGAGGATGAGATTATTCTGAGGTTTATGTGTAGCATAGCATTAATTACCTATATCAGTGTTAAGTCCTTACAATGATAGTAAGACAAATGTGTGTGTGTGTGTGTGTTGTGTGTGTGTGTGTGTGTGTGTGTGTGTGTGTGTGTGAGAGAGAGAGAGAGAGAGAGAGAGAGAGAATTAGAGAGAGAGCCGTGTATTGAAGCAGAGTTGCATTTAAGATAGTTAATGGAGTCCTGGATTGTAATAGACGCTCGCTTACTGATTGAGGGGCAGTGCAAAATAGGCACTTTGTTGTTGTTGTTGTTATTGTTTTCCACCCCACAACAAATGTATAAGGCCTTCTTTATATTGTTATGGATATATGATGCATTATAAGTTAAATATTTAAGCAATTATATTAAGTGATTATCTTGTAGCGCACTAAAATATGCACCAAGCCTTGGAGAATGTTGGCAATAAACTCTCTACTATTCTATTACGCCTAATAACAGCTGTGATGCTAGATATAATCTTGCAGTAAAGTCTGTTGGAAATTTGTTAGGTTATGTCGTTCATTCCTAAAATGTATTTATTATAGTATGACATAATGTAGCTCTAAGCCCTAAGCTGTTAAACAACAACAAGAACAACAATAACAATAATAATAATAATAATAATAATAATACAACTAGGCTTTTACAATATGTTTGTCTGAATCATGGAAGGTTAAAATATATTTAAATCCCAATATTTACTCAGGTAGAACCATAGAATTTTATTATCTCAATATATTTTTAATTTGGTATGATATAATGATTCAGTTTCAGTCATAATTATGAAGATCGTTAATATTATGACATCTGTTAAAAAAAATTATAAATACAAAAATAGAAACCCTTATAGAATTTGTAATTATTTTAATGGCTATAATGGGAATTGTATTGATTTTAATGCATTTTAACTGAATGGTCCCTGTGGGTGTTTACTGGTAATTTGTTGCCTTCTATTGGTGGCATGTAATGCCTAGTGGATACCGTTAAGGATCAATAATAGTAATGGTATTAATGGTTAAAAGCTGATGATTTGTAATGGTATTCGTAGTGCAAAGCATTAGAATTTCTGTGATGTATTCTATTGTTTGTTTGTTTGTTTGTTTTTCCAGCAGGTAGTCAATGTCTTAGCAATATGCTTGCAGTCAGGGATCCTTAGAAATGTCCAACTTGTTAAAAATATGTCCAAAAAAAATCAAACTTACTAACTTGACCACATTCAAGAACATCACGGCAGACATCAGTGTATACAAAACTATTTTGCTTTATAACTTCAAAACAGTTATTGTGTCAGGTAGACTACAGAATCGTCGTGCAACAGTGACATCACTCGGTAAAAGCAAGCAATGACATGTTAGAGTAAAATAATCCGCTGGAATGACCAAGCGGATGCTTGGATAAAGTTTCAGTTTGGAAATTCAAACTAACAAAACCGATTAAAGAACCTAATGTGGTTCTCTCGTCAAAAAGTAGGGCCTTGGTTAGAATTCTGCGAATAAGCGCTCTTGTCATCTCTCTCTCTCTCTCTCTCTCTCTTTCTCTCTCTCTCTCTCACACACACACACACACACACATACACTTTGGCAGTGCGGGTTATAAATGCATGGGCATGTCATCAGACTTCTCTTCCTCTCTTCCGGTTTCGCACTTGCACTCCTCCACCAGCATCACGCGCTTCTCTCGGACCTGCGAGCCACAGCGCATGGGCACGTGCACGGTGCGCGCTCTGGACGGGCCACAGCGCGAGCAAGACGGGCCGCCGCGGTGCATGCCGGATCCTCCGTTGGGGGGCACGAACATGGAGCTGCACTGACCGAAACACAGCTTATTGTGGACGGTTATCGGTTCACAACCCTCCTCGGTTATCCGCTGTGGACACACCAAACGTTTAGGTCATAATAATAAGAACAAGAAGCGGAACAACAACAACAACAACAACAACAATAAAAATGTAGCCTATTAAATACAAACATAAAAAAAACTAAATGTAAAAATATATCTCTCTTGGGTATCCTTCAGATGAGAATAAAATACATTTCACACGTGAAAAACGTGCAACATGTTGTGCCCTGAATTTACACGTGAACAACACGGGATCATATGTGAAAATAAATGAATATTTGACACCTATAGGGTGTTACATAGAGTTGCACGGCGATAAGAAAGTATTAGCTTTTGCAATACTGATATCCCAGAGAGCTGCAATATGCAAATGAGCTCTCTGACCAATCAGATGTTTTTATCGGGTTCGGGCTGACCAGTCTCAGGGCTTCTCCGGACGACTTCATGGGTCACGGAATTTGAAATAGTGTGACGTTGTGAACTGAATGAAGAGTGAGGATGGTAAAGTATAATGAGGAGAGTGTACCTGGGTGAAAGGCAGCGCCGCACAGCTCTGCGTCCCCGCGTCTTTGGAGTTCAATGGCACGGACAGGACCTCTTTGCTTGGCTCGCTCTTTTGCACCACCCTCTGCCACATGTCCAGGCCTTGCCTCTTCCTGGCGCCGGCGCCGGTGTAGCTCGCGCTCAGGTGCGGGAGCGACGCTGCAGGTGCGTGCGCGTGCGCAGAAGGCCCGGGGCGACCCAGCGCCAAGAAGGCTGGAAACGGGCCCCGGGTTAGTGCGGGTTTCCCGAGCAGACCCGAGGAATGACGCAGAAAGTGCGGACTCACTTTAACCACTCTCACGGATCCCCTGACCGGTTCGTTACCTGCCCCGTTACCGGAGAACTCGAGATCTGAAAACGCCGCGCGCTTAAGAAGGCCCTGGCTGACGTGCCGCGGGAGCGCGCACAGACAAGCAGCCAGAGCCAGGAACGTGGCCAAACCAAGAGCGCGCATCTTGTTCAAGAGAAGATTCGCCTACAAAATAACACGAGCAGAGAGGAAGAAGAAACAAACACTGTGTCGGGATAGAAGAATATAAATTCAAGGTCGGGTAAATAATAATAATAATAATAATAATAATAATAATAATAATAATAATAATAATAATAATAATAAATCGCCGAGTTTCTGAAGGTTGAAGTGAAGTTGCGGTTCAAGGTTGCGGATGGTCACCTTGCTGTCTGTGTGAAGTGAACGCGCAGAGCTCGCGCTTATAAACAGGCGCAGGCGGCTTCTGCTCCTTTTAAGTGCCATAAGTGGTGCAGTAATCATCATCAGCATCATCTCAGGAGTGTGGAGCGAGGGAAAGTTAACACACTGCAGCGTGGGGTTTTACTGCAGGTGAGTTGGAGAGGTGGTGATAACGCGGTCTGGAGCTCACAGAGCCGTGGGAACGGACCAATAAAAACCTGATCACTCGGGCTTCGGGTCTTCCGACGGTTACATGTCAATCTGTTCATCTCACTCAGAACGGATTCAAACAAATTCAAAAAAAAAAATATCGTGTTTAATAAAATGAATACAATTGGATACTGAGTACTGATTTTATTCGGGCAGCAATGTTATTTGTTTTTAATAAAAAATAATAATAAAATGATGTTTTGAATGTATATGATTGGGGTTGTTTTTTTTTATAGAAAAATGATAGATTGTTTATTTTGATACATTATTTGTTTTTGTATTTTTTTATTTTGTTTTGTTTATTTAGGCCTATTTTATATTCATGAAGAAGTGTATTTTCATACCAAAAAAGGTGATGATGATGATTATATAATAATAATAATAATAATAATAATAATAATAATAATAATAATAATAATAATAATAATAATAATAATAATAATAATTTAGGCGGTATATTAGACAAACTATAAAAATAATAAAATAATTGTGCTTAGACACACACACAAAAAAAGACAAAATTACTAATTTGCTAAATCAGGCCTAGTACATTTATATTGTAACAAAAACATCAAAGGAAATTAATAGCATTTTAAAAAAAACACTTTTCTTTGACTTTCTCATGTTGTGTTATCATGTCTACATGGTTCGGTTTTGTTATTGGTTGTTGCATAGCCCTATTAGATTCTCATTCGAGGTTGATAACCATCATTTATTTTCAAATTCCTTTCGTATAAAGATCTGATGTCAGTCCTTGTTGTTGTTTATTAAGTCGGAATTCAGGATTTCTGTCTCTCTGGTCTCAGTAACGTTCTCTTGCTTAATAACAAATAAACCTATTTAAAAAAAAAACAAAGGAAAGGAAAAAGCTTAATATAATAAGATAAAACAAACACCAACACGGTGTCCACACACATCCACATGAAATCAAACCATCTTCATGTATTCACTTTATTTTGGTTTATTTATCTTATTTACACTGACCACACAGCTTTCTCCAGGAAGCGCGCGGCTTGATGAGCAAGCTGAGAGCTTCCTGTAATAATAATAATAATAATAATAATAATCATAATAATAATAATAATAATAATAATAAACCTGTAAATCTGTAATGTGTTTAGAGCAGGGCTTGATGTGTCCTGTAAACACACACGAGTTCCCACACAGCCTGCAGGTAACTTTCACACTCTCTACAGTGAGTGTGTGAATCTCCATCCCGCACACCTGCACTGCGGTCACATCAAAGGTGACAAGAGTCCTAAGTATCACCGCATGACGTCACTGCCACGCAGGTCTCACTTCCGTTTTAATTCCTTTGATTTGATTTTGCCCACATTATCTTTTATGAAGTGAAAAGACTTGACCCTCTTCCCAGCACTGATACTACAAACACATCTGCATGTTATTATTATTATTATTATTATTATTATTATTATTACTTTTCAAATGAAACATAGGATATAAAAACGATTTCTATGTATAATATGTCTGTTTTAGCGATTGTAATCCAGATAATTCCAGATGTTTTTGTAAATAAAGAAACACTTTTTAAACTGTTGTATTTTTTTTATTATTATTACAACCACAAGGGGGCAGGTTTAGCCCATTCTTAAGCTCTAGGGTCATTTCAATTTTTCGGGGATTAGACTAGATGTGAAAATGTATCAAATATTAAACCAATAAATCAATAATAAATCAACAGGATTAATATTTTAGCACAGGTATATCATTAATTTGTCAGTTGGAAACTAGGCCTTAATTGTGTAATTAACTTATTTATAATTTTTTTAAGTATATTTTGTAATTGTGTATTCATGTTTAAAAATGGGAAATAAGAAGTTAAATGTGAAGTCTTGTAGGTAAACATTAATTTACTGGTGGAATAAACAACAACAACAAGAACAACAACAACAAAAAAGCTATTTTCTACTACATTTGTAATGCAAGTAGCTTTCACTTTTAGTTCATGTATATAGGTTGTTGAAAATGGACCTATTTGGAGCAAGGCAGACAAGAAGAAGAAAAATAAGCAGAAAAAGAAGAAGAAAAAGAAGTAGAAGCTTTACAGTCTCAAGCAATAAAGCTTATGAACCTATTTAAAATGGTGCAGCGTAATGCAGGGGGTTTAGTCCTGTATCTTCTCAAGTCTGAATACATTTAGTACATTTACATTTAATCTCCATCAGAAACAGTTGCCTGTTTAAGTGTAAGAAAGTTTATTGATTTTGTACCAGAGAGGTGAGTGCTGGAGACAAATGATGAAGAATGGATTCACAATTAAAAGGTACAAGTCCCTTTATACTGTGAGGAGAAGGTCATGAACTTAAAAGCTGAGTCACAAGCATCAGTAAGGGTCTCTACAACTAGAGGATGTGAGAAAACAGTTTCAACTGCAACTCCAAGATAGATATCATCATCATCATCAATCATCATCATCATCATCATCATCATCAATATCATCAAGGTAAATGCCAAGGCATAAAACTGACACTAAAATAATAAAGGACATTCATTTATGAGGAGAATTGTCTGTTTGTTTCTCAAAAATAAAAAAGACAAATATGAAAAGTTGTTAAATAAATTATTTTTTTATTATTTAATAAATTAAATAATAAATTCTTTAAGGTTATTCTGATGGTAGCACTTCTCACAGGTCACCAGCAGGGGGAGCAACACCAGCACCTCATCATATCAGTGTGGCTCTTCTGTCTCACCTGGTCCTTGGTTTAATCCACCCTGTTTAATCCTTTAAGGCTTTTGGCATTTTGCTGGATGGCTTAGGTGGCTTACATTCAGCATGCATTTATTTATTTATTTATTTATTTATTTATTTATTTACAACTGAGCAGTTGAGGGTGAAGGGCCCCGCACTGGCTCTGGGATTTCAACTCACAACCTTCTGATCAGACGTCCAATATCTTAACCACTGAACCACCACTGCCTTCTCAGTGCCTTCTCACTGCCTTCTCACTGCCTTCTCAGTGCCTTCTCACTGCCTTCTCACTGCCTTCTCACTGCCTTCTCACTGCCTTCTCAGTGCCTTCTCAGTGCCTTCTCACTGCCTTCTCACTGCCTTCTCACTGCCTTCTCAGTGCCTTCTCAGTGCCTTCTCACTGCCTTTCACCGCCTTCTTTTTTTTTTTTTTTTTTTTTTTTTTTTTTTTTTTTTTTTTTTTTTTTTTTCTTTTTTTTCTTTCTTTTCTTTCTTTTTTCTCTTCTTCTCCCCCCCCTCTCTGTGCCTTTTCTTTTTCTTTTTTTTTGCTCTACATGTGGAGGATTTCAACAGTGACATGCTGCACTCCTAAACACTGAACACAACACACATGTTTCCTAAAGTGAAATGGTTCCTCTAGACTCTCCAAAAAGAGTGAAAGAGACAAGAGTGAGAACATTACTGAACATTACGTAAGGAATTAAACACTTGGAAACATGACGCTATGGGACAATGATCAATGACAGGGCGGTGTGACGTGGCCCAACTTGAAGACGAGTGACACAAGTTACCGTTACCAGTTTCCGATAACACCACTTCATTCCTCTTATCACACAGCAATAAAAACATTTCATTTATTAAACTGACACATTGCACAACCCCGATTCCGAAAAAGTTGGGACAGTATGGAAAATGAATTTTGTAAAATTAATTAATTAATTAATTAATTAATTAAAACCACCTTGTACTATATTGAAAACACATCATTAGCACGTTATTTGATGTTTTACTTTGTGAACTGAATTTATTTTTGAATATATACACTCATTTCAAATCTGATGACTGCAACACACTCCAAAAAAAGTTGGGACAGTCGACTGTTTAGCGCTGTGTAACATCAGCTTTTCTTTGAGTAACACTTATTAAGTGTTTGGACGCTGAGTGAAGACACCAGTTGGTTAAGTTAGCAAGTGGGATTTCCCCCCCATTCATCTAGTAAGCATTCCTTCAGTTGCACAACTGTACAGGGCCTTCGTTGCCTTTATTTTGGCAACTACCCAACTATGCAGTTAATTATGTAAAACATCAAATGCCTCGTCTTTATCCAATTTTTGTTTAAATTCAAGTCAAAGTACATTTACAAATCTTTCCTCCTTGTTGTTATTAGCATTTTCCATACTGTCCCAACTTTTTTCGGAATTGGGGTTGTACCTTTTATCCATTTATCTTTGCATTTAACGTTGTGGAATGTCCAAAAGACAACTCAACTTCCATTTCTCGCTTACTTTAAAGCAGCTATAAACAGCCGTTCTCTGACCAGTTTCTCTTTTATCGCTAGAAGTTCATAAGACAATAAAAGCAGCTTGTCATGTTATCAGTAACCCGGAAAACACTACTGACTTTTACAAAGCGGTGACGCTGGCAACTCTTTCCATAAATGTTAAATAAACATCTCCTGAAAGGAAACTTCTTCGCATCGCATGATTACACGTTTTCTTTTGTTTTTTCTTTGTTAAATAACAACACACGAGCTGTTACTATAGAAACGATCACGTAGGTCTATTAGAACGGGCGCATTAATATACAGGGACCCTCTGAATCGCAGCTGCAATACTGTACTATAAAAGAAGTGCTGTTATAGAAAATGCATCCACACCACCTGACCACCGATCGGATTCGAGGATTCACCTCCGCTGTGGTATGAATAGTCTTATAAGCTTGGCTATGTGAAATGAAGTGACTGGTACAGATGTGTCTAGACACAGTCATGAGAATCAGTCACAATAACAATACCTAGAAAGCTCCATTTAGAGCTGTGGATAAACATCACTGAGGTCGATCTGGATTGACGGTCAGAGCAGTAAGTCAGTGAAATGTTCTGTCAGATACCGGAAAGGGCCACCTACACGGAGTCTCATTCTCACGCTGTTGGACAGACAGAAAAGATCTGTCGAAAGATAACGATTTGAAGATTGGTGTCAAGTGGAGTAATAATGCAGTCTGTGGGGACTCTGCTGAGGGTATTGCACTAAAGGGGGTACACACACATACGCACGCACACATACGCACGCACACACACACACACACACACTCTCTCTGTTTCATGCATGCATAAAGCGTCTGGAAAAACTGCAGTCTAGTACAGTCTCAAGTTTCCAGAGAAAGAGGGTGTTACGGACAAAAAAACCTCCTCATCAGCTGTGCAATCAAAATGCTTTTGAATGTGTAGGAGGTGAAACCATAGACGCACAATCAAGAGATCTAGTAAACTGGTTGAGTCCATGCTTTAGCACTGTAAGTCTTTGTAAAATAAATAAATAAATAAATTTTATATATATATATATATATATTTGATCAGCAATAAGTTTAAGACCAAATGGATTTAACCTTTCCAAAAAAAAAAAAAGAAGAAGAAGAAGTGTGAACCCACCTCAAGCAACAATATCTCATTTTTGTTTGTTTTTAAAACAACGTCTCCATCGCAGTCTGGCCGCATTTCGTCTGCGACTAGCTATGCCGATAAGTTCATTTCGCAAATAAGAAGAAAATCTTACATGATTAACTTACTTAATTAATAAGACTCGTCATATTTTTGTGCCACTGGAGTGTTAGATTCAGTGCAGCTTTGCTCAACACTTGCTTGGCTGAAAAAACAAACAAACAAAAAAAAAAAACAAGCAGTATAGTGTAGCGTCTTCTCTGTGACCATTAGCTTATTATCCTGTACCGCCTAGCATCACTCAAAGACTCATTAGCTAGTCCAGTTAGCTTGCTGGTTTGCCAATTTTCTCTGCAAACAATTGCCTAGCTATGATAGCTTGCTGCCTTTAACAAGTTAGTCAAGGCTAATGAGTCAGTTGAGTTTCTCAAGGCTGATGACTCAGTCTTATTGGAAAAGACTCCTTCTTAACCAGAGAACATTTATTTACGAATGTCAGTCACAGTATATTGTGGAGTAAAATAGTACGAGTTTGAGAAGATTTAACCCCACTGGAGAGATGCTCTGGAAAAACATTTAATTCAACATTATTTAGCAAACATACATTAGATTAGAAGCTTAGCATTGTTCGAGGAATAAATACTTTCTTATTCTTTTTTCCCCCTTTGCATAATTCTCCCTGTAAACCTTCACTTGCTAGTTTTCTTTACAAACATGTTCGTTAGCTAGATAAAGTTATTTAGTGGCAATATTTCATTAATGGTGACTCAGTCATACTGGGGGGAAGCCAGTGTTTTAGCCAGACTAAACTTATGTGTGTAAATTACACGGTTACAGTATATTTAGAATTTTTGCTTAATTTGTACTTGCAGAAAAACAACTATATTAGCATAAATATCAGCATGCTTGCTTGTATTGCCTAGCATAGCGCAGAAAAGTTAAATGTTAACTTGTTGCTAGCTCAGCTAGTCTAGTTTCTCTGCAAACATTAGCTAACAATACCTCACATTTCATTAGCTAAGATTGTCTCACATTGTTTGAAGAACTATTGGCTAAGTTTGCTAGCTTTATAACCTTTCAGTTTTTTCTTATTTTTCTCGCTGTTTTATTTTCATGTCACAACATATGTTACGACTGCGAGTGATTTTCCAGCAAATGTGAGCTTTAGAAAAGCAAATGTTAAGAAGGAAGGAAAGGAAGGTGCATTACTTTAAGTCTTTTGCATGAAAAGAAAAAAAAACATCTAAAAGAGTTTTTAAAGTAAATCTTAAGTCTCCATTAAAACCCACAAAGTCTGATTCATGTAGCATTTCCTCTCATTGCTAGTCAAAGGCCAAATATCAGCGCTAGATATTCAGTTTAGGTTTCATCTTTCTCACAGCAGTGGCTAGCATGGTTTCTGAGCAAAACAGAGAGAGAAAGTATCTCATGGTGTGATAAAGTTGAAGCAGGAATGCCTTTCTTCAGAATTGCGTTTTTCTTCCTATCAGCAAGTGTATGCTTATTTTTTATTGGACGTTCAAACCCTCTTGAACCAAACTCCCATTTCCAAAGAAGGTCAGTGTAGGCATATGTACAGAAGACCACAAACCACAGCGCTGTGAAGATGTGTATGTGTATGCATCTGTGTGTGTGTGTGTGTGTGAAGAATTTTTATAAAGAGGGGGGGACAAGTCAACATACTAATTTCTTGGAACTTTACTCATTTGGTTCAAAGAGCAAACAAAGGGCGCTTTACGGATTTCCACGGAATGATTTTCATATATTTAATATTCATCGCTTGTTAGCGATACATATGTTTAGCTATGCGTGGACTATTGACATTCGTATTATTTATCCTAAATCTACCCCCAACTCTAACTTCAGTAAGCATTTGTCTCTCTTTCTTTTTTTTTTACATAAAAAAAGCAGATTTTTCTACCAGTCAGATATCACAAACACACACACACACACACACACACACACACACACACATAAACAAGAACGCATTCATATCAGCACAGATATGTTCTATGTGCAATAAAGATGCAATAACACCACGCAATAGTCAGTAAATTTGCCTCAATGTATCGCAATGCTATAACCAGAAATGAATGGACAACTATGAAGTGAGATGAGTCAAAGTGAACAGCCTGGGATGAGTGTTGCCAGTTTAGATCTGACTGTCATCTTTACAACACACACTGAAGTGGGGAACCATCAGAGCGAATGCCAGAAACCCGAGAATTCACTTTTGGCTCTCATAAACAGAATATTGTTGAGTTTAGGAGAAAGGTTGGGATAGACGTTGAGAAGTGACGCTGGAATGCCACACTATGAGTCCTAGGGGGTGCTGTTGAGCTGGCATTCAGCTGCGTTCTGCGTGTAATCAGTGTGGGAAATTTGTTTTCCAATCAACAGGTCAGGTTTAAATGTGATTAAAGTAAATCAAGAAGGAGGTGCTCGTTGTTCTTCTGGTCTATAACGAGTCCCTCTGTGTTATTTCTGGGTGGCATTCATAGACAGACGCAAATACTCAGCGATGATTAGCGTGACTGAGACACTCTGTATGTGACACTCTCACTACCCTATTATCATATTCGTGTTATCATAACCGCATGAGGCTGATCTAGGAACAGTTTGCCAAGCTTCACACGCTCTGTCTAAGACTTCATAACAATTTGAACCGTTCTTAGATCAGACTAGATCAAACACCAGGCTGCTCATGTTGAAGTGACCACATCCGGCCTTATCGTTATAGTAATCTGGAAACAGCTCATCCAACTCCATGTCCAAATTATTATATGTGTTATATTAATAGACAGGAACAGCTCGCCCATGTGCGAACGCTTTATAAATATCCGAATATATCTGATCCTCAATCGAGTGATGATCTAGGAACAATTCATACAACTCAGTACTAGCTGATCCATCTCATCCAAATGCACGCTAAAGAAAAAGCCTCCTGAGTGTTGACGTCTGATCTAGAAAAAGCTCGCTTAAAAGCATGTCCTATCTAAATGTTTGTTGGTATTCATATAAAACTGATCCAAGATTAGATCAGGCTTCAGATGGAGCTATGATCTGAACCCTGTTCCTGGAGATCTACTGTACCTTCCTGTCAGGTTTCATCTCCAACCAAAATCTGTTTCAGTTGGTCAAGACCTTCTTAAACCAATGATTAGATGGTCAGGTGGGCACGATTATGGTTGGAGCTAAAGTCTTCAGGAAGGTACTGTAGACCTCCAGGAACAGAGTTGGTGAACACTGATCTAGATCATAGATCATCATAGTCTGAAGGCACACACCCTGTCTAAATGTTTGTAGGTATACGAATAAAATCGGTCCTGGCTCAGATCTAGATGATCTAGGAACAGCTGACTGAAGTGCCGTCAGTGTCCGTGCATTCCTCAGATACAGGAAACCTCAGAAACTCTCGGTGTGCACAGTTCCTCTTTGTTCAGCGTCTCTCTTCTCCTTTACGGCCGCATGGGTGGCACTGAAACAACTCTCAAACCACAAGCAGGATTTCAAATGTTGGGTGTAGTTCTGATCGACAGTGCAGGAGGGAACAGCCACGTCAGGACAGGGTCAGGAGGGTTTTGCAATAAGGGAGTAGGGAAGGAGTCAAAAGACACTTCCATGTGATTGTGGATGTGTGTCTCTCCCTCTCTCTTTCTCTCTTCTCTCTCTCTCTCTCTCTCTCTCTCGTTTCAATCATATGATGAGATTTTCAGCAAAGATGGCAGAAATGCACATAATAGTTTTACATTACATTACATTAGAAACACCAAAAGAGACAGTGTGCGTGTGTGTGTGTGTGTGTGTGTGTGTGTGTGTGGAGGCTGGGCATCTGAGATTGTTGTGCTGAAATGGGCTTTTGTCTGTTCTGACAGACACATGTAATTAGGGGTTAGCACTGAGTGTCTCACTCACACACACACACACACACACACACACACACAGAGTCATTCATTGCTTATCTACTGTGGTCTAAATGTGTTCACACACACACATACTTAGATATCTTAGGGGCAGTTTACACGGCAACGGTTTCAACTAAAAACGGAACTTTTATGCGGTTCGGCTGTTCGTTTACACGACGACGGTGTATTGGGGCCTTTCGAAAACTTTCGCAAACTTTTGAAAAGATGCCTCTTGTTATCGCCTCTTTTCGAAAAACGAGAATCTGTGAAAACGATGACGTCACGTGCACGCGTATTACGTGTTCAGTCCATAGGCGTGCGTGCGAGTACTTCAAAACAACAGGACTGTGTTTGTGCCGCTCAGGAATTTTGAGTTTATTGACGCTTTTCCAGCAAAGTGTAGATTTACTGCATCTCTACTACGACTGGCGGATTATTTCGTTTTTTTCCGGTATTTATAAATGAACGAGCTTTGTTTACAGAATTATGACCTGGAGCACAAGAAAAGCTAAAAGATGGGGTCGAAGACAGAAAAATCCATTTCCACGATGAAAAAAAGCTTTATGCACAATAGCATTTATTAACTAAGAAAAATATGCCAAATCAATGCATGACAAGCGAGAGTTTTCCTTGTGACAATGAATAGCTTTCCAAGTCTAACTATCGAGATTGTAAGTAAGAGCGGCTGTGGTAGAGTGGGTTGTCCACTAATCGTAGGGTTGGCGGTTCGATTCCCGGCCCGGGTGACTCCACATGCCGAAGTGTCCTTGGGCAAGACACTGAACCCCATGTTGCTCCTGATGGCAAGTTAGCACCTTGCATGGCAGCTCTGCTACCATTGGTGTGTGTGAATGTATGGGTGAATGAGACACAGTGTAAAGCGCTTTGGATAATAGCGCTATATAAGTGCACCATTTACAAGTAACTGGAGACAGAACTTTTTTTTGTTCTCCATGTAGATCATAAACCAGTGAAATCGTTTGAAAAATGTAGACGTTATTGTTATTACCCACAGCTCCACCGTTTACTTGTATTTGTTTATAGGGCGATCTCGCCCGGTTCAATATGGCGGAAGCGTTGGCGTGAATGCTTATGTGGGCAGGTGCGTAGTGTTTATTTAAAAAGTGACATCGCCAACTACTGGCCTGGCGCGCATAATACAGATCCGTTTTCGCAGGTCCGTGTGAACGGGGATCGTTTTGACAACGTTGTCGTCTGTACGTGAAAGATTTCAAAAGCGCAACGGAAAAACGCTTCTGTTTTTTGTACATGGTTGTCATGTAGACGTACCCTTAGGTCAATGGAGATGGATTTGAAATAAATTTTGCTTGCAGGAAATTTGTCTAATAGGCCTACTGGTTTTGAAATAAATTTCAATTTCAATATCAAGATTTCAGTCAATGTAGAAGATGAATCTCAGATTGAATAGCCCTATAGAAAAATGGCATTAATTTCATCACTGGCCAATATGAGACTGCCCCCAATGCCCTCATGGTGGATAAAACACAGTGAAACTGCCCTCTAGGGTGCACCTACTGTAGACATTAATTACTATCTAGGGTGTCCTTATATTAGTGGCAAAATTGTGATAATGTTCCCTAATGGCTTCCCTTTCAGTTGAGAATATGTGATGCCGTGCCATATAGGCTCCCCTACATGCTAGAAAACATGATAAAGTGCCCTCTAGGGTTCCCTTACAGTGGACAATATGTGATGCAGTACCCTTTAGATGTTTCTGTGTATGAGACAACATAGGGATGTGCCTGCTAGGTGCGCCTACGTGTGAAAAAGCATGATTAAATGCCCTCTAGGTGTTCGCACATGTGAGAAAACATCATGAAGTGCCCTCTAAGGGCTCCTACCTGTGAGAAAACATCATGAAGCACCCTCTAGGATGTCCCTACATGTGAGAAACCCTGATTAAATGCCATGATTAGGTGCACTTGAACATGTTATGCTGTGAAATTGGAGCCTATCCCTGGGGACTTGGGGCACCAGGCCCTGGATGAGGTTCCAACCCATCACAAGGCACAATCTCACACACATTCACACACTACGGACAGTTTGGAAATGCCAATCAGTCTAAAAAACATGTCTTTGGACTAGGGGTAGAAAACCAGAGCACCCGGAGGAAACCCCCGAAGCATGGGGAGAACATGCAACCTCTACACAGAGAGGGCAGAGGCAGGAATCGAACCCCCAACCACGGTGGTGTGAGACAAAACGTGCTAACCACTAAGCCACTGTGCCCCCTATGTGGACAAATTGATGTGTGAAAATAAAAGTAAATGCACTCCATGTAAAAAAAAAAAAAAAATGTGCCGACGTGGGAATTGTTCACAGGTACAGTTGGAGTGATATACAGAACGGTGTGTGAAGGAGGAAGCAGAGAATTGTGCCTTGGGTCAAATCTGATTAATAAGCGCTGCGGCACACTCTGTGTTAAACACGACTGTCTGCGTGTCAATGTGGGTTTGTTTTGGGGTTTTTTTCAAATGTTTTTGTTTTACTGAAAGTCTGTATGACACCAATCAGACCAGTCCAGACAGCGTATGAGACATCCAGCCATAACTACACCTGTCTGGTCCGGGTGACTTACAGTACAACACCAACATTGTCTGGCAGGGCGTGTTTATCTTATCGGCTGCTCCACTGTCGGGCTTTATGCTAGATTAAAGTTATTTTCAGTCCAGCTCTCATCATGTCTCTCTCTCTCTCTCTCTCTCTCTCTCTCTCTCTCTTTCTAAGCACCGATTAAAGAGTTTTTATCAGCGCCGTGGCCATAAAAAGCGACTAGACTGTAACTGCAGGGCATCAGATAAGAGCCATTTAAGAGTCTAATTGTGTTAGATGATGTAAGTGTAGCAGTAACAACAAAAGCTGAGAGATACACATGCAGACCATGACACCGTTTATTTGTTGTTTTTTTTCATGTTGTTTATATGAAACATACAAGCCCATGGGATTTTTTTTTAGTTCAAAAGGAAACTATGGTTTGCAAACCACTTTTCTGTGTATTTGCTGATTCTATGCTAAAAACCTCAACCGTGTTACTTTCAACCCTGTTACTCATTTAAGAGCAAAAAAAACCAAAAAAAAAAAACGCATTGATGTTCAGAAAATAAATGAGATATTGTTGCAAGCAAAATTTCTCAATGTTGAAAAAAATGTATAATAATGATAAGGATGGAATCATTCATGGTGACTCTGGTATAAATGTCATAGATTTATTACTACTACTACTACTACTACTGCTACTTCTACTACTACTACTACTACTACTACTACTACTACTACTACTACTACTACTGCTACTGACAACAACAAACAACAACAATTTTACTGATTGACAACAACAACAACAACAGGCAACAACAACAGTTTCTGATTGAACAGACAACAGGCAACAACAGACGGTTTCTGGTTGAACAGACATTGTGACAACAGACGACGACAGGCTGGCTGGCTGAACCAGACATTGGCGGTTTTAACAGTTGTGACAGACAGGCAAACTGACAGGCGGTTTGGTTGAACTGACGACTGACGGGCGACGACAGGCAGACATGGATTGAGCGACGACGACGACAGTTGTGACTGAGCAGCTGACAGTGACGACAACAAACAATGACAGACATGATTGTGACAACAGCAGGCAACAGGCAAACCAACAACAGGTTGTGGCAGCAACAGTACCTGATTGGCAACAACAGCGACAACAACTGGCGGCAACAGCAACATCATGAACAGCAACAACAACTGCTTTCCTGTGGGCTGGGTGCTGCTGGCAACAGCAACAACTGTAGCAACAACAACAACAACAGGTGGCAACAACAACAACAACAACAGTTTCGGTCAACAACGTTTGTGACAACAACAGACAACAGACTGAACTGAACAACAACAGACGACGGTTTGATTGAACAACATTTGACATTGAACAGACTGAACTGACAAACAGACGGGCAGACAGCAGACGACGACGGACATGAACTGACAGGCAGGCGACGACAGGCTGACAGGCAACGGTTTGACAGGCAACAGGCAAACTGACAACAGGCAAACTGTGACAACAACAACAGGCAACGAGACTCGGGTTGGTTTGTGAACAGCAACAGCAACAACGGCCAACAACAGCAACAACGACATGGTTTCCTGATTAACAGCAACAACAGCGGCAACAGCAACAACAACAAACTGCTGGTGTAACAACAACAACAACAACAACACTGGCTCAACGAACTCAGTTAACAACAACAACAACGGCGCTGCTGGCAACGCTGCTGCTGCTGCTGCTGCTGACAACAACAACAACAACAACAACAGGGCTGGTGCTGGGCAACAACAACAGGCAACAGTTTGGTGTGACGACGACTGAACTTGTGACAGCAAACAGATTTGATTGACAACAGGCAACAGTTTTGTGACAGACAGCTGGGAACATGGTTGAACAGACAGACGACGGTTTGTGAACAGGTGTGACAGGCAGGCATGTGACGGTTTTCAGACGAGCGACAGCTGGGCAACGACAGGCAACGACGAGATTTATGGTCTTGAGCAACGGCGGCAACAACAGCAACATGGTTTGTAACAACAGCAACGCTGATTATGATGCAACAACAGCAACTTGCTGCGCGACAGCTGCAACAACATACTGGTTGTAACCTTCAACAATTTCAGTGCTGCTGCTGCGCAACGCAACAGCAACAACTGCTGCTGCTGCTGGCTGCTGCTGCTGCTG
>CM022772.1:17906698-18039198 GCA_012411365.1 Ameiurus melas
ATAGTTACGTATTTAATGGATGTTTAGGATGTCACCAATGCCTTGTCCTCTTGTGCCCCACCTAACAGCTGGCAAAAGTGTGAACAGCGCTTTCTGGAATAATCTTGTATAATTATTTTGTAATGTCTTCCACTTTAACAACTCGTCTTTTAGATCAGGAAATCATTTGTCATTGGTTTTTGATCAAATCATTGCATCTCCCTCTCTCACTTGAGCTCCTCCAACAAATGTTCTGTTTCATCCACCAGTCTCAGCGCTGACTTTCTCTCACCAATCCTTTGCAGCCTTATTATCCAAAAGTGTGAGAGGATACAGCAACACATCCAGTGGCACACCTTATTTTGTCGTTGCTTCATCAGAGGGGCAGCTTGTACACTTCGCAGGGATTCCTTGTATGTAGTGGGTTTTTGTTCGCTCAAAGTCACCATGAAATGTGACACTGATATTCTCAGAGTCAGTTGTTTTTCCTCTTCACCAGTTTTAGTGATCCATCCCCATCAATGGAAGTGTTAGGAGCTTCCCGGACCCCACTGCATGAAGGTTTCTTCAATGTCTTGTTTGTTCTAAAACATTTTACCAATTACATGATCAAACACCATGAAAAGCCTGAGTTCCATACAGCCGCACAGCTGTAACTGGCTATGGGTGGCTGTTTTCTGGTCAAATACTTGTGGATAGGTGATTTTGCCAAGCTCCTTCATAGTGAGTTGTTCAAATGTTGTGGTCTGGCCGTAGTGCATAGTAACTCTGCACTGACGCGTTGAGATTTGTTATCACATAGGTACTTCTACCGATCCTCCAACTTCCACCAAACCACTGAAGAAACTGGCTTTAAGGGAAGCACTTATATCTAGGAGATTGGCCTTATCACTGAGGGTGTCTGAGGCAGCAAATTTCAGATGTGTTTGAGGCTGCTGACGTACATCAAGGTCATCGGGCCCAAGTGCTTTTTATCCCATAAAGTAAAATCTGAAACAAGAAAAATGATGGAGAAATGCTCCATATTCACAAATTATAAAAATACAAAAATATTTATATGGTAAAGTTTTCTATGAGGAGATGTTTTATTTATGGAAGGTGTCTAGTGTCAGAGGTTTTTAACAGTCAGGGACAATGGGAAAAGTCTTTGGGAAGGAGTGCTTTTTAGCTTTTGGTAATATGACATGCTGCATTTTTTAAATATCTTTAATAACTTCACAAGACAAAGAACAAATGAAGTCTAAATAAAATCCATTTAAATATGCATGATGCCCTTCGAAATTACTCCCTTCAAATATGTACATGTTCGTTCTACTTTATTGTTCTGAAAATATTCTAGCATGTTGGCAAATAAAAAAGAAAATAATACTAAATATTCTTTTCTTCCAGTTCTGTTCAGACTACACCTACTTCTACATGCAATATACAATCTACTTATAGAAAATATTTACTGACAAATTGTAAACAGTTATAAGTTTACAAGAGAACATGTGCATTATCTTTTTGATTATCAGCATCACCAATCATCCTCTTCATCTCGTCATCTGAGGTAATAGCATGTGTATCTACAGGGCAGACACCTTTGTCGGGGCCCCAAACATAAAAAGGGTCCTAAATGCTGATCGTTTAAATAATCAGAAATGTTCAGCTTAAAAAAATAATTTGAAGCAAATATCTCAGCAACACTTTTAAATTGGCCCTTGCTGGGCGGCTATCTCATTTTTGAACATTAACCTGAAAAATGAGCCGTCCTGGTAAACCAGAAGTGCAAGGAAAATCAATTGGAGGAGAAAAAGAGGAAAGAGGACTCTTTTAAAGTCACTCTGTCATTTCACACACAGCTGATTTCTGTCGTGCATAATGTTTGTGAAAATATAATTATTTACACAGTTCTGTTGGCTAGATTATTTTTTATTAGTGGTGTTTTACCAGGCCATTTAAACATTTAAAAACTTTCTGTTGTCTTCAACGATTTAAATTCAGCAATCAAAATATTGTCAATGAAATATGCAACTCTTTTATTTCCAGATTAAAAGTTCTGCAAATATATTCTGAAGACCTGACTTGTAAAAGGTAGGACCTACCTAAGTATTCCTATTTTATTTTAGAGATTTAGTTTGGACTAGCTTTAGCATGGCTTGACACATTGCTGTTTACAATCCATAGCAGTGTTGTATGAGCTGTGTCGAGGTTTGATTTGGATACGCTTGTTTGTATTGTGTCTCTACTGTGGTAAAATTTAAGTTATTCCAGATAATTGGGTCAATAGCACATGAACTGCATGCCAGCTGGACTATTGTAAAACAACATATGAATTTGATCTCTAAAGGAACCATCTACACCCTTTGTCACGTTTGGCGAATGGAGGCCGAAGCAATCGAGATTTTTAAATATTTATTTTAAACAAATGAACAACGCCACAAAAACACTAGGACAACTGGGCACAACACTGTGGCAAAAAACAAACACGGAGACAGAAGTGACGTGAGTCTACAACGAAAGACCAGGAGAAAGTGCAGACAAGGACTATAAATACACAATGGTGCTAATTAACAAAAACGTGAGTCAGGTGCATGTGGTCAGGTGGTGTAGTGCAGTGGCTGATGGGACTTGAAGTCCGGTTTCCGGATACGTGACAGATCCCCCTCCAAGGGGCGCTACACCTGAGCGCCCAAATCAAAGGGCCCTCCGGGGGCCCCCGCCCTCGGGCCAAAAGTCCCCAGCAGAACCAGGAGGCCCAAGCAGCTTCCACCATGGCACAAGGAAGCGGGTGGAAGTCCTTGGCAAAGCATGAAAGAGGGGCGACATCCCCGCGGGACAGGAGAGCGGGAGCATGCCTCACCGCAGGTGTCTGCAAGGGGGAGCGAAGTACCTGACGAGGCGCACGGGGAGCGAGGTCCCGTGAGGCTCACGGGGGAGCGGGTACCTGACGGGCGCACGGGGGAGCGAGGGTCTCCGCGAGGCTCACGGGGGAGCGAGGTTCTCCCGCAGGCTCACGGGGGGAGCGAGGTTCTCCGCGAAGCCAGGAGAGGAGCGAGGTTCTCCGCGAGGCCCGAGGGAGAAACGACGCCTCCGCGAGCATGAGGGGGAACGGAGACCTCCGTGGAGAAGGAAAGGGGAGCGCACCCACTGAGCGCAGCGAGGGAAAGGAGCGACGTCTTCAGCGGAACGGGTGGAGGCAGAGAGACGAACGAAGCGAGCAGGAAGGCCGAAGCGACGACCTACACCGAAGAGAAGGGGCGAAAGCGGACGCCCACAGCCGAGCAGAAGGCCCGAGCGACGCCCAGCAGCGAAAGCAGGAAGGCGAGCGACGTCCACAGCCGAGCAGGAAGGCCGAGCGACGTCCACAGCCGAGCAGGAAGGCCGAGCCGTACCACAGCCGAAGCAGGAAGGCCGAGCGATCCACAGCCGAGCAGGAAGGCCGAGACGTCCACAGCCGGCAGGAAGGCCGGACGGCCACCCCACAGCCGAAGCAGGAAGGCCGGAGCGACGTCCACAAAGGCAGGAAGGCCGAGCGACGTCCAGCCGGAGGAAGGCCGGAGCGGGCCACGCGCAGGCAGCCAAGGCCAAGGCCCAGCCAGGAAGGCCGAGCGACGCCCACAGCCGAGCAGGAAGGCCGAGGACGTCCACAGCCGACAGGAAGGCCGAGCGACGTCCACAGCCGACAGGGGGTGCTGAGCGCGTCCACAGCCGAGCAGGGATGCTGAGCGCGTCCACACGAACAGGAAGGCTGTGCGCGACCCTCAGCTGAACAGGAAGGCTGTGCGACGACCTCAGCTGAACAGGACGGCGCAGCGACGCACCTCAGCTGAACAGGAAGGCTGAGGCACCTTAAGGTAGCTGAACAGCCGGGAGTCCCTGAGGTCAGCGAACAGAGGTGAATTCATGAGTCCGCCCGGAGCTGGAGCGCCCCTCACACATAGCGGGGCGGCGAGACCTCCTTCACAGGACTCCACCGTCGCGCGGACTCTGAGATAGCTGAACAGCGGGGAATCCTTGAGGTCCGTGAACAGAGGTGAATTCATGAGTCCGCACGGGAGCTGGAGCCGCCTCACACACATAGCGGGCGGCAGAGGGACCTCCTGCACAGGACTCACCGGCTGCGCGACTCTGAGGTAGCTGAAAAGCAGGGGAATCCTTGAGGTCCGGCGAACAGAGGGGAATCCATGAGACCCATCGGGAGGGAGGGTGGAGCAAACTGCTGAATCGGGAAAAAAAAAAAATAAAAAATCTACTGCCCCCGGAGTCACGGTCTTTCGCTCTGTCACGTTTGGCGAATGGAGGGCAAGCATCGCAGATTTTTAAATATTTATTTTAAACAAATGAACAACGACACAAAACACTAGGACAACTGGGCATAACACTGTGGCAAAAAACAAACACGGAGACAGAAGTGACGTGAGTCTACAACAACGAAAGACCAGGAGAAAGTGCAGACAAGGACTAAAAATACACAATGGTGCTAATTAACAAAAACGTGAGTCAGGTGCATGTGGTCAGGTGGTGTAGTGCAGTGGCTGATGGGACTTGAAGTCCCGGGTTTCCGGATACGTGACACACCTGGTTACTCTTGATTCCAAGGAAGTCCAGAAAGACCCTGATTTTTTGTTTCTCAATTTTTTTTTAACATAATTTGCTTTCTCAATTGCAAATTATTTTTCTTGTATGTCGAAATGCATTATTGGCCATACATATTATACATCAGGGAGCAGCTTCACAGAAAGTATCTGGTGGAATGTTAGATAGCGCATTCAACAACACCTCCTTGTTGGTCATATTTAAATTAATATTTGTAACAAATTTTTATGATTTTAGCATAATTAGTAGTAATTGATACTGATAGAGAATTTTATCAGATACAGGTAATGTATGAGTGTGGCTGAATAGTTGCTATTATATAAAAAAAATAATAATTTCCTATAGTATAAGATTTTCTGCAAGATTGTCAATATTGCTGTAAAACACGTTGTTCAATATTATGTACTTTGTCTGGATAATGAAAACACACACACACACATATTTTGATAAAGTAAATTTTTTTGTTTGTTTGTTTTTTGCATTTTTATAAGATTTTCTATTGCACATCTCCCTCTGTTTTTGTCTTGTCATTCAGAGTCTGTGCATAAGTGACTGTCCATAATGGATAACTTAGCCTCACCCTGTCTCACATTGCTCAGACCTACAGTTATAGTAGTTATACTGTAGTTATACTAGTTAACTGTTTTGTTATGAGTCTTAACTTTTGCTTGTTGGAGCAGTTATAGATTCATGTCATGGTGTAGGTATAGAGCCCCAACATTGGGTCAAGCCTAAGGATTCCCATCATTGCAAGTCCATTCTTGGTGTTTAGCTTTGATATTGACTCACCCACACTTTCAGTCTAACTTTATCTTGACTCACTCTCAATTCCCTTAAATTTCAGTCTTTACTCAGTCTTGGCAAGTTCTGGTCTTGGACTTTGTCTTGAACTTGTCTGCAGTCTTGACTACATATTAATGACTGATATGGTGTTTGCTGTTAGGAGACATTTATTTAACATTCATGGAAGGAGTCTCCAATGTCAGTACTTTGCAGACTTTGTGCTTTTTAGAATCAAATAATTTTCCAAATTATATATTTGTAAACTCTTTTTCCTCAATTAATGTAATAATTCATCAAACAATCAATGTTAACTGTTTTCATGTTGAACAACTTCTAGTATGTCATTATTGCATACAGTATGTACATAGCATGGCTAATTATTGACATAAATATTATTAATGACAACCATCTTCAGACTGCAAATAGTGAACTAAATTTGGTGTAAATTGCACCTGGAATAAAGGAGTCCCTGCGGCAATCGTACAGCATGCCGGGATACAGAGGTCTTCCCAGGGCAGCTATTTCTATGTATCTGGAATCCATGACTGTTTCAAGAGAAAATAAAAAAGGACAAAGGATTATTGAAAAATCCATAAAAATGAGCAGTTGTAAATGTAACAGTGTGGCACAATCAGGGACGTAGTCTTAAGATAACATAATGAGGAAAATATTCTTTTGATTTTCAAAAATCTCGTGGAAGTTCCACAAAATTAGACTTATTGAGGGGAGAATGATCAAAATGTCTATAGCTTTGCAGTGTATTTCTTGTCTTTTGTATGACAATTTGTGATGAGGTTTCTTATGTAATATGCTGGATTGGTGCATTTTTAATAAAGATCAATCAAATATAATCACAAGATGTTATTAAAGTCTGATCTCTTATAAATCTGTTACATATTTGAAGAAATTTATATTGGCTAATCTGTGAAATTCAACTAGAAATCATTTTAAGACACTATAGAACTCAGAATCAGTCAATCAAAAGATTAATCAATCACATTGAGGTCAAATTTAAGGTACAATAAAACAGACATTTCAAACTGGTAGACCATGAACACCAACATATACTGTATCAGTTCAGACACTTTATGGTCTGATTATTAATTAAATTAGGTTATTTTACAGGTGATGTTTTACATAATTTTAGCAAAGACATAATTTCTCTCAACTGTATCTTTTGTTTTGTCAGGAGGGTTTTTATGAGAAGGAGTTATATCAGGAGGATGTGCAGAAGTCATTAGGAAATGTAGGCCATCTATGGGGCTTGTACGCCAGTGGTGTAATTTCCATGAGAAAGACCCCAGTTTAATGAGTCACCACTACCAGCCAGCACCCTTGATTGAATGTCTTGTGTGTGAATGTGTGTGTGGATGAAGTCCTGCAGTGGACTCACATCTCATCCTGGGTGAATTTAGGGGTGCATCTTCTTACATCTCAGCAGTGTTTGTTGCTATCCACTGTAAAAGCTATTTATATAGGCTTAGACTACAGGAACTTTAGCAGTGACAAAGAAATTTCAATCTTATTTCAATCAGTATGCTCCCTTTATTATTGTAAGACTTAAAATAAAGTGTAAAGTGAAAGTGAAAGATGTGACCACGTGACAGAATATCTAACCTCCAACACCTCTCTCTAACAGCTCTCTCACAGTTGCTTCAAGCCTTTAACACTTGTTTCTGATGCCTCCTTCCAAATCTTCAACACCTTTCTTCTGACATATCCTTCAAGCCCTTAACACTTTTTACTCAGATTACTAAACGTGAGCAGGAGCAGTTCATGGTAGAGATTTTAATCCATTTACAATAATTGTGAGGTTGGATAGGGATCAAAATGACATTTTGAGGAAGAGGATAGACACAAATTGACAAACTTGATTCTTCTTCTTCTGCCGTAAAATGAATCATAGAGACCAAACTGTAAGTCATAGAGACATGAAACTTGGTCAGTAGTGTACTCCCTCCCTCTACATAGGCAAGAGAATTTGCTTTTTTGTGCCATTTTGTTTTGTCCTACAAACAAAATATTTTTCTGTTGATCCCTTCCAAACAAAAAATGTTTTATCCTATGTATCCACCATGATATAAAATGCCCTTTTGGTTGGTCTCAGTACATGTCACTGACAGGGATAAATTTCAAACATTTATGGTAAATTATAAACCCTAATCTACATTTTTTTACTTACTGTAAGTTACTTCATCAGCTCTCACCATGTGACACAGTGTCTGCAAATGAGTAAACTAGTCTTTTGACTTAAATTGCCTACGTATGTATTGTTTGACAGATATTACATCAACAATAAGCAGTTTTCATAGTTATGAATTTTACAAAACCTCTCATGTAGACTTCAAATGCTACTAAAAGGTTGGTTTGTTTACCTACGACTGGAGCTTCTAGATTACTAAACACATTTCAATGTAAGGTCAAAGTTTTTTATTTTTTTTATTTATTCATATTTTTGCACTTACAGTAAATTTCAATTTCTAAAGGCATGATACTAACTCCATAATTATCTTCATACATTCAAGTCTCATTTTCTCAGTCATTTAAAATGCAGACTTTGGCTGGGCTTAAATAACAAAGAAACATATTTAAATGCTTTGTAATTATTTGCATGTGTTTTTAAAGTTTATTATTATATAAGTCATTATCTGCAGTCAACCTATTTGGGGGTAATATTGAAGGAAAGCATAACTTTACCTGAAATGCTGTTTCAAGCTCTGATCAGTCCTGAGTTAATGTAACCAGTAGAGATGTAGCAGGAAAGAGACCAGATTTAAGAACAGTTGTTGAGATGGGTGGAGCAATATGCTGACATACACCCCCAACACCAATAAAGGCCAATTATGGGATGTAGAATCAAAACCTTGTTTACACATTATAGGCATGCTTTAGTGTGTAAATGATAATAATTTAGAATATACAGTCATGAGAAAGAAAAAGTACACAATTTGAGGAAGTTTGAGAAAATGTTCTTTATAGCATTGTTTCAGATCATACATGTCTGAGGTCTGAACTTTGACTTGGCCATCCAAACACCTTGATTTTTTCTTCTTTAGCCATTCAGATGTGTATTTGCTGTTCTGCTTGGGATGATCGAGCTGTTGCATGATCCAATTTTGGCCCAGCTTAAGCTGCTGGACAGATCGCTGTATCATTGAGGGCATACTCACTAACTGCATCTCAGTCAGGTACAGCAACTGCTCCGCTTCAGACTGCAAAGCACCTCCCGCGGGTTGTTAAAACTGCCCAACGAATAACCGGCACCCAGCTACTCACCATCGAGAACATCTACCACAAGCATTGCCTGGGACATGGCAAAAACATCATTAAGGATGTCTCACACCCCTAACAATGGACTTTGTGCGCTACAGGAGTCTACATTCCTGCACAAGTAGGCTCCGGAATTGTTTCTTCCCCGAGGCTGTGACCCTGCTAAACTCAAACTCTCCACCCTAAAATTTCACCCATTGCACTTTACTGCACTGCTCAGTACTTTATGGACAGTTATTTATTGGATAGTTACTTGCACTACTCATATTTGCATTATCTGTACATTCACACTATTTAAGAATGTTCTGTATATATAACATGTTACTTGCACTATTCATAATTGCACTATCTGAACAACCTCACTGTTTAAGTATGTTCTGCACGTATATCATCCAACCGTACATATTACTTATATTGCACTTACTTGCTCCTGCATTTTCTGTTTATATATATATATATATATATATATATATATATATATATATATATTTTTTTTTTTTTTTCTCTTGCACTTCTGGTTAGAAGCTATTGCATTTCATTAGCTCTGTACTTGAACTCTGTTTAATGACAATAAAGTTAAATCTAATCTAACCTAATCTAATCAAAGACGGCCTCACATTTGTCTCAAGAATATTATGTATAAAACGGAGTTCATCACTGTGTCAGTGACTGCAAATTTCATAGGTCCCGTGACTGCAAAACAAACCTGAATCATGACTTCTCCACCACCATGCTTCACACTTTGAATGTGGTGCTTGTGCTGATGCTCTGCATTTAGTTTTTGCCAAACATGGTGCTGTGCATGATGAACAAACATCTCCACATTCGTCTAATCAGTCCAGAGGGTATTGTTTGTTAAGTTCTTTCTTATACCAGTCACAGAACAAGAATTTGAATCCTGCACTGGCTGATTTCCCCTCGTCTGAATTCAGGAAGAAGTACACAGACACACAGAGTTGTTGAGTTGTTTAATTATGAGCACAAGTTTTTATAGTTGACAATCATTTTTAAGATTACGTTACTCCAGTTAGATTTTCTCCAGTATAATGCAGCCTTTTAAACCAGGATAAATGACTAACTTTAAGTTGTATAAAAATAGTAACTAAAATCCAGTGTAATTTACAATATAAATATCATACCTAACATCTTTGCAGGTTTTATAGACATAAAAGCACTGAATGAAATGAGCAATATAGACAAAAAAGAAACACTCTGCATCTACTACTTTTATCCCTCTCATAGACCTATGCATAGTCCAAAAGTTGCTAATTCTGGTCAAAGAGCAAACTCACTGCAATGGAGCTACAAGGCTATGTGTGAACAACAAAAGATTATACTTCTTTTTTTTTTTAACTAACATCTTAGTTAAATAACGTCAATACATGAAATGAGATTACACGATGTAGTTGAAGTTTACACGAATAAGCAGAAATTTAATCATGCTTTTCTTTCCTATAGCACAAACAAAATGCCCTCTCTAGATGAGCAGATTTGTCAAATAAAACTTTATCATTCTTTTCCTCTGCTACGGTAAACTAAAGAGTAGATTTTCATATTACACTGCTAAATATGACTAGCATTCGCTATGTGTAGTAGTGCAAAATGGTCCATCAACTGTCTTAGCAGGTGTAGCAATAAATTAGATTTTTTTCTCTTGCAACCACAAATTTAATGAAGTTGTGGCAATCGGCTCCCTTTTTAGACTAAAGCGTTGTGATTATTTCTGATGACGAGTTTCCTGAGACAACCGCTCACAAACACCCACACATATCCCCTGTCGAACACCCCTGAGCCAGGTCAAAGGTCATCACCAACCATCATTATCTTAACAGGTGTAGGTCAACGATTAACATCAGTGGTCCTTAACATAGATCCGTATATTGATTGTGCATTCTACAAGTACATACATGCCTATGTAAGAAAAAGTGTATCAAATTGTTAATATTGGTTATATGTGTGTATTTATTCATGTGTGTGTGTGTGTGTGGTGGTGGGTGCTCGCTTTGTGTAACTCCGCAGTTAGAAAATATAGTGGCAAGAAAAAGAATGTGAAACCTTTGGAATTTCATGGTTTTCTGAATAAATGTGATCTGATCTTCATCTAAATCAGGGTATTCAGTATTGACTAAGTTAGTATTGACAAATATAATGTGCCTAAAAGAATAACACACACAAAAAAATCTGATCTTTCATGTCTTTATTGAACAGAAGAATTAATAACTGGTTAGAATTAATAACTGGTTGACCCCCCCATTCTTCCTGGCAGAACTGCTTTAGCGCAGTCATATTCTTTGGACATGTCGTGTGTATGGCTCTCTTCAAGTCACTCCATAGCATCTCTATACCCTGCTTGTTCAATGTTTTGCGTATTGTAGACTCATGAACAGAGATGTTAACCAGTTCCAATGATGCCTTCAAATCTTTGGCTGTCATTCGGGGTTGTTTCTTTACCTCATTGATGAGTCTCCGTTGTGCTCTTGGTGTCATTTTGACTGGGCGCCCAATTCTTGGTAGAGAAGCAACAGTCCCAAAGTGTCTCCATTTGTAGAATGTTTGCCTAACTGTAGACTGGTGAATTTCTAAAGTCTTTGAAATCACTTTGTGACCCTTGCCAGCTTTACATAAATCAACTATTCTTGATCATGGATCCTCTGAAAGCTCTTTTTGGCGAGGCATGGCTCACACAAGCATATGCTTCTTGTGCAGAGCAAACTCCAAACGTTTGAGGAGTTTTTATCAGTCAAAGTAGCTGTAGTCCACACCTCCAAAATCATTTTCTTAACGAGACTCCAGGTGTGCTAAAACCTGACTCCAATTAGATTTTCTGAGGTCATTAACTCAAGCTTTCTTTTTCCACAAGCACTATGAAAAAAACATTTTTTTGTTGTTGTTCTCAATAAAGACATGAGGGATCAGAATTTTTTTAGGCACATTAAATTTGTCAATACCCCTGACTTAGATGAAGATCAGATCACATTTTATGACAAATTGATGAAGAAAACCATGAAATTCCAAAGGGTTCACATACATTTTCTTGCCACTGTACATGATGGTTGAATGTGAATGTGAACATAAATGAGCAGAATGTAAGTTTGTGAAATAATGAAACATTTGTCGATTACATTTTTGAGAAAATGGCATGACTTTGAATAAAAATTTACTGAAATAAATACCCTAAAACATATAAACCATCAATATGGCTGAAGAAATGTAAAAAATGTTTTTACATACTTTCTAAATAGGGTCCCTTGAGAAGGTAAATGTTTTATAGATGGTGTTTTATAAGAATCGCGTGTATTACATGCCTTCTAAACATAACCCTTTAGGATGTAAAATGTTTAAAGTGTTGCTTAAAAGAATCGAGTGTTTTGTTTAAACTTTTCCCAGCTGACAGTTATGTAGACAGTGTAAATTTATGAGCTCTGGTGACAGTTTCTGAAGAGTGTGTGTGTGTGTGTGTGTGTGGGTGCTTGTGTGGGTGTGGGTGTGCGTGCGAGTGTTGAGCGTGCGTGGGAGTGTTAAGCCTGCGTCTGAGTGTGTGTGTGAGAAAAAGAACAGAATGTTTACAACATGTTTATGTTAATGAAGTAAGGGACGAGTTGTGCGTTTCAGTCTTTTATGACCCCTGCCAATGTGTTCATTTGGGGTTTAAGTGAATCTTTGTTTCTGAAATTACTTTTGTGGTAAATATCAGTTTGTGTAACTAATCTATCAGAAACAACTAAACCTGGTGACTGAATGTGGTAGATTTTTTAGAATTGTGGACATTTTAAGCATGTGTAGCTCCCTATATGTATGATTTATGTGTAATCCTTCTGTCAAGAAATGAACAACCAACTGCGTGTGAAAATATCAAATATATTTATTAGCTACGTTTGTTAAGAAAAACACTGTGATGTGTAAAACATTTCTACAGTCCTTCAAGGCTGTATGAAGATGTTGTTCTCTTTACTGAAGTAAACACCAAAACCATCAGTGTTATTAATTGTGGAGACTGACATGACAATATGTCTGAAGAAAATGAAAAATATTTATCACATAGATCGAGCGTTTTGTTTAAATTATAAACATGTTTTCTGAAAATGGTTCACCAACAAGAATACTTACACAGAACTGTTGCTAAATACATAAGCTTTTGTCTATGCTTTGACATCTCATGTCCCCACTGGCTGACAGTCAAGTCGTGTACATTTAGGAGCTCTGGTGGCAGTGTCTGAAGTGTGCGTGTGTGTGTGTGTGTGTGTGTGTGTGTGTGTGTGTGTGAGGAGAGAGAGAGAGAGAGAGAGAGAGAGAGAGAGAGAGATGTTTTTTCTGGAGGTTTTGCTGACCAGAATGCTTACGAATGTGTTTATGTTAATTAAGGAGAGATTCGTTGCGTCTCAGTGTTTAAATAATGGTTAAGTTGTTGTGTTTAAAACACAGAAGAAACTCTGCAACTATCTGTTAACATATATACAACCTAGAAATCCCGTGTATTGCTGTGTATTTCACCAACAAGAGGGACGGTTGAAATGAGAGAGGACCTGACTTTTGCTCCAAGAAGAAAAAAAAGATGTTAGTTTGAAAATTTGAACCAAGGGTTCTGTAGGAGGTAGAAAATAATTTCCAAGATGATGTTTTAAATGAAACGGGTGTTTTGTCCATAAGGTTAAAATAGAACAATGGTTGTACTCCGATGTGATATAAATCAGTGGGGACACAGTACATTTCTGTTCCACAGTCTATAAGGATCCCCACCCTTAATGTAGTGTGACAAATGTGCATACCCTCTGTGACTACACTAAGTGAGATTTAAACATTTTTATTTTGTGGTGGCAGCAAGACAAAACTGTTGTACATTTGGTATCTGGTGATTTTAGCCCCAACTGTCAAATATGTTTTGGGAATGTCTTTGAGCACGATGCATGAAAAGAGTATACAAGAGTATTTGGGGTGATCTAATGCTTAGGAGTTCTACAGCTCTTCAACTTGGGAACATTTCAATTACTCATTATCTAAAGGTGTAATTAATATATATATATATATATATATATATATATATATATATATATATATATATATATATATATATAATGTGTGTGTGTATGTATATATATATATATATATATGTATATGTATATATATATAAAATATATTGTTGCTACGGACCGACAGCCGGCGTGCATGATAAGAAAATCGCTCCTTCCCCGACTGCCGCGCAGGCACGAGGCGGATAGCGTCGCGCCAGACACAACACCAACCGGAAGGACCGTCACGGTGGGGCGGAACCGCTGACACAACACTGGCCCGGGATTGGGGAATCAGTCGAGAGAATCCCACTTTAAAGTATAACAGCAGGCAAATTATTTTTAAAAGGTTCCCAATTAAGTGAGAAATTTAGGCATATTTCCAACAGAACAATATTAGACATTTAGTTTAAGCTAGTGTAAAAAACAATAATTAAATAAATCTCATTTCAGTGAAAATATTTTTCCATATTCAATGCATCATATTAGAAAATAAAATAGTCTTTAAGTTACAAACTCATACTTTATAATAACTTGTTTAGGAGCATCAACATCTGGCAAATAATTGCATTTAGCCCTACAATACAAGTTAACAAACATATTAGGAAGAAATGACTTGCACACTACTGCTGTGGATATTAAGTCAAACCATTTTGTTCAAACTTCAGCATGATCCACAGAGTAGCAGAAACTTATGACCATTTATTTACATTTGCAAACACATCATTGTGCAGGCTTACCTTCACACGAACATTGCCCAGTCTTCTCCTGTGTCAATGTATAAGAAAAGGCAAAAAATATATATATATATAATATATTTATAAAATATAAGACTATCAGGAAAAAAAAAATTATTTAACAAGGTCTGACATTCAGCCCTCTTACAGTGAGGGGAAAAAAGTATTTGATCCCCTGCTGATTTTGTACGTTTGCCCACTAACAAAGAAATGATCAGTCTATAATTTTAATGGTAGGTTTATTTGAACAGTGAGAGACAGAATAACAACAAAAAAAATCCAGAAAAACATGTCTAAAATGTTAAAAAATGATTTGCATTTTAATGAGGAAAATATGTATTTGACCCCTCTGCAAAACATGACTTAGTACTTGGTGGAAAAACCCTTGTTGGCAATCACAGAGGTCAGACGTTTCTTGTAGTTGGCCACCAGGTTTGCACACATCTCAGGAGGGATTTTGTCCCACTCCTCTTTGCAGATCTTCTCCAAGTCATTAAGATTTCGAGGCTGACGTTTGGCAACTCGAACCTTCAGTTCCCTCCACAGATTTTCTATGGGATTAAGGTCTGGAGACTGGCTAGGCCACTCCAGGACCTTAATGTTCTTCTTCTTGAGCGACTCCTTTGTTGCCTTGGCCGTGTGTTTTGGGTCATTGTCATGCTGGAATACCCATCCACGACCCATTTTCAATGCCTTGGCTGAGGGAAGGAGGCACATGGCCCTGTCCATCGTCCCTTTGATGCGGTGAAGTTGTCCTGTCCCCTTAGCAGAAAAAACACAAACCCCAGCATAAATGTTTCCACCTCCATGTTTGACGGTGGGGATGGTGTTCTTGGGGTCATAGGCAGCATTCCTCCTCCTCCAACATGGCGAGTTGAATTAATGCCATAGAACTCCATTTTGGTCTCATCTGACCACGACACTTTCACCCAGTTCTCCTCTGAATCATTCAGATGTTCATTGGCAAACTTCAGACGGGCATGTATATGTGCTTTCTTGAGCAGGGGGACCTTGCGGGCACTGTAGGATTTCAGTCCTTCACGGCATAGTTACCAATTGTTTACTTGGTGACTATGGTCCCAGCTGCCTTGAGATCATTGACAAGATCCTCCCTTGTAGTTCTGGACTGATTCCTCACTGTTCTCATGATCATTGCAACTCCACGAGGTGAGATCTTGCATGGAGCCCAAGGCCGAGGGAGATTGACGGTTCTTTTGTGTTTCTTCCATTTGCAAATAATCACACCAACTGTTGTCACCTTCTCACCAAGCTGCTTGGCAATGGTTTTGTAGCCCATTCCAGACTTGTGTAGATCTACAATCTTGTCCTTGACATCCTTGGAGAGCTCTTTGGTCTTGTCCATGGTGGAGAGTTTGGAATCTGATTGATTGGTTGCCTTCTGTGGGCAGGTGTGTTCTATACAGGTAGCAAACTGAGATTAGGAGCCGCTCCCTTTAAGAGTGTGCCCTAATCTCAGCTCATTACCTGTATAAAAGACACCTGGGAGCCAGAAATCTTTCTGATTGAGAGGGGGTCAAATACTTATTTCCCTCATTAAAATGCAAATCAATTTATAACATTTTTGACATGCGTTTTTCTGGATTTTCTTGTTATTCTGTCTCTCACTGTTCAAATAAACCTACCATTAAAATTATAGACTAATCATTTCTTTGTCAGTGGGCAAACGTACAAAATCAGCAGGTGATCAAATACTTTTTTCCCCTCATTGTAGCTTGTCTATGATCAATATGTCTATATTTCTTGTCTTTTGTATGACAATTTGTAAAGAGGTTTCTTATGTAATGTGATGAAATACTTTTTCCCCTCACTATAAGTGTAAGAGCATTATCAGTATAATGCGGCACGGGTTGAGGCAGTAGTTATTCAGATGACCAACTTAATCCTCACCTATCATTCCCTGTTAACCAAATCTGTCACCACCTAATTAAACAGTTTACATCAATAATCAAAGTATACAAACTGAAGCTATGATAAAAGAACAAAAACAGTGAATCTTTCTTAAAGAAATTCCTAAATTCTCTGACCAAGTATATGGCTGTGGCATCTGTCTATTAAATAAATGCCAGTCCTTTAGGCTGAAAAATAAGGATCAAAATATTCTGCCAGTAGTTTGGCACTGTGACTCAAAAAAGTTATTTTTCATCTGACATCTGAAAGCTAACTACTGTCCCCAGCTGCCGTACAATACTGGTAATGCTCTTACACTTAAGGGGCTGAATGCCAGACCTTCTTAGATAATACCATTATGCCCCCCCTCAATACATGCGTATAAACAATATTAACAATTTGATACACTTTTTCTTACATAGGCATGTATGTACTTGTAGAATGCACAATATACATGCAGATCTATGTGAAGGACCGCCGATATTAATCTTTGACAAACACCTGTTAAGACAAGCACGGTTGGTGATTACCTTTGACCTGACTCAGGAGTGTTCAACAGGGGATAGGTGTGTGTGTGTGTGTGTGTGTGTGTGTGTGTTTAAAAGTATTACTTCATGAGGACATCATCATGTTTACACAGCAACCTCATGGGGACCAAAAATGTTATGGGGACAAAAACCCACGTCCTCACAAGTGTGATGCATTGAAATGTGTTGAGGAGCCTGTAAATTGATGCCTCACAAATTTTTAGCTTTGGCCCATAACGCATGATCTGGACAGTTTGTGTGCGTGTGAGTGTGTGAACGGTTTGCTCCATGTCACCCACTTTAATCTCGAACCGATATTTTGTGGGGGCGGGGCATTCACACACTCTGCAAGTCTAATTTATGAAAATTACCGTACCACCTACTTAGTAAAGGACTGTGGGTAATCTGCGCATGCGCATTAGCTCTATTACTGGATTAAAAAGGCAAGATGTTTAAAGTTTTGTTCAAGTGGGGATTCATATTGATATTTGATTATAAGTTAAAATTAACATAAAATTTGGTGTACAAAAAGTGACTGAGAAGTTAAAAGCCTAATTAGACTGTTAGAAGGTTAGATTGTTAGCATAAACTAAACATTAATAAATCAGAACAGATAGTTAACATGTTTACCAAATAATTATATATCCTAATAGTAATTAAAGTTTCAGTCTTTAAATTTTCGCACACCGTCTGTCAAATTATGCTTTTTAAAATCTCAAACAGTGAAACGAAATCCTTAAGTCGGGTTAATGCGGAGTGTAGTTTTTTTTTTTTTTTTTTTACTAAGAGTTCATAAACACCACACAGGAAGTAGGAAAGGAAATACATTCCCATCTGCCCCGGCTGTCACAGTCTAATAGCACCAGCTGCTTTCTGCTGCCCCAATGAGGGATTCTATCACCTGCAACGAGACCAAATACAACGAAAGTTTTTTTTTTTTATTTCCGTGTTTTAAGACCTTATTTATAATTTAATCGCAATATTAAATAATTGTTATGCTCAGCGCACGATATTAGCCAGAGTTATCACACACTTTAACCAATCTAGCATATTAGAAAGTACAATAAGTTCATAAAACAAAGCTAATATATTAATTATGCTTCTGTAGTTGTCATGTCATGTGAATTGTAGCCAGGTGAAAGATAGTGTCCTTATTTAAGTCGATTGGAAATAGAAAGCTCCAAAAGCAAATTTGTCTGTTCTGTATTATGTGCAAATATTGCAATTTCTGTAAGAGAGATTTTTTGATAACCAAAGTTTCACTTATTGTATATTTCACAAATAAGGTGCAGGTTTTCTTGGTTTTTGTTATAACTTCGAGGGTGCATTTTTTTGTAATAGCTTTTTTGGTTAAAGTGCGTGTAGGCATGAGATCAGTGTCATTCAGTAGCGGAGGACAGTGGGCATTTTTCACAACCTCTCTGCTTACCTCTACTGGTGGAAAGTGGAATTGCATGTTTAAAACTAACTTTCTTTTTGTAATAGCTTTTTCCGTCAGAAAGGCAGATACATGAAACCAGTGTCATTCGGTATAAGAATAAGCTCATTAAATGTCAGTCATTTTCTGTCCCCAGTTTCTAAACTTTGTTTTTCAATCGATAAATGCAATCAAATGTTTAACGTTAGGACTTCAGATCAGACATTATGTAACAGAGCAGATTTGTTGTGCACATTGAGGTTTTTGTTCCAGTTCACGAAACACTGTCCTCAGTGCACCATTGTACTGCTGGTGTATGATTTCATATCCACTAAATACGAGCTGCATACATTTAAATAGTGTCAACCATCATTTAAACAGCATACCATGATGGGGCATCATATACAGTCCATATAAATTAGGTGTAAATGTAGAATGCAGTACATTGTACAACCAGCAGGAGGAGCAGTGGAGGTGTGATATGAGCAGGGTATGAGACGGGCATAAGAGGAGACTTACCTTAGAGAAATTGCTGTTTATTATAGGTTATCCATGCTATTAAAAAAATCCTTAAAATATATATATTTGTTATTTGTCATTACATTCTGTTTCTATTGTTCATTTTAGATAAGCAGCTTTGTTGGATAGACATCAGCTTTAAACAAATAGTCTTAAAAACCAGATTATAGGTAAATACACCCACAGAGCATTTTATTAGGAACACTATCTTAAAACTGGTTATAGTTCTACCCTTTGCTCTCAAAACAATATCAGTTCTTTGTGGCATGGATTCCACAAGATGGTGGAAACATTTCTTTGTGATTTTGGTCCTTGTTGACTTGATTGAATAACGCAATCCTTGCAGATTTGAAGAACATTGACCTAGTTGTAGTTTAATATTCAGTAGGACAAGTAGCCTATTGTGTGCTCGGGAGTGCTAAAGCCTTGGACACAATGATTTAACACAGAAGCAGAAGATACAGTACAATAAGTAATATATCCAAGCCATCCACACCCCCAATTCCTTCATCTATCACATTGGCTGAGTTTATGGAGGTAGAAGAGGCCGAGCCATCCACACCCCCAACACCTACACCTCTCACATTAGGTGAGATTAAGGAACAGACTTTGGATATTAACGAGATTGTCAAGAGTATCAGGGAGTGGATAAAGGATCAAGTCATGAAAGACCAAGAAGTTCCCTATGGACAAGTCTCACCACAGCAAGTACATCAAGGTACAGCTGTAAAGTCTGTCTGCAGATCACAGGCCTGGGAGGACATGTCTTTGGGTCCAACCTCTAACTGTACTTTCCACTGCAACGCAAATCAATCTCTGTATCAATATTAATCCGCTCATTCTACTACACTATAATTTCTATAGCGACAACTCTACACTATGGCACATAATCCACATAATCGACGACTAGCAATAATCTTATTTATTTAACATTTATAGAAAGAGTCTCCAGTGTCAGCGATTTGCAGGACAGAAGGGTTTCTAGTTTCTTGGTAACATCACATCTCCTTTTTTGTGTGTCTTTTTCATTTATTTCTATTTACATTTATTCATTAAGCAGACGCTTTTATCCAAAGCGACTTACAAATGAGGAAGTACAAGCAAAGAATATATATAGCTTAGAACAATACAAGTGGTACTACCATTCAAGATTTATAATTGATAAGTAAAGTGCGCAGAGTAGAGGTCTAAGAACTCAATTATAAATCTTGCATGTTAGCATTACTTGTATTGTCAACATGGAATTCCTTTAAAATAGACAGCAGTAATCTAATTATTGACTTTATTCTGAATAAGACAATAGTCTGATTAAGGTGTTTTCATGAATCGCTTTTAAAATACTCCTTTCATGTTCCTGTTTTACATGTTATAGGACATAGTTTTATTAACAGCACACGTCATTACGTCACTGTGTCAACCGTCCAACGTCCCTCCAGAATTTCACGTATCAACATAAAGTTAGTCTTGGTTATGGTATCGTATACAGTTTTGGGTGTTTTTATTTAAAATTTTATGAATGCTTCAAGTGCAGTTAATTATTTGTCATGCTATACGTGCAAATAGACGACTGCTTGAAGCCATGTGCTGCGTCCCAAACTGCGTACTTAATGTCTATATAGTAGCAGAGATACATGTATTTCATCTACTATATAGTAGGTAAGTACACGGTTTCAGACATAGCCATGCTCTCTTGTTTGCCCTAAAAGTGTTGAGCGCTGCCATGTGTGATCGTGTCCTGTCACAAAATGCGGTGAATACTCTCACACAATGTTCATAGTGTGATTAAGTTGTGTACATGTCTGTAACGATACATCGATATGCGACCAAAACAGAATACACCATACGTCTTAATTCCATTTGTGTTTACTTCGAGTATGACCTTAATCAGATTAAGGTAATTAAAAATTGCTGTATATATGGTAGTTTCTTAATCAGAGTATCGTCTTAATCGGGTTAATATTGGATTATTGTTGTCCTTGTAAACGTACTGATTGTCTTGTGACCTTCGATGTCATCACAAACAAAAATCTTAAGCAAATTTACTGTCACGGTTTCCTCTTTAAGCAGCGCGCTGTGGAGCATGTGGGCGTGCAAGTTGCGCGAGCACCTGCTTTTCCTTTGTTGACAACCGTGTCATTTGGACACGTGCTTTTATGTTTCTGTTATGTCTCCTTCATGTTCTGTCATTGGCTGTTATTTCACGTGTGTCTGAAGTGCTGTCAGCCATCAGCAATTAAGGGAGGAGGGAGGGAGAGATAACAATCACAGGCAGGGTTAGCTTGAGAGGATTGAGAAGCTTCTAGCCGTGAATAATATTTGTATTGAAGACTCTTCTAGGAATCATTCCTTCAAAAAAAATATCTGGTTTCTATTCATCTTCAGACATTGTCCCTGTTCCATAAACCATGTTATTCTTTTATAAATTGTTTATGCACACCAGAGCTCCACATTAGCAAAAGGGCTGCACTTAGAAAAGCATGTATTACTGACTATGAATGAGCTCTAAGATATAATATTCCTGTGTTTGGCTGACGTATAAGCATGTGGTGATGATGATCAGCTTTCAGTTCATTTGCTCTCTCTAGGCATTTTTATGCAATATTGTGATACCTTTAAGAGAGAAGACACATTGCGTTTAAAATGACAGATTATGCATTTATAGAAAATAAAGTTCAGACTGTTTCAAACCTTAGTTTTATTATTTATTCAACGATTATAATCAGTACATTGCTAAAATAATTTAATCAGGAAGTAAATAGGTTCCCGATTCGTAATAACAACAAACACATTCGGGCAAGAGATATAATTAGCCAATTCATTTATGTTTTACAATACTGCACATGGATCATGTTTTTAAGAATGAGCAAAGAGTACTCTTTACATGTGTAATATTGTATTCACATCATTATTTAATGTGGAACTGACAACTTCAACCTTGTTTTTGGTGTTAGCATTAAGGGATGTGCAGAAACCTTTTGTGACTGATGAGGTTTTTAATCAGATTGAAAATAATAATCATAGGAAAAGGTTAACTAGTGAACTCTTGTTTTGTAACAATAGCTAATTACCAGACCTCTATTACACCGAATTTTTACCTAAAACCTGTTATTGGAAAATGGGTTTATCAAGTAAAAAGTATATGTCTTTTGATGGAGTACACAGATCATCCACTGAAACAGAATACCTACATTTATTTATTTAAACCGTGGCCTGCTCTAATTTCTGCTTCAACAGTGTATATATATAGAATAATACAAATTACCCGTATCATTTACTGTATTAAGGTGCAATACAACTGCAGTAAAGAATATATAGCTTTCATTTCTGACAATAATAAGCAACACAAATCTCATAAGAATGCACAAGCAAAAGAAAACAACTGATTAATAAAAAAAAACAAATCATGGCCATGAACTGCTCAATTCTGATATACTTGAGCAGAATATAAAAACAATAACAACAACCCTCTTAAATGTCCAGTGCCTTTTGGGAAACTTCAAATCCTCAAATATTGACAGGAATAGTGACTTTCAGATTAACATTTTCCACCTATTGAAAAAAGAAAGCATCTCTTAACATTCCTGTTTGTTATAATGTAAATATACAATATTACATTTAAATTATATATTTTGTAAATTGTAACTTGATTGATTTTTATAATTGTTGCATTTACAGTGGTATGTCCTACAGATGGGTTTTCCTAAAATGTACAATTTAAGCGTAAGACGTAGCTGAACATATCGTTCTTTACTATTGAGTCCACACTATTCTGTTTTGTTTGTTTTGTTCTATGTATCGAGTTTTGTTTAAACTCCTTATAGTATATTTATCATAAAGCACAAAACTTCAGCATGATCCACAGAGTAGCAGAAACTTATGACCATTTATTTACATTTGCAAACACATCATTGTGCAGGCTTACCTTCACACGAACATTGCCCAGTCTTCTCCTGTGTCAATGTATAAGAAAAGGCAAAAAATATATATATATATAATATATTTATAAAATATAAGACTATCAGGAAAAAAAAAATTATTTAACAAGGTCTGACATTCAGCCCTCTTACAGTGAGGGGAAAAAAGTATTTGATCCCCTGCTGATTTTGTACGTTTGCCCACTAACAAAGAAATGATCAGTCTATAATTTTAATGGTAGGTTTATTTGAACAGTGAGAGACAGAATAACAACAAAAAAAATCCAGAAAAACATGTCTAAAATGTTAAAAAATGATTTGCATTTTAATGAGGAAAATATGTATTTGACCCCTCTGCAAAACATGACTTAGTACTTGGTGGAAAAACCCTTGTTGGCAATCACAGAGGTCAGACGTTTCTTGTAGTTGGCCACCAGGTTTGCACACATCTCAGGAGGGATTTTGTCCCACTCCTCTTTGCAGATCTTCTCCAAGTCATTAAGATTTCGAGGCTGACGTTTGGCAACTCGAACCTTCAGTTCCCTCCACAGATTTTCTATGGGATTAAGGTCTGGAGACTGGCTAGGCCACTCCAGGACCTTAATGTTCTTCTTCTTGAGCGACTCCTTTGTTGCCTTGGCCGTGTGTTTTGGGTCATTGTCATGCTGGAATACCCATCCACGACCCATTTTCAATGCCTTGGCTGAGGGAAGGAGGCACATGGCCCTGTCCATCGTCCCTTTGATGCGGTGAAGTTGTCCTGTTCCCTTAGCAGAAAAACACCCCCAAAGCATAATGTTTCCACCTCCATGTTTGACGGTGGGGATGGTGTTCTTGGGGTCATAGGCAGCATTCCTCCTCCTCCAACATGGCGAGTTGAATTAATGCCATAGAACTCCATTTTGGTCTCATCTGACCACGACACTTTCACCCAGTTCTCCTCTGAATCATTCAGATGTTCATTGGCAAACTTCAGACGGGCATGTATATGTGCTTTCTTGAGCAGGGGGACCTTGCGGGCACTGTAGGATTTCAGTCCTTCACGGCATAGTTACCAATTGTTTACTTGGTGACTATGGTCCCAGCTGCCTTGAGATCATTGACAAGATCCTCCCTTGTAGTTCTGGACTGATTCCTCACTGTTCTCATGATCATTGCAACTCCACGAGGTGAGATCTTGCATGGAGCCCAAGGCCGAGGGAGATTGATGGTTCTTTGTGTTTCTCTTCCATTTGCAAATAATCACACCAACTGTTGTCACCTTCTCACCAAGCTGCTTGGCAATGGTTTTGTAGCCCATTCCAGACTTGTGTAGATCTACAATCTTGTCCTTGACATCCTTGGAGAGCTCTTTGGTCTTGTCCATGGTGGAGAGTTTGGAATCTGATTGATTGGTTGCTTCTGTGGACAGGTGTCTTTTATACAGGTAACAAACTGAGATTAGGAGCGCTCCCTTTAAGAGTGTGCTCCTAATCTCAGCTCATTACCTGTATAAAAGACACCTGGGAGCCAGAAATCTTTCTGATTGAGAGGGGGTCAAATACTTATTTCCCTCATTAAAATGCAAATCAATTTATAACATTTTTGACATGCGTTTTTCTGGATTTTCTTGTTATTCTGTCTCTCACTGTTCAAATAAACCTACCATTAAAATTATAGACTAATCATTTCTTTGTCAGTGGGCAAACGTACAAAATCAGCAGGTGATCAAATACTTTTTTCCCCTCATTGTAGCTTGTCTATGATCAATATGTCTATATTTCTTGTCTTTTGTATGACAATTTGTAAAGAGGTTTCTTATGTAATGTGATGAAATACTTTTTTCCCTCACTATAAGTGTAAGAGCATTATCAGTATTGTACGGCAGTTGAGGCAGTAGTTATTCAGATGACCAACTTAATCCTCACCTATCATTCCCTGTTAACCAAATCTGTCACCACCTAATTAAACAGTTTACATCAATAATCAAAGTATACAAACTGAAGCTATGATAAAAGAACAAAAACAGTGAATCTTTCTTAAAGAAATTCCTAAATTCTCTGACCAAGTATATGGCTGTGGCATCTGTCTATTAAATAAATGCCAGTCCTTTAGGCTGAAAAATAAGGATCAAAATATTCTGCCAGTAGTTTGGCACTGTGACTCAAAAAAGTTATTTTTCATCTGACATCTGAAAGCTAACTACTGTCCCCAGCTGCCGTACAATACTGGTAATGCTCTTACACTTAAGGGGCTGAATGCCAGACCTTCTTAGATAATACCATTATGCCCCCCCCTCAATACATGCGTATAAACAATATTAACAATTTGATACACTTTTTCTTACATAGGCATGTATGTACTTGTAGAATGCACAATATACATGCAGATCTATGTGAAGGACCGCCGATATTAATCTTTGACAAACACCTGTTAAGACAAGCACGGTTGGTGATTACCTTTGACCTGACTCAGGAGTGTTCAACAGGGGATAGGTGTGTGTGTGTGTGTGTGTGTGTGTGTGTGTTTAAAAGTATTACTTCATGAGGACATCATCATGTTTACACAGCAACCTCATGGGGACCAAAAATGTTATGGGGACAAAAACCCACGTCCTCACAAGTGTGATGCATTGAAATGTGTTGAGGAGCCTGTAAATTGATGCCTCACAAATTTTTAGCTTTGGCCCATAACGCATGATCTGGACAGTTTGTGTGCGTGTGAGTGTGTGAACGGTTTGCTCCATGTCACCCACTTTAATCTCGAACCGATATTTTGTGGGGGCGGGGCATTCACACACTCTGCAAGTCTAATTTATGAAAATTACCGTACCACCTACTTAGTAAAGGACTGTGGGTAATCTGCGCATGCGCATTAGCTCTATTACTGGATTAAAAAGGCAAGATGTTTAAAGTTTTGTTCAAGTGGGGATTCATATTGATATTTGATTATAAGTTAAAATTAACATAAAATTTGGTGTACAAAAAGTGACTGAGAAGTTAAAAGCCTAATTAGACTGTTAGAAGGTTAGATTGTTAGATCAAACCAAACATTAATAAATCAGAACAGATAGTTAACATGTTTACCAAATAATTATATATCCTAATAGTAATTAAAGTTTCAGTCTTTAAATTTTCGCACACCGTCTGTCAAATTATGCTTTTTAAAATCTCAAACAGTGAAACGAAATCCTTAAGTCGGGTTAATGCGGAGTGTAGTTTTTTTTTTTTTTTTTTACTGCACTAAGAGTTCATAAACACCACACAGGAAGTAGGAAAGGAAATACAATTCCCATCTGCCCCGGCTGTCACAGTCTAATAGCACCAGCTGCTTTCTGTTGCCCCAATGAGGGATTCTATCACTGCAACGAGACCAAATACAACGAAAGTTTTTTTTTTTATTTCCGTGTTTTAAGACCTTATTTATAATTTAATCGCAGTATTAAATAATTGTTATGCTCACGGACATTACTAGCCAGAGTTATCACACACTTTAACCAATCTAGCATATTAGAAAGTACAATAAGTTCATAAAACAAAGCTAATATATTAATTATGCTTCTGTAGTTGTCATGTCATGTGAATTGTAGCCAGGTGAAAGATAGTATTTTTTATTTAAGTCGACTGGAAATAGAAAGCTCCAAAAACAAATTTGTCTGTTCTGTATTATGTGCAAATATTGCAATTTCTGTAAGAGAGATTTTTTGATAACCAAAGTTTCACTGATTGTATATTTCACAAATAAGGTGCAGGTTTTCTTGGTTTTTGTTATAACTTCGAGAGTGCATTTTTTTGTAATAGCTTTTTTTGGTTAAAGTGCGTGTAGGCATGAGATCAGTGTCATTCAGTAGCGGAGAACAGTGGGCATTTTTCACAACCTCTCTGCTTACCTCTACTGGTGGAAAGTGGAATTGCATGTTCAAAACTAACTTTCTTTTTGTAATAGCTTTTTCCGTCAGAGAGGCAGATACATGAAACCAGTGTCATTCGGTATAAGAATAAGCTCATTAAATGTCAGTCATTTTCTGTCCCCAGTTTCTAAACTTTGTTTTTCAATCGATAAATGCAATCAAATGTTTAACGTTAGGACTTCAGATCAGACATTATGCAACAGAGCAGATTTGTTGTGCACATTGAGGTTTTTGTTCCAGTTCACGAAACACTGTCCTCAGTGCACCATTGTACTGCTGGTGTATGATTTCATATCCACTAAATACGAGCTGCATACATTTAAATAGTGTCAACCATCATTTAAACAGCATACCATGATGGGGCATCATATACAGTCCATATAAATTAGGTGTAAATGTAGAATGCAGTACATTGTACAACCAGCAGGAGGAGCAGTGGAGGTGTGATATGAGCAGGGTATGAGACGGGCATAAGAGGAGACTTACCTTAGAGAAATTGCTGTTTATTATAGGTTATCCATGCTATTAAAAAAATCCTTAAAATATATATATTTGTTATTTGTCATTACATTCTGTTTCTATTGTTCATTTTAGATAAGCAGCTTTGTTGGATAGACATCAGCTTTAAACAAATAGTCTTAAAAACCAGATTATAGGTAAATACACCCACAGAGCATTTTATTAGGAACACTATCTTAAAACTGGTTATAGTTCTACCCTTTGCTCTCAAAACAATATCAGTTCTTTGTGGCATGGATTCCACAAGATGGTGGAAACATTTCTTTGTGATTTTGGTCCTTGTTGACTTGATTGAATAACGCAATCCTTGCAGATTTGAAGAACATTGACCTAGTTGTAGTTTAATATTCAGTAGGACAAGTAGCCTATTGTGTGCTCGGGAGTGCTAAAGCCTTGGACACAATGATTTAACACAGAAGCAGAAGATACAGTACAATAAGTAATATATCCAAGCCATCCACACCCCCAATTCCTTCATCTATCACATTGGCTGAGTTTATGGAGGTAGAAGAGGCCGAGCCATCCACACCCCCAACACCTACACCTCTCACATTAGGTGAGATTAAGGAACAGACTTTGGATATTAACGAGATTGTCAAGAGTATCAGGGAGTGGATAAAGGATCAAGTCATGAAAGACCAAGAAGTTCCCTATGGACAAGTCTCACCACAGCAAGTACATCAAGGTACAGCTGTAAAGTCTGTCTGCAGATCACAGGCCTGGGAGGACATGTCTTTGGGTCCAACCTCTAACTGTACTTTCCACTGCAACGCAAATCAATCTCTGTATCAATATTAATCCGCTCATTCTACTACACTATAATTTCTATAGCGACAACTCTACACTATGGCACATAATCCACATAATCGACGACTAGCAATAATCTTATTTATTTAACATTTATAGAAAGAGTCTCCAGTGTCAGCGATTTGCAGGACAGAAGGGTTTCTAGTTTCTTGGTAACATCACATCTCCTTTTTTTGTGTCTTTTTTCATTTATTTCTATTTACATTTATTCATTAAGCAGACGCTTTTATCCAAAGCGACTTACAAATGAGGAAGTACAAGCAAAGCAATATATCAAGCTTAGAACAATACAAGTAGTGCTACCATTCAAGATTTATAATTGATAAGTAAAGTGCGCAGAGTAGAGGTCTAAGAACTCAATTATAAATCTTGCATGTTAGCATTACTTGTATTGTCAACATGGAATTCCTTTAAAATAGACAGCAGTAATCTAATTATTGACTTTATTCTGAATAAGACAATAGTCTGATTAAGGTGTTTTCATGAATCGCTTTTAAAATACTCCTTTCATGTTCCTGTTTTACATGTTATAGGACATAGTTTTATTAACAGCACACGTCATTACGTCACTGTGTCAACCGTCCAACGTCCCTCCAGAATTTCACGTATCAACATAAAGTTAGTCTTGGTTATGGTATCGTATACAGTTTTGGGTGTTTTTATTTAAAATTTTATGAATGCTTCAAGTGCAGTTAATTATTTGTCATGCTATACGTGCAAATAGACGACTGCTTGAAGCCATGTGCTGCGTCCCAAACTGCGTACTTAATGTCTATATAGTAGCAGAGATACATGTATTTCATCTACTATATAGTAGGTAAGTACACGGTTTCAGACATAGCCATGCTCTCTTGTTTGCCCTAAAAGTGTTGAGCGCTGCCATGTGTGATCGTGTCCTGTCACAAAATGCGGTGAATACTCTCACACAATGTTCATAGTGTGATTAAGTTGTGTACATGTCTGTAACGTACATCGATAATGCGACTAAAACAGGAATACTCCATACGTCTTAATTCCATTTGTGTTTACTTCGAGTATGACCTTAATCAGATTAAGGTAATTAAAAATTGCTGTATATATGGTAGTTTCTTAATCAGAGTATCGTCTTAATCGGGTTAATATTGGATTATTGTTGTCCTTGTAAACGTACTGATTGTCTTGTGACCTTCGATGTCATCACAAACAAAAATCTTAAGCAAATTTACTGTCACGGTTTCCTCTTTAAGCAGCGCGCTGTGGAGCATGTGGGCGTGCAAGATGCGCGAGCACCTGCTTTTCCTTTGTTGACAACCGTGTCATTTGGACACGTGCTTTTATGTTTCTGTTATGTCTCCTTCATGTTCTGTCATTGGCTGTTATTTCACGTGTGTCTGAAGTGCTGTCAGCCATCAGCAATTAAGGGAGGAGGGAGGGAGAGATAACAATCACAGGCAGGGTTAGCTTGAGAGGATTGAGAAGCTTCTAGCCGTGAATAATATTTGTATTGAAGACTCTTCTAGGAATCATTCCTTCAAAAAAAATATCTGGTTTCTATTCATCTTCAGACATTGTCCCTGTTCCATAAACCATGTTATTCTTTTATAAATTGTTTATGCACACCAGAGCTCCACATTAGCAAAAGGGCTGCACTTAGAAAAGCATGTATTACTGACTATGAATGAGCTCTAAGATATAATATTCCTGTGTTTGGCTGACGTATAAGCATGTGGTGATGATGATCAGCTTTCAGTTCATTTGCTCTCTCTAGGCATTTTTATGCAATATTGTGATACCTTTAAGAGAGAAGACACATTGCGTTTAAAATGACAGATTATGCATTTATAGAAAATAAAGTTCAGACTGTTTCAAACCTTAGTTTTATTATTTATTCAACGATTATAATCAGTACATTGCTAAAATAATTTAATCAGGAAGTAAATAGGTTCCCGATTCGTAATAACAACACACATATTCGGGCAAGATATATAATTAGCCAATTCATTTATGTTTTACAATACTGCACATGGATCATGTTTTTAAGAATGAGCAAAGAGTACTCTTTACATGTGTAATATTGTATTCACATCATTATTTAATGTGGAACTGACAACTTCAACCTTGTTTTTGGTGTTAGCATTAAGGGATGTGCAGAAACCTTTTGTGACTGATGAGGTTTTTAATCAGATTGAAAATAATAATCATAGGAAAAGGTTAACTAGTGAACTCTTGTTTTGTAACAATAGCTAATTACCAGACCTCTATTACACCGAATTTTTACCTAAAACCTGTTATTGGAAAATGGGTTTATCAAGTAAAAAGTATATGTCTTTTGATGGAGTACACAGATCATCCACTGAAACAGAATACCTACATTTATTTATTTAAACCGTGGCCTGCTATAATTTCTGGTTCAGCTGTGTCTATATATATAGAATAATACAAATTACCCGTATCATTTACTGTATTAAGGTGCAATACAACTGCAGTAAAGAATATATAGCTTTCATTTCTGACAATAATAAGCAACACAAATCTCATAAGAATGCACAAGCAAAAGAAAACAACTGATTAATAAAAAAAAACAAATCATGGCCATGAACTGCTCAATTCTGATATACTTGAGCAGAATATAAAAACAATAACAACAACCCTCTTAAATGTCCAGTGCCTTTTGGGAAACTTCAAATCCTCAAATATTGACAGGAATAGTGACTTTCAGATTAACATTTTCCACCTATTGAAAAAAGAAAGCATCTCTTAACATTCCTGTTTGTTATAATGTAAATATACAATATTACATTTAAATTATATATTTTGTAAATTGTAACTTGATTGATTTTTATAATTGTTGCATTTACAGTGGTATGTCCTACAGATGGGTTTTCCTAAAATGTACAATTTAAGCGTAAGACGTAGCTGAACATATCGTTCTTTACTATTGAGTCCACACTATTCTGTTTTGTTTGTTTTGTTCTATGTATCAAGTTTTGTTTAAACTCCTTATAGTATATTTATCATAAAGCACTGTTGTAAATCCTTAGCAGTATCATGATTAAATATGTGAAAACATAATTACCATAAAGTACAATAGTAAAACAATGCTAGTGTCCATGTCACTACCACCGTTTTAATAAAGTACTTCATGGTAACTATGATAAAATGGTAAAAATTACTTACTTCAATAATTCTGACGGTGTTCATGAAGACGTCTCCCCTAATGTCAAGTGTAGTCACTTTGTCCACTGGTATACGGTGAATGAATGTGCAGTATTCCAGGCCATTCACCATCACCTAAACAAATAAAATATAAGCTTATTTAATCAGTTTGCTTAAAGCTTTGACAAACTTATGTAATTTCTCCATAATATCACACCTGATATCTTTCTGGTTTAACAACCATGATGATATCAAAGGCTCCTCCTTTCACAAATGGGCCTCCTTGTGTCACTTCTTCACTCTCCCATCTCCCATTCCTGCAGCTGTTACGGATCACAGAGTTAGAGCATAAACGGGGGTTGAAGTGGAGAGCGATGTCATGAAGGTACTTCGGCCCGGTCTGCAAATTTATTGCAAAGCTGAAAGAAATTGTTTCAATGTTTAATTGACTCCACCAGATGTTACTGAAAAATTTGTAACTAATCTATTTCATATTGGTTTTCATTCAAACTGTTGTGCAGAAAGCACATTTTGCATACCATTCACAATCTGAAGGAACAACCCCTTGGAAGAACAAAGCCACACCAGGTCTCAAGCCTCCAGGAATTGATCCCAAATATAGTTTGCTCTGTTGTGGTTAAGCATCATTCATTTTTTTTTATGATAAATCTTATTATTATTATTATATATTATCATTATCTTTTGGCTTGTTCAGTCATTTATACATGGCATGGAACTGTTACTCACAGGGCTGCAGACTGGATGTTGCACATCAGACTGGATGTCAGAAAGCTTTGTGCGTGAGGTGCCCAAGTTTAGTTCCTTACCAATAGTAGATGTGTTCCAGTTCTGGAGAGAGCATTGACATACAGTACATAATGCTTATGAAGCTCATCCACAATGTCTCTGAAGTTCTCAACCTGTTTTCCCCTCATTTATGAGAAATCAAAGTGCTGCATAGTTGATGGAAGCCACAATAGGGAAAACTAACATATAAGAAGAACTAAAGGTGAACAAGAGATAAGTGATTTGCAAAAACTGCTAGACTTAGCAAGAGGTGAAGCCAACCATTCACATTCACAAGTAAAATGTGCATTAAATATTCACTGTTTACAAGTAACTCAACTCTGAATATGGCCCAAAGTCACCACAAAGTGAAATTAATTGCTACCAGAAGCATATGTGCATCTTTCATGTCCTGCAGCCTTTCCCCTTTAGTTAATTGCCTTTCCTGTGGGGAAAATGTTTCTGTTTGGTCTGACTGCTGCTTTATCTGAAAAAGCAGAAAAGTTTTATGTGTCTCTCATACCGCCTTAGCATTGACTCAAAAATGTTGAATTTTCCCTAAAGCCATGTCATATTTCAGATATCTGGTAAGGTAATGGGAATGTGCTCAGTTGGTGTTGTCCAGTTATTAAACACCAGGAAGCGTTTCTGTGTACAGTATATACAGTATATTCACAAGGGTTTACAGGAATGAGACCAACATGTAAATCCTTGTGCATTCATTTCTGATATATTTTGTAATTGTAAGTAATGCTCTGTGGTGAGTATAAGCACAAAACACATCCAATGGTGAAATACTGTAATGTTGTTTATAGATACCAAACAACACTGGTTTGGCTGATGCAATATAATTTTTTTTATTCTGCTTTCCACATTCCAAGTAAAAAACAGTTAGCTACAGCTATAGTTATAAGCTATAGTTAACAATATAATTGAAAAAAAAAATCTACTTTCCACATTCAGTAAAGTGCAAATGAGATTTTTTTTTTTCACTTGTAAACAGTGTTTTTTTTTTTTAATGTTTTTTTTATTCAAAAATAAACTTTGTCAGCTGCAACTCACAAGACTGTTGACAACATTTGTAACATCTGACTTGATAGCAGAGAGAGACCATCGTGACATGCCCATACTGGTCATTATTTTAGTCCTTAGTTCATTAAGGAAGGAAGATGTGAAGAGGTTCTGTGGGAAACAAAATGATATGTTACATGAATGAAGTCTACATTTACCTTTTATTGACCTGCAGAAATATTAATTATTTAATTTCACTTAGTTTTGTTTTTACCTCTATACCCACAATATGACACAAGTGTAGAAGGACCATTTCTCTCAATGGACAGATTTTTTCAATACAAGAAATTTAAAGTTGATTTTAATGCACTGTGTTGCATATTTCAAAATATAAAAACATAAGAGAAATTTAGTTATTACAAATTAAATATGCCCATATGCATGAACAGAAATGAGTAAGAATCTGACATATCCTTAACTGACCCATGGCTGGCCCACTTTAATACTGAGCTTCGGATCAGTGGAGAAGGGGACAGAGTCGCTGGCTTCACTCACTCCCACATCACTAACTGCTCTGTATCGGACCCAGTATTGGTCTGCTGGCTTTAGTCCAGTCAGTGTGAAGCTGGTCTGTGCATCTGAAGTGTCTGTGACTGTCCATTCATCAATGTCATCTTCTGAATCAGTTGGTGGTGTCATCCTGTATTCAACTCTGAACCGTACCGTCTCTCCAGTTGGGGATTTTGAAAGCTTTAGGAGGACTTTCTCATCACTGGTCTGCACCAAAGGTGGAGGCGGTTTGGATACAGGCTGGAACCTAGGATCTGTCAGAACACTTTTCTGGTAAAGTCGGATGGAGGTTCCTGGATTGCTGGGGTCAGATATTGAGGCAATGATGAACTTGATTCTCTTCTCATTTTTATTGGCCTTTGAAAAACTTGTAAAGAGAGAAATATTCTGCCTCATGCTCGCAGAAATGTCAGGAGAAGTGAACCAAGGCTGTGTGGCTTGGAGAGAGAAATCACCCTCACTTGTTTGATCCAACGTTGTAAATCTTTCAGAGTTCTCAAAGTCTTGTCGAAGGTCGAAGTCTTCAAACTTGAGAGATGTAAAAGACAAACATATCACCACATCAAAATCATAATCCAAGACAATTGAACTGAGTGAGCCAGATGATTTCACAACTGTGAGGTCCTTCAGCCCACTGGTATAGGAACTCAGAATATTTACTTCAGTTGTAACATCATCTAACCATTTGTTCATGTTGCTAGCAGTGAACGGTGATGTATTATGGATTTTCAGGGTGTCCCCCAATGCCTTGTCCTCTTGTGTCCCTCCTCGAATACATGGCAAAAGTCTGGACAGTGCTTTCTGGAATGATCTTGTATAATTCTTTTGTAATGCCTGAAACTTTAACAACCTGTCTTTTAGATCAGGGAAATCATTTGTCATTTGGTTTTTGATCAAATCATTGCATCTCCTCTCCTCTTCACCGAGCTCCTCCAACAAATGTTCTGTTTTATCCACCAGCTCCGTGCTGATTTCTTTCACCAAATTTGCAGCCTTACTATCCAAAAGTGTGAGAGGATACAGCCACACCTTCAGAGGCACACCTTTATTTTGTTGTTGCTTCATCTGCATGGGTAACTTCTTGTACACTTCCAGGGATTCCTTGTATGTGGTGGGGTTTTGTTCAAGCTCAAAGTCACCATAAAATGTGACACTGATATTTTCAGCCAGTTGTTTTTCCTCGTCATTCATCTTTATGGATCCGTCCCCCTCAATGGAAGTGTTAGGGATCTTCTTGACCACTGCATGAAGTTTTCCTTCAACAGCCTGTTTGTTCTCATTTTTATCAGTTATATGATCAAACACCATGAAAGCCTGAGCTCCATACAGTACAGCTGTAACTACATGGGTGGCTGTTTTCTGGTCAAATACTTGTGGATAGGTGATATGGCCAAGCTCCTTCATAGTGAGTTGTTCAAATTTTGTGGTCTGAATGTACTGCATAGTAACTCTGCACTGACGTGCTGAGGATTTGTTATCACGCAGGTAGTTGGCCGATCCTCCAACTTCCACCAAACCACAGAGGAAACTGGCTTTAAGGGAGGCACTTATATCTAGGAGGTTGGCCTTATCACTGAGGGTGTCTGAGGCAGCAAACTTCAGATGTGTTTGAGGCTGCTGATGTACGTCAAGGTCATCACGCAATGCTTTCTTATCCCATAAAGTAACACCTGAAACAAGAAAGTAATGATAGCTGATAGAGAAATGATAGTTGCATCACATATTTTTGATTTAGCAACTTTTTCTGATGATATGATTTACTTTTTACACCACAGTGCAGATGAATGCATGAATGAAAATTATGAGAAATGCTCCATATTCGCAAGTTATAAAAATACAAAAAGTGTTTATATGGTGAAGTTTTCTGTGTGGAGATGTTTTATTTTTATGGAAGGTGTCTAGTGTCAGAGATTAGTAACAGTCAGAGACAATGGGAAAGTCTACGGGATGGAGTGCTTTTTAGCTTTTGGTAACTTGACAAGCTGCATTAAAAAAAAAATCTTTAATGACTTCAGAAGACAGAGAACAAAAGAAGACTAAATAAAAATATATTTAAATATGTGTGATGGCCTGCAAATACATATCAAATCTTCAAATCTTGACATGTTGTTCTACCTCATAGTTCTGAAAATATTCTAGCATTTTAAGTGTCCCCAAAATGAAAAAGGAGAAATAACACTAAAGATTTTGGTCCAGGTCCATTTAACACACCTACTTGTATACAAGTTTACAATAGGACATGTGTATTATCACTGATTATTAGCATCACTCACATCACTCTTCATCTCGACATCTGAGGTAAAAGCAGAGGTGTATCTACAGAGCAGGCAATTGCCTGGGGCCCCACATATAGAGAGGGTCCCCGAATGCTGGTCATTTAAATAATCAGAAATTTTCAGCAACATCTCAGCAACCCCTGTAAAGGGGGCCCTTTTGCAGGGCGCTATCTCATTTTTGAAAATTAACCTGAAAAATGAACCTATCTGGCAATCAGAAGTGCAAGAGAAATCAAGAGGACGAGAAAAAGAGGAAAGAGGACTCTTAAATTTTTAAGGACTCTTAAAAAAAACTCTTAAAAAACTCTAAAAAAGACAAAAAAATCGCTCATGGTAATTTCTTCACACAGCTGATATATTTCCGTGTTAACATTTGTGAAGAAATAAGTATTCACTCAATTCTGTTGGCTAGATTTCTTTTTTTTTTGGCCATTTAAACATTTAAAAACTTTATCTGTTGTCTAACATTTTAATTTCAGCATTCAGAATATTGTCAATGAAATATTGCAACTTGTTTATTTCCAGTTTAAGTACTTTGTAAAAGTGGGTGCTTTGATTTGTTTAGTTATAGTTTGGTCATATTTCACCTTTGTTTACTGGTTTAATTTTTAAACATAGGAGGGAGAGCAGGTACAGTCATATGGGCTTTAGATAAAATCTAGCTAGTCGTCATAATGTCAGACAACAGAAAATATGACAGTAGAGCACAAAAACAGACTTGGATTTTAAATGACTGTGCTGCAAATATATTCTGAAGACCTGACTTGTAAAAGGTAAGGACCTAGCTAAGTAGGCCTATTTTACTTTAGAGATTTAATTTGGACTAGGTTTAGCATGGCTTGACACATTGCAGTTTACAATCCATAGCAGTGTTGTATGAGCTGTGTCGAGGTTTGATTTGGCTACTCTGTTTGTATTGTGTCTCTTGTACTGTGGTAAAATTAGTTTAATATTAAGATAATTGGGTCAAGAGCACACGAACTGCATACCAGCCGGACTTTAGTAAGACAACATATAAATTTGAACTCTAAAGGAATTATCTACACCTGGTTATATTGGGACACTCTTGATACTATGGAAGTCCAGAAAGACCCTGATATATTTTTCTCTATTTTTTTTTTTCAACAAAATTTGTTTTCTCGATCACAAATTATTTTTCTCATATGTTGAAATGCATTATGGGCTATACATATTTTACATCAAGGAGCAGCATGATGTAAACTATTTCTGTGTGTGACTGTCCATAATGGTTAACTTTGCCACTGCCTGTCTCACATTGCTCAGATAATAATTATACTAGTTATACTATAGTTATAGTAGTTATACTGTAGTTATAGTAGTTAACTGTTTTGTTATGTCAGCCTTGATTTTTGCTTCAATCAGATTTTATCCTTTATCTTGACTCACTCTCAATTCCTTTAAATCACAGTCTTTATTCATCCTTGGCAAATACTGGTCTTGGACTATGTCTTGAACTTGACTACAGCCTTAATGATTGATATGGTGATGTTTTCTGCTAGGAGACATTTTTTTTAACATTCATGGATGGAGTCTCCAGTGCCAGTACTTTGCAGACTTTGAGCTTTTTGGAATCATGAAGTATACTTGTCTTGTATACTTTTTCCAAATGAAATATTTGTAACCTCTTTTTCCTCATTTAATGTAATAATTGATCAAATAATCAATGTTATCTGTTTCAGCCCTCATATAGAAATGACTATGAGCTTATAAAACTCAGTATTTATTATTATTTTTTCCGACCACTTCACAGGAAGGTTGAACAACTTCTGGTATTTCATTATTGCAGTGTGGACATAGCATGGCTAATTATTGACACCTGGAATAAAGGAGTCCCTGCGGCAATCGTACAGCATGCCGGGATACAGAGGTCTTCCCAGGGCAGGTATTTCCATGCATTTGGGATCCATGACTGTTTCAAGAGTAAACAAAAAAAACACAAAGGATTATTGGAAAATCCATAAAAATGTGCAGTTGTAAATGTGACAGTGTGGCATGATCAGGGATGTAGTCTTAAATTAACATAATGTGGAAAATATCCTTTGATTTTCAAAAATCTTGTGGAAGTTCAACAAAATTACAATAACTGAGTGTAAAATGATCAAAATGTCTATACAGTGAGGGAAAAAAGTATTTTATCCCCTTCTGATTTTGTACGTTTGCCCACTGACAAAGAAATGATCAGTCTATAATTTTAATGGTAGATTTATTTGAACAGTGAGAGACAGAATAACAACAAAAAAATCAATTAAAACGCATGTCAAAAATGTTATAAATTGATTCGCATTTTAATGAGGGAAATATGTATTTGACCCCTCTGCAAAACATGACTTGGTACTTGGTGGCAAAACCCTTGTTGGCAATCACAGAGGTCAGACATTTCTTGTAGTTGGCCACCAGGTTTGCACACATCTCTGGAGGGATTTTGTCCCATTCCTCTTTGCAGATCTTCTCCAAGTCATTAAGGTTTCGAGGCTGACGTTTGGCAACTCGAACCTTCAGTTCCCTCCACAGATTTTCTATTAAGGTCTGGAGACTGGCTAGGCCACTCCAGGACCTTAATGTGCTTCTTCTTGAGCCACTCCTTTGTTGCCTTGGCCGTGCGTTTTGGGTCATTGTCGTGCTGGAATACCCATCCATGACCCATTTTCAATGCCCTGGCTGAGGGAAGGAGGTTCTCACCCAAGATTTGACGGTACATGGACCTGTCCATCGTCCCTTTGATGCGGTGAAGTTGTCCTGTCCCCTTAGCAGAAAAACACCCCCAATGCATAATGGTTCCACCTCCATGTTTGACGGTAGGGATGGTGTTCTTGGGGTCCTAGGCAGCATTAATCCTCCTCCAAACACGGCGAGTTGAGTTGATGTCAAAGAGCTCCATTTTGGTCTCATCTGACCACGACACTTTCACCCAGTTGTCCTCTGAATCATTCACATGTTCGTTGGCAAACTTCAGACGGGCATGTATATGTGCTTTCTTGAGCAGGGGGACCTTGTGGGCGATGCAGGATTTCAGTCCTTCATGGCGTAGTCTGATACCAATTGTTTTCTTAGTGACTATGGTCCCAGCTGCCTTGAGATCATTGACAAGATCCTTCTGTGTATTTCTGGACTGATTCCTCACTGTTCTCATGATCATTGCAACTACACGAGGTGAGATCTTGCATGGAGCCCCAGGCCGAGGGTGATTGACGGTTCTTTTGTGTTTCTCCCATTTGCAAATAATCACACCAACTGTTGTCACCTTCTCACCAAGCTGCTTGGCAATGGTCTTGTATCCCATTCCAGACTTGTGTAGGTCTTCAATCTTGTCCCTGACATCCTTGGAGAGCTCTTTGGTCTTGGCCATGTTGGAGAGTTTGGAATCTGATTGATTGCTTCTGTGGACAGGTGTCTTTTATACAGGTAACAAGCTGAGATTAGGAGTTCGTTACCTGTATAAAAGACACCTGGGAGCCAGAAATCTTTCTGATTGAGAGGGGGTCAAATACTTATTTCCCTCATTAAAATGCAAAGCAATTTATAATATATATATATATATATATATATAATTGACATGCGTGTTAATGGATTTTCTTGTTGTTATTCTGTCTCTCACTGTTCAAATAAACCTACCATTAAAATTATAGACTGATCATTTCTTTGTCAGTGGGCAAACGTACAAAATCAGCAGGAGATCAAATACTTTTTTCCTCTCACTGTAGCTTGTCTATATTTTTTGTCTTTTATATGACAATTTGTAAAGAGGTTTCTTATGTAATGTGATGTATTGGTGCATTCTTTAATGGCATAGAAACATTTTTCTGTAATATTTAATTTTGTGCCAAAAATAAATTGCCTACTTATGTGTTTCTTTAGACAGTTATTGAGTACTAACACTAAGTAGTTTTCATAGTTATTAATTTTTACAAAACCTCTCATGTAGCCTTCAAATATTACCAAAAGGTCAGTTTTGTTTACCAGTCATCCGAATTTTAATAATCTGCATCTTCATGTGCGCATATTATTATTATTATTATTATTTATTATTATTATTATTATTATTATTATTATTATTATTATTATTAACAATAACAACAAAAACAACAACATTTCATTTCAGAATGAATATAATATAATTGCTTAATATAAGCAATGTAATATATTCAATAAATTCCATAACTATCTTACTTCATACATGCAAATCTCATTTGTCTCAGACAGTGTTGAAAATGCAGACTTTGGCTAGCCTTAAATCACAAAGAAAAGTACACACACACACACACACACACACACACACACAACCAAAAACACCACCGAAACACCGGAACCCCCCTACCCTTACCCTGCACTCCTTTTTTTACCAACCCATATTACGAGCCCCACAGCCTCCCCTACCACTCTACGTACCCCCCCCAACTACCACCCCCTCCAAACCCAACCGTCCCCCGCGCTACACCCCCCCCCCCCAACCCACCCCCTCCGCCACACTGTCTCCCACACCCGCCGGTCACGCCCTCGGACCAGCGCCCTACAAAGAAGCCACCAGGGGCCCAATGGCCGGTACCCGGAGAACCATAGAAGTCAAGCAGAGGGCCGAGCCCCCCGGCCCCCCCGCGCAAGCCCCCCCAGCCGGCCGCACCACAGCAAAAGACAAAAAAAAAAAAAAAAAAAAAAAAAAAAAAAAAAAAAAAAAAAAAAAAAAAAAAAAAAAAAAAAAAAAAAAAAAAAAAAACAAAAACAAAAAAAAAAAAAAAAAAAAAAAAAAAAAAAAAAAAAAAAAAAAAAACAAAAAAAAAGAAAAAAAAAAAAAAAAACAAAAAAAAGAAAAAAAAAAAAAAAAAAAACAGATGCGAGCCATCTGATCCAGCATGAACCTCAAAGGTAGAGGATGTTGCCCCACAGAGGCTCCATCAACAGGGTCAAGGCCCGAATGCGCCAAGTAACCCTGATTGAGAAGGAGCCCAGCCCACTGAGAAATGTCAAAAACCCAGACTAGCTAATGTGCAGTTCACTGGCTGCTATCCTACACCACAAGATGGATGTGGATGGAGCTCTGCTTTAACAGTCAACAATTCAGTTTAACCCAAATCTTGAGCTGGTCCCACCACCCACAGTTCAGTTCTGGCAGTGTGATAAATCAGCCCCAGCTTGAGACAGTAAATAGTCTAGGGGCTCGAAAAGCCACCTCCAGCCTAGAATCCCAGGAAGGTATGCAGCCAGATGGCCCCAGCCTCTGAGACCACGATAATTTGGTTAGAGGATGTTGCCTCACAGAGGTCCCTCAACGGCTGCCAAAATGCGCCACAAACCCTGATTGTAGAAGGACTCACCCCGCTGAGAAAGTATGTAGGAGCCCAGACTGTAGCTAGCCAGTTACTGGTCAGTGATCCCTATGCGGAATCTCCCAAGGAGTGCCATCGCAGAGATATTATCTCTCAGAACCATGTTGAGCTGCCAAAGGGGTACTAGCAACATCTTGGCAAACTCGCTAGAGCTAGTGGGAGCAGAGCGATGGGGAGCAGCATACAGAGTGACCTCAGCCACATGTGGGACTCCACCCATCCCAAACACATTACTGCTCAGTGTTGATAGATTGACACTACACCTGTTGGGGATAGAAATGCCCTCACGTAGTAGAACCTATAACCCTAAAAAGTTGTCCACTGTAACGAAGGTTTGAGATTCAACTGAGCCCCAAGTCACGCACGAACACACACTCAATGTTGAACCGCCAGTCCGGATCGTGCTAGAATTAACCAGTCGTCCAGGTAGTTTGGTACACAAATGCCCTGAGCCCAATGGAGTCAGAGTGACATCCATGCACTTTGTGAAGGTGCGGGGGATAAAGCTAGCAATATCCCATGGAAACAAGCACCTATTGATCTATCCCACAAACCAGTTCTCGAACTGGATCTGTGGCACGTAAGTTGAACATCACGCCTCTGAACCTGAATGTCCGAGAGTACGGTTCAGATGATGCAGATCTAAAACGATATTCCCACATTTAGGAACAGGAAATAAAGGCGTAAACCTCCCTCCTGAGGGAACGGGTACAGTTCGGACCCCATTGTCCAATAGGAGCATCCTGCCTAACATCTGTCTGTGCTGACTTCTGTGGTTAGCACACCTGTGACCGGCTCTGGTTTTCCTCACACTACGGCCAGCTCCACAACACCCGGATGAGCTTGAGACAACTTTTTTTTTTGCCTTCCTGTGCTGCACCGCAGTCCCACCAACCCCAATGGAGCAAGAGCCTTAATACGCCGTCGGTGGAGGAAGCAAGCGCCCTCCACCAGCAAAAAAATATCCACAATAATAATCCAACAGTATACAACCCAAATTGTTTTGTCATACTTCAGAAGGGGAGTTTCTGCAGTGTAATACTTCACTGGTAATCACTCACGTCCACACCTGCTCACAGTTAACACACCTTCACCAGAGGATGCTTCCATAGGGAGGAGGAGTCGCAAGACAAACCCGGAGAGCCGAACCGAAGACAGAGAGAGATAGAGCGTTCTCTTCCGATTAAGAGATCCCCGAACCTGAGACGTTGGCGAGCGGCCCCCAGACCCGCGAGGTTTGAAACCCAACTCGCTCGCCCCCTTTTTTTTTTTTTCGAGAAGAGAACAGAGTGCGCGTACCATGCGCAGCCCTCGAGGTTGCCACGCAACAACACCACTAACACTTCACCCAGAAAGTGTGCACTTTTCCCCGTGATGAAACGATACACACATCTTAACTCTTTCTCCTCATACTACAACCTATTCTTTAAAAAGGATAGAAAAGTTAAGAGATTTTGAGAAAATATCGAGTAGAAATGAAGGTTTTTGTACATAACAAACAGCAGTCCTGAAGATAATAAGGCTGGCGGGGTTACAGGTGCCATATATATATCATGGGAGTCCCGCTTATCCCCCCCCACCCGCCTCATAGAGGCATGATTTACACAAGCTTCAGATACGGTCACGCAAGCGCGTTTATACTGCTAAATGCAACGTCGGTTCCATTTCAAAGGGAACTGTCTTTTTTGCCAAAGACCAAAAAAAAAAAAAAAGCCTTTTGTAGTTCTGTATAGTATGTAAGTCTCCTCGCCAAATAAGTGTTTCTCAAAAACTTGTTTTATACACGATTCTTTTAAAAATGTTTTTCCTGGTATGTTACCTTTATGGTATGTAATAAATATTTTTTTCATTTCTTCAGGCACATCGTCACCTCTGTCTCCACAAAGAATAACGCTGCTGGTTTAAGTGTTTTGGGGTTTTTTTTTCAGTAAAGGAAAACAACGGTATCATAACATTGAGGGACTGTAGAAATTATATACACATCGGGTGTTTTCTCAACAAATATTTGGAATTTTTGGGCTTTTCCTTTCATTTCTGAAAGTATTTTGGATGTTTAACACATATAGACACAAACAGCGTGACCCAATTCTTTCCACTTGTCACAAGTTGTGACGGGCGGAAGAAGGAAGGAGGTAAGCGTAACTTAAGAACGAGTGTAGTTTATTTACAAGAGGCAGACAAATCCAAAACGTAATCCAAAGGCATAATCCAGAAAACAGGCGAAGGTCAGGCGAACGGCAAACAGGCATATAAAGGGCAAGGCAGAGATCAAGGTCGTGGTAATGGGAAAAACAGGGTCGATAAACAAACATGAACATAAGCATAAACACGAACAAGAGCTATGATAATGATCGGGGAGCGGATAACCCAGCGTGAACTATAACTAACAAGGAACTACGTTTAGTATGTTTACTAAGTTTACTGAGCTGGAAAATAATGGTAGCCACACAAAATATTGACACTTTGGTCCCAATTTGGACATTTTCACTTAGGGGTGTACTCACTTTTGTTGCCAGCCGTTTTAAGTTATTTTGACATCACAGCAAATTTACACTGTTACACAAGCGTACAACTGCTACTGTACATTGTAGCAAAGTGTCAGTTCTTCAGTGTTGTCACATGAAAAGATATCATCAAATATTTACACAAATGTGAGGGATGTATATATATATATATGTGTATAAAAATAAATATATATATATATGTATATATATTTATTTATATATATATATATATATATATATATATATATATATATATATATATATATATATATATATATATATATATATATATATATATATATATATATATATATATATCTCACACACTATTTACCCCCAGCTGGTCCAGGAACTGTTTTTCATCAACACGGTCAGAAATATTCACATTGTCCATGTCACTTGGAGCATTAGAGACCTGTTTAATCATTGCATCAGAACCATGATTTGTTTGTAAATAAATAAACATTTTCAGAATAATACATAATAATAAAAACACACTTACTGTTAAGATAGACAGCTATCTCCTCTTTAAAATATTCCTCAAAATAAAACAAAACTTGAACAAAAACAAAAATGAGAAAATTACGATTCGTTTATATTCTACTGCACAAACGCTGGTACACAACTGCTTCAGTGCCTTTAAACATCGCAAGTAGGCAAGTGTATTGGTAGGTGTTTTGTAGCACCAAGAAACACACACACACTAAACTCATTAACAAACACATCACAAGCAAAAACCCCACCCCCTCAACCCAGGGTGTAATATGGATCAAACCCTAACAAAATATTTCACACAGACTAACAATAGCCAGAATGGTCATACACGCAGGTAATAAGCCGGTTTTACCAGAGTTCGTGAAGTTTCCATATCCTTCAGAAACTGTCAGCATATGTTAAACACAGAGTTCATAAATGTATAAGGTCTACAGATCTGGCAGCCTGGGGATAACACTTGTGGAGGGTGGTGTGTATGGGCACGGGGCTTCTGTATTTACCATCAGTTTTGTGTAAGTATCTGTGCCTACAAGACATCCCCCGAAAAAACTTGTCTTCTACTTTAAACAAAACACTCGATTCTTTTTAAGAACATTTAAACATTTACTGCCTAAAGGTTTCTATTCAGAAGGTATGTGCCACGTAATAAATGTAATGAATGCTAGGATGTAACGGCAAGTGCAGATAAGAGCTTTATCTTAAAGAGAGGCAGGCAGACAAACCCAAATCATCAGACAATAGCATGGTCCGAGAACAAATGCTTGGTATACGGGAAACTCATGTAATAATTTGCGAAGTCATAGTGTTCAGAAAGTCTCTTTATAGCGTTGTATGAGTGCTGTGAATTGGATGCAGGTGTGAGTGTTCTGTGTGTGTGAGTGTTCTGGGAATTGCAGTCCATGGTGGCCATGTTTGTAGGTCGCGCAGGCAGTATGGGAAGTTGGGAAGCTTAGTCACTGGTTTTCTGTGATATGACAGCATGTAAAAAATAAATAAATTATATACATACACACACACACACACACAAATATATATATATATATATATATATATATATATAATTTCCATTTCTTTGGCCATATCGACTATGGTTTAACTGTTTTGGGGGTTTATTTCAATACATTTTTATTCAGTATCATGCCATACCCACAAAAAGCTAATCAACAAATGTTTGTTACTTCACAAACAAACATTCTGCTCAGTTTATGTTCACATTCAACAATCATGCATTTTCTATCAGCGCAGTTACACAAAACAAAATTCACGACAGAGTAACACATACGATAACCAATATTAACCATCTGATACACTTTTTTCTTACATTCGACATGTTTCACCTAAACAATCATTACACTTCAAACAATAAAACAATAAAACAATACCTCAAAACTATTTTTAGAAAAACAAAATATTCACTTATACCACAAAAATGTTAATTGTGTGGTTAATTAGTGCTACCTGCCTTGTTAACATACCATGGTTAAAGACCGTGTTGCTGTTGTTTTAAATTATATTTTTCATGTTCTTAAACTTGTATGTTAGTCAAGGGCAAACACTAATGTCAACTTTATGACTTTCAGATAGGACAAGAGACAGGAGACTATCAGTGACTGTCAACTCGCTGCACAGTGGGTCAATGGACTAGCAGCAGCAGCATGATGTTAAGTGAAAATCCATTGCAAATAATTTTAAATGTAAAATTAAATTAAGTGAAATTAAGTGAATCTTAATGCTTACATTTTGAATGCTCCCCTGCACATAAATATATAATAAATCCCCCCGTAATTCACACCCTGACAGTAACAGAGGAACACCATTGAATGTAGAGAAGTAAAACTACATTTTTGTGATTAAAATGTAACTTAAGTAAGAGTACATGTGTGGTCAAACTTATGTGTGTGTATATGTATATAAAGTATATGTGTGTTTTTTTTACATGCTGTTTTGTTGGCATGTCCTGCATGTGTTTTCAAGTCCTGTTGTACTCTGATGCACTGGAACATTGAACAGAATGTTGAAAAGTGTTTACTGCCTGGTCAAACTTACCATGTACCATATAATTATTTATCAATGCCATATAATTTTTTTTTTTTTTTAGGAATTTTAAGCACATATAAAGAGAATCAATAGGAATACACAAGGTCACATTATATCAAAAATAGTATATATATATATATATATATATATATATATATATATATATATATATATATATATATTATAATATAATAAATAATGGTGTACGGGCTGGGCGGTGCACAGAGCCAGGAGGCGGAAGTAAGCAAAGGAACTCAGGCTTTATTCTGGAATTGGTAGAGTGTAGGTCCGGGGGGCGTGGTGGAGGTCCGCGGGGGCGGGCTGGCGCTCGCGGGGGCGTGTCGGGGGAATCCCGGAAGAAGCCTAGGGGTTCTCCGGCCGTCCCTCAGCCGGCGCGGTCCTCTTCGGTGTCTTCCGCCGCAGTAGAGAGAGAGAGAGAGGTAAAAGAGAGAGAGAGAGAGCGAGCGAGCGTTACAGGGAGTACGGGTGAATACCTGTACGGGGATCGATTTCCGGACGCCAACCGTTTCAGTATGTCGGTACTCAACTTTCCGGGGCGGAAGGGCGCCCTTTTATTTCCGCCATAGCGAGTGGTGGAATTCCTCCGTCGGATACCCAATCCCCGGCCGGTACGGCATCGGCGGGTCCTCCCCGGCATGACGTCCTTTCCGGGTGCCGCAAGGCCCACTGCGGGGCTGCCTGCTTCGTGCCGGTAACGGCAGTTGGAGAAGGGGCGATTCTCTTCATCCTCGCACCGCGTGTCCGTCCGTCGTGACTATATATATATATATATATATATATATATATTATAATATAATATAATCAATAATGGATAGACTGACAGACCAATAAACAAACCAACACAAACATTCATTCAATATTATGAGTGACTTACCCCTCTGAGTTTTCCTCCTGGCTCGTTTAAAACTTCCTCCGCCATTTAGCAATGCATGTGCAAATTTCCAACGAGAGACGAAGAGAAAGGTTGCTTATTGTAATTGCCTTCAAAGAATTCAGGCTCACAGAAGGAGACAAGCAGCCTGTGTGCAGCACCTCCTCCTGCTCCTCCTCTATCTCCTACTTCTCCACCTTCACCTCTCATGACCAACTCATGGATCATCTCCTCAAGACCGATCAGCTCGCCACATATGAACTCAAGTCTAGTGACTGTAAATTCCTGAGAATTCATGCTATTGTGAAGTTTGTGGAAAATCACACTTGATGGTTAGAATTCCTACACAGTTTTCATGAGATTAAAACAAAGACAGAAAACGTGCAACCTATTAAATACATACTTTTAAAAAAGAGATTCTTTTTATTAGTACTCTTTCAGCTTTGTTTATGTAAATATGTTTTGTTCTGTTTAAGAATGAAGGTCAGTGACCTGAAACATTAATCACACATACAGTAAGCTATACAGATGACTGCCTGCAGTGTATTTGTTTTAATATATGACTTATGTTTTTCCTTTGACCTCTGACCCTAATTATCAAATATTACACAACACAGTGGTGTGAACATGGCCCCAAAGTATTTTATTTGTCTTATACCAATTTGCAAAGCTATTTTTTTATTTACTGAAGATTGACATTTTGTACTTTTACCTGTTTATAGTTTGATATTTTAGAACATCTTTAAAACAAATACATTTCTGTTAACATTTCTTATAGTGTCTATAAACAGTAGTTCACTCACCACCTTTCTCTCTTAAATTTATAAAGACAATAAATAAATAAACATATCAGCTTGTCATGTTCTTGAGCAAGTGCAAAATGCCCTGTCCTGAAGACTTTCCTGTGTCGGAAAATGTAAAGATACTGCTTTACCTCTGATAGCTTCATAATGCTGATACTGGAGACTCCTCCCATAAATGCTAAATAAACATCCTCACAGAAAACATCACCATAGGAACTATTGCATAAGTTTTATTCTGTTTATCTGGAGATTCCGCTATTCAACTCCAGTGTCCATATGGGTGCTTCTGGGTTCTCCGATTTCCTCTGACTTCCTGGTCACTCTACATGTGAATGTGTGTGTATGAATTGTGCCCTGCGATCAGCTTTGAGTTCATTTGCTCTCTCTGTAGTTATTTTATATGATATATTAAGATGCCTTTAAGGGAGAAAACATAAATCAGTTTTAATATGACACATGATGCATTTACTTTGGTCTCCTCATAAGTAACTGCCAATGGCTTGTTTGTCATTCTGTACCTATGTGAATACATGCCATGTACCATATATGCACACACACACACACACACACACACACACACACACACAGAGAGAGAGAGAGAGAGAGAGAGAGAGAGAGAACTCACATTCAGCGTTATATAAACCATATTATTCTTTTATAAATTGTTTATGCACACCAGAGCTCCACATTGGCAAAGGGGTGCACTTAGAAAAAGTGACTATGAATGAGCTCTAGGATATAATATTCCTCTGTGTTTTGGCTGATGTATAAGCATGTGATGATGATCAGCTTTCACTTCATTTGCTCTCTCTAGGCATTTTTATGCAATATATTGTGAGTTTTTTAAGAGAGAAGACGCATTGGGTCTTAAAATGACACATTATGCATTTATAGAAAATAAAGATCGGACTATGTTTCAAACCGTAGTTTTATTATTATTTATTCAACGATTATAATCAGTACATTGTTAAAATAATTTAATCAGGAAGTAAATAGTTTCCCGATTTGTAATAACAGCAAACACAGATATAATTAGCCAATTCATTTATGTTTTACAATATTGCACATGGATCATGTTTTTAAGAATGAGCAAAGAGTACTCTTTACATGTGTAATATTGTATTCACATCAGTATTTAATGTGGAACTGACAACTTCAACCTTATTTTTGGTGTTAATCAGATTGAAAAAAATAATCATAGGAAAATGTTAACTAGTGAACTCTTGTTTTGTTGCAGTAGCAAATTACCAGACCTCTACTGTACTGAATTTTGACCCTAAACCTGGAAAATGGGTTTATCAATTAAAAAGGATATGTCTTTTGATGGAGTACACAGATCATCCACTGAAACAGAATACCCACATTTATTTATTTTAACCATGACCTCCTCTAATTTCTGATTCAGCTGGGTCTATATAGAGAATAATGCATATTAACTGTATCATTCACTGTATTAAGGTACAATACAACTGCAGTAAAGAATATATAACATTAATTTCAAACAAAAATCTCAAGAATGCACAAGCAAAAAAGAAATTACTGATTAATAAAAAGACAAATCATGTCCACAAACTGCTGACTTTTGAATTCTGATATACTTGAGCAGAAAATAAAAACAACAACAACAAAACCCTCTTAAGTTTCCAGTGCCTTTGGGGAAGATTCAAATCCTTAAATATTGGCAGTAATATTGACTTTCAGATTAACATTTTCCACCTATTGAAAAAAAAGAAAGCATCTCTTAACATTCCTGTTTGTTATCATGCAAATATACAATAATACATTTAAATTATATATTTTGTAAATTGTAACTTGCTTGATTTTATAATTGTTGCATTTACAGTGGTATGTCCTACAGATGGGTTTTCCTAAAATGTACAATTTAAGGGTAAGACATAGCTGAACATATCGTTCTTTACTATTGAGTCCACACTAATCTGTTTTGTTTTTGTTCTATGTATCGAGTTTTCCTTAAACTCCTTATAGTATATTTATCATAAAGCACTGTTGTAAATCCTTAGCAGGATCATGATTAAATATTTGAAAACATAATTACCATAAAGTACAATAGTAAAACAATGCTAGTGTCCATGTCACTACCATACATAATAAAGTACTTCATAGTAACCATGATAAAATGGTAAAAATTACTTACTTCAATAATTCTGACGGTGTTCATGAAGACGTCTCCCCTAATGTCAAGTGTAGTCACTTTGTCCACTGGTATACGGTGATTGTATATACAGTATTCGAGGCCATTCACCATTACCTGAACAAATAAAATATAACCTTATTTCATCAATTTGCATAAAGCTTTGACAAACTTATGTAATTTCTCCATAATATCACACCTCATATCCTTCTGGTTTAACAACCATGATGATATCAAAGGCTCCTCCTTTCACAAATGGGCCTCCTGGTGTCTCGATGTAATTCTCATCCCATTTCCCATCCCTGCAGCTGTTACAGACCACAGAGTTAGAGTTCAAATGGGGGTTGAAGTGGAGAGCGATGTCATGAAGGTACTGCGGCCCGGTCTGCAAATTTATTGCAAAGCTAGAAGAAAAGTTTTAACATTTATTTGACTTAAAAGTAAATTTAATAAAATTTTTACCTAAACTGCTCCATAACTGGTTTTCATTCAAATTGTCATGAAGTCATAAAACACATTTCACATACCATTCACAATCTGAAGGAACAACCCCTTGGAAGAACAAAGCCACACCAGGTCTCAAGCCTCCAGGAATTGATCCCAAATATGGTTTGCTCTGTTGTGGTTAAGCATCATTCATTTTTTAATGATAAATGTCTAGTCATGTGATTATTATATATTAGTCATGACATGGAACTGTTACTCACAGGGTTGCAGACTGGATGTTGCACATCAGACTGGATGTCAGAAAGCTTTGTGCATGAGGTGCCAGAGTTTAGTTCCTTACCAAAAGTAGATGTGTTCCAGTTCTGGAGAGAGCATTGACATACAGTACATAATGCTTATGAACCTTATCCACAATGTCTCTGAAGTTCTCAACATGTTTTCCCCTCATTTATGAGAAACCAAAGTGCTGCATAGTTGATGACAACCACGATAGGGTAAACAAATATATAAGAAGAACTAAAGGTGAACAAGAAATAAGTGGTTTGCAAAAACTGCTAGACTTAGCAAGAGGTGAGGTCAATCATTCACATTCACAAGTAAAATGTACATTAAATCCTCACTGTTCGCAAGTAACTCAACTCAGAATATGGCCCAAAGTCAGCACAAAGGGAAATTAACTGCTACCAAAAGCATATGTGCATCTTTCATGTCCTGTGGCTTTTCCTTAAGCTCCTTGTCTCAGGATAATGGTTTCACAATGCATATGAAAAAAACATAAATGAAGTGCCAGAGTATGTAACTTACTCGAACAATACCAACAATGTTCATCATGACGTCATCTGCAATGTAAAGTGAAGCCACTTTCTCCATTGGCATGCGATGTTTGAACAGGCAACACCACTGACCATTCACATATAACCTCGGAAAGAACAAAGATTTAATTCTTATGAACTTATCTATTCTAATATGTGTCCACTTTTTATTCTCCATACCTCATAGCCTTCTGATTTGGTCACAATAAAGATGTCAAAGGCTGATCCTTTGGGAATGGGGCACCCTGAAGTGCATTCTTCATTCTCCCACCTCCCATCCCTCGCGGTTGTTTTGGACCACCATGTTACTGGTGCAAGGGGTGAAGTGAAAAGCGATGTCATCATCAACCTTCAGCCCATTAACGAGATTAAATGAAAACCTTTGTTTGAAGTAAAACAAAATCCACAAGAAGATTCTGGTTTAAGTCAATGTAATCCCATACTAGATATATTATATCCCACATTAGATCCTTGTTCCCATTACTGAACAACACATTGCTGGATTATTTTGAATATAATATGGTGAAAGATATGAATTCATACTTTGTTCCTGTTGCAACCCCTTGGAAGTACAAAGCCATTCCTGCTCTCAGCCCTCCAGGAATTTTGTCAATAAAGGGAATGCTCTGTGGTGAGTATAAGCACATAACACATCCAATAGTGATATACTATAATGTTGTTTATAGATACCAAACAAACACTGGTTTGGCTGATGCAATAGAAATTTTTTTATTCTGCTTTCCACATTCCAAGTCAAAAACAGTTTAGGAATAAGTTTAAGCCACAAGTCATTATTTGTCTTTAACCCTTACAATTTTTATAGAACTTGTTTTCAATACACTTGGCTGAACTGGGCCTCTTTGCACTTTAAATTGTTTTTATTTTATTTTTTGCAGTACAAGTAGCAGTCATATAGCTACTTAATTTGTGTACACACACACACACACACACACACTACATATATATATATATATATATATATATATATATATATATATATATATATATATATATATATATATATATATATATATATATATATATATATATATATATATATCTCAATCTAAAATTCATCTGTACATGTCATGGCCCACCGGGTCTGAATTTGTCAACAAAGTGGAAATGTGATTCTATTTCACTAATAAGCAGAGATTTTTGCTTTTACTGTAATTTTGGCATTCATTATGAGCTCCTACTCACAGGACTGTTGACCAAATTTTTAACTTCTGACTTGATAGTAGAGAGAGACCATCGTGACATGCCCATCCTGGTCATTAATGTAGTCCTTAGATCATTAAGGAGGGAAGATGTGAAGAGGTTCTGTGGGAAACAAAATGATATGTTACATAAATAAATTAAAGTCTACGTTTATCTTTTACTGACATGCAGAAATATTCATTATTTGATTTCACTTAGCTCTATTTTTATCTCTATAACCACAATATGACACAAGTGTAGAAGAACCATTTCTCTCAATGGACTGAACTTTTTTTATTAATATAAGAAATTTAAAGTTGATTTTAATGCACTGTTGATGCATATTTCAAAATATAAAAACATAAGAGAATTTGTTCCATTTCCATAGACTGTAGACTACATTTTTTTAAACTAATTTAGTTATTAAAAATGAAAAACACCCATATGCATCCATAAACAGAAATGACTAAGAATCTGATATATCTTTCACTGACCCATGACTGGCCCACTATAATACTGAGCTTTGGATCAGTGGAGAAGGGGACAGAGTCGGTGGTGTCACTCAATCCTACATCAGGCTTCTCAGAAAAGGTGAAAGAGACCGAGTCACTTGCTTCACTCACTCCCACATCACTAACTGCTCTGTATCGGACCCAGTATTGGTCTGCTGGCTTTAGTCCAGTCAGTGTGAAGCTGGTCTGTGCATCTGAAGTGTCTGTGACTGTCCATTCATCAATGTCATCTTCTGAATCAGTTGGTGGTGTCATCCTGTATTCAACTCTGAACCGTACCGTCTCTTCAATTGGGGATTTTGAAAGCTTTAGGAGGACTTTCTCATCACTGGTCTGCACCACAGGTGGAGGTGGTTTGGATACAGGCTGGAACCCATGATCTCTCACAACGCCTTTCTGGTAAAGTCGGATGGAGGTTCCTGGCTGATTGCTGGGGGTCGATATGGAGGCAATGATGAACTTGATTCTCTTGTCATTTTTATTGGCCTTTGAAAAACTTGTAAAGAGAGAAATATTCTGCCTCATGCTTGCAGAAATGTCAGGAGAAGTGAACCAAGGCTGTGTGTCTTGGAAAGAGAAATCACCCTCACTTGTTTGATCCAACGTTGTAAATCTTTCAAGGTTCTCAAAGTCTTGCATAGCCACAAGGTAGCAGTCTTCAAACTTGAGAGATGTAAAAGACAAACATATCACCACATCAACATCATGATCCAAGAGGGTGAAACTGAGTGAGCCAGATGATTTCACAACTGTGAGGTCCTTCAGCCCACTGGTATAGGAACTCAGAATATTTAATTCAGTTGTAACATCATCTAACCATTTGTTCATGTTGCTAGCAGTGAATGGTGATGTATTATGGATGTTCAGGATGTCCCCTAATGCCTTGTCTTCTTGTGTCCCACCTCGAATAGCTGGCAAAAGTCTGTAGAGTGCTTTCTGGAATGATCTTGTATAATTTTTTTGTAATGCCTGAAACTTTAACAACCTGTCTTTTAGATCAGGGAAATCATTTGTCATTTGGTTTTTGATCAAATCATTGCATCTCCTCTCCACTTCACTGAGCTCCTCCAGCAAATGTTCCATTTTATCCAAGAGCCTCATGCTGATTTCTCTCACCAACTTTGCAGCCTTATCATCCAAAAGTGTGAGAGGATACAGCCACACCTTCAGTGGCACACCTTTATTTTGTCGTTGCTTCATCAGAGAAGGCAGCTTCTTGTACACTTCCAGGGATTCCTTGTATGTGGTGGGGTTTTCTTCAAGCTCAAAGTCACCATAAAATGTGACACTGATATTCTCAGTCAGTTGTTTTTCCTCTTCATTCATCTTAAGGGATGCTTTCCCCTCAATGGAAATGGTAGGGATCTTCTTGACCATTGCATGAAGGTTTCCTTCAACGGCCTGTATGTTCTCATTTTCAGCAGTTACATGATCAAACACCATGAAAGCCTGAGCTCCATACAGTACAGCTGTAACTACATGGGTGGCTGTTTTCTGGTCAAATACTTGTGGATAGGTGATATTGCCAAGCTCCTTCATAGTGAGTTGTTCAAATTTTGTGGTCTGGCTGTAGTGCATAGTAACTCTGCACTGACGTGCTGAGGATTTGTTATCACGCAGGTAGTTGGCCGATCCTCCAACTTCCACCAAACCACTGAGGAAACTGGCTTTAAGGGAAGCACTTATATCTAGGAGATTGGACTTATCACTGAGGGTGTCTGAGGCAGCAAACTTCAGATGTGTTTTCGGCTTCTGATGTACATCAAGGTCATCGCGCAATGCTTTCTTATCCCATAAAGTAACACCTGAAACAAGAAAGTGATGAGAAATGATAGCTGTATCATAAATATTTTTCATTCATCAACTTTTTCTGATGATATATGATTTACTTTTTACACCACAGTGCAGATGAATGCTCAATTCTGATTGGTCAGAATGTCTTGATTAATTTTCCAATAACAAAAGCTCTAACAGTAGTGCAGCTGCAAACACACATTTATATTAACATGCTTGTTTTAATACAGTATATTTCTATAGAAGCAACTCACACAGATTTGTATGGTAAATGCTCCACATAAAAAAAAATCCAAAAATTGTTTAAAGGGTGAAGTTTACTGTGAGTAGATATCAGAGCTTTGTAACTGTCAGAGACAATGGGAAAGTCTTTAGGATGGAGTGCTTTTTAGCTTCTGGTAATATGACAAGCTGCATTAAAAAAAAAAAAACTTTAATAACTTCACAAGACAGAATTAAAAAAACATTTATATATGTGTGATGCCTTGCAAACACTCTTCAAATTTTGACATGTTGTTCGACTTTATCCAGTCATCCATTCATCCATCCATCTTCTACAGCTTACTCCTGCTTCAGGGTCACGGGGAACCTGGAGCCTATCCCAGGGAGCATCGGGCACAAGGCAAGGTACACCCTGGACAGGGTGCCAGTCCATCACAGGGCACAATCACATACACACTCACACACCCATTCATACACTATGGACAATTTAGACACGCCAATCAGCCTACCATACATGTATTTGGACTGGGGGAGGAAACCCCTGCAGCACGGGGAGATGTGAACATGTGAACTCCGCACACACATGGCCCAGGCGGGAATCGAACCCTGCAGGTGTGAGACGAATGTGCTAAGCACTAAGCCACCGTGTGCCCTTGTTTGACTTTATAGTTCTGAAAATATTCTAGCATTTTTAATGTTGCTAACATGAAAATAATAATAAAGATTTCTTTCCAGGTCTGTTCAAAGACTACTTCTACATGTATTACACTATTTACTCATGGAAAACATTTACTGCCAAATTATAAACAGTTATAAGTTTACAATACGACATGTGTATTATCACTTTGATTATCAGCATCACTCACATCACTCTTCTTCTCATCATCTAAGGTAAAAACAGAGGTGTATCTACAGGGCAGTCAATTGTCTGGGGCCCCACATATAGAGAGGGTCCCCGAATGCTGGTTATTTACATAATCAGAAATTTCAGCTTAAAATAATTTGCTGCAACATCTCAGAAACCCCCTTAAAGGGGCCCTTTTGCAGGCCCTATCTAATTTTTTAAAATTAACCTGAAAAATGAACATATCTGGCAACCACAAGTGCAAGGGAAATCAAGTGGAGGAGAAAAAGAGGAAAGAGGACTCTTTTAAAAGTCACTCATGGTCATTTAGTCACACAGCTGATTTATGTCCGTGCGGACATTTGTGAAAGAATAATTATTCACACAGTTCTGTTTGCTAGATTTCTTTTCTTTCATTAGGCCATTTAGAGCACAAAAACAGAGTTGGATTTTAAATGACTGTGCTGCAATTACATCCTGATGACCTGACTTGTAAAATGTAAGGACCTACCTAAGTAGGCCTATTTTATTTTAGAGATTTAGTTTGGACTAGCTTTAGCATAGCTTGACACATTGCTGTTTACAATCCATAGCAGTGTTGTATGAGCTGTGTCGAGGTTTGATTTGGATACGCTGTTTGTATTGTGTCTCTTGTATTGTGGTAAAATTAGTTAAATATTAAGATAGTTGGGTCAATAGCACACGAACTGCATGCCAGCCGGACTATTGTAAGACAACATATGAATTTGATCTCTACGCCTGTTTATGTCAGGACACTCTTGATTCTATGGAAGTCCAGAAACACCCTGAATTTTTATTTTTTTTCAGAATTATTTAAATAAAATTTGCTTTCTCGATCACAAATTATTATTTTTTTAATATGTCAAAATGCATTATTGGCCATACATATTATACATCAGGGAGCAGCTCAACAGAAAGTAGCTGGTGCAATGTTAGATCTAGTGTCATGAGTCCCGCGCCGCGCTATAGAATATGTGAGCGCGCGCACGAGCGGGTGCGCAAGCACCTGCCTCTCTGTTGTTGACAGCAGTGACATTCCGACACGTGTATAACCACTTCTCTTTTGGTGTTGTTGTTGATGTCATGTCTCTACCCCGTCTTGTCATGTGTTATCAGGTCACGTGTGTTTCCGTATTGCCCGCAGCGGTTGTCAGCAGTTACGGGGCTAATGATACCGATGTGTATATATACCGGGTTCCATGCAACACACAACACGGGTAATTAGAAGTAGAAATAGATTATAGATATAGAGAGTCTTTGTTCCATGCCATGCTATAGTCCTTGTTCATGTGTCCTAGTCATAGTCATAGTCATAGCCATAGTCTTCGTCCACGTCAAGGCTAGTTAGCATAGTAACTTAGCTCATAGCCTAGCCTAGCTTCTAGCCTAGTAGATAGGTTAGCTTAGCATAGTATTTTAGAGATAGATATAGATTAGAGATGGGTAGATTAGATTAGATGAAAGTTGTTATAGTTCATGTTTCACATTTCATGTCATAGTTTGTGTCATAGTTAATGTTTAGGTTCGTTGGTTTAGTTATCTCCGTTCATTGAGTCATGTTTTATGTTTCTTGTTTCTTTTCTGATTGATCTCCTCTTTATAAATATCTTAGGTCTCATCCTAACTGCAATTGCATCTTCCCTTACGTCATGATTGTGACATCTAGCACTTACTTGGTGGTCATACATAACCTAATATTTGTAATGAATTGTGATGATTTTAGCATTATATGAGAAATTATTAGATATAAGATTTTCTGTAAGATTGTCAATATTGCTCTAAAACAAGTTGTTCAATATTATGTACTTTTTCTAGATTATGAAAAGACACACACACACACACACTTATTCTGATAACAAAAAAATGCACTTTTATAAGACTTTCTTGTAAAATATAAAATTAAAATAAAATATAATCATATTTCTTATATATATTTCTCCCTCTGTTTTTGTGTTGTCATTCAGAGTCTGTAAGGGACTGTCCATAAAGGTTATCTTTGCCACTGCCTGTCTCACATTGCTCAGACCTATAGTTATAGTAGTTAACTGTTTTGTCATATAACCCTTGATTTTTTGCTTGTTGGAGCAGTTGTAGATTCATGTCATGGTGTAGGTATAGATCCCCAACATTGGTTCAAGCAAAAATTCCTATCATCACAAGTATATTCCTGGTTATTATTTTTGATATTGACTCCGCCTCCCTTTCAGTCGGACTTTATCTTGACTCACTCTCAATCCCCTTAAATTTCACTCTTTACTCAGTCTTTGCTAATCCTGGTCTTGGACTTTGTCTTGAACTTGACTACAATCTTGACTACATATTAATGACTGATATGGTGATGTTTTCTGTTAGGAGACATTTATTGAACATTTATGGAAGGAGTCTCCAATGTCAGTACTTTGCAGACTTTGTGCTTTTTGGAATCAAATAATTTTCTAAATTATATATTTGTAAATTCTTCTTCCTCAATTAACGTAATAATTCATCAAACAATGAATGTTGTCTATTGTCATGTTGTCATAAAAATTTGTCATTTATTATTATCCCCACCCCCCGCAAACATTTCAGAGGTAGGTTGAATGACTTCTGGTATTTCATTATTGCATATAGTATGTACATAGCATGGCTAATTACTGACATTATTATTATTAATGACAACCATCTTTAGATTGCAAATAGCAAACTAAATGTGGTGTAAATTGCACCTGGAATAAAGGTGTCCCTGCGGCAATCGTACAGCATGCCGGGATACAGAGGTCTTCCCAGGGCAGCTATTCCCATGCATCTGGAATCCATGACTGTTGCAAGAGAAAATAAAGAAGGACAAAGAATTATTGAAAAATGTATAAAAATATAACCATGTGGCATAATCAGGGATACAGTCTTAAGTTAATATAATGTGGAAAATATTCTTTGATTTTCAAAAATCTTGTGGCAAAAGGTTGAAAAGTTCAAGGGGGCCGAATACTTTCGCAAGGCACTGTATGTATTGTTTTAGACAGTTACTGAGTACTAACATTAAGCAGTTTTCATAGTTATGAATTTTACAAAACCTCTCATGTAGCCTTCAAACTGTAATAAGGTTGGTTTTGTTTACCTGTCGTCTGGATCTTCTAGATTAAATATATTTAAATATAAAAGAAGCAACTCATGACAGCAATAACTCGGACAGCAGAAAATTTTAGACTGAACTTCAGTCAGTGTGTTTAATTTTACTGGTAGAGTTGCAATCTGGTGGAGGTCAAATTTAATGAATGCTGCTTGCATTGCATCTGCTACTGCATGCACAGAAAGCCAAGCATTCAGTATAAACCAGGTCCCAAAATAGTAATAGAAAGAAAAACTGCATCACAGTACTGCTCTCTCTCTCTCTCTCTCTCTCTCTCTCTCTCTCTGTGTTTGTGTGTGTGTGGGTGTGTGTGTGTGTGTGTGTGTGTGTGTGTGTGTGTGTGTGTGTGTGTATGTGGTGGCAGGGGTTCTGTAGACTGCTATTTTTTTTATTTTTTTTTTAAGAATGGAGAGACTGAATGGTTCTGATTTTAGATTGCTTTTTTGTATACCACAAAATTAAATTTCAGAATGCAAATTAAAGATTAAAAATTTTTGTAATTACAAATTCATAAATTCAAAATAATATGTAAACTCAGAATGTTTCACTTACAATAAATTAAATTTTTTAAAAGTATGATACTAACTCCATGACTATCTTATTTCATACATGCAAGTCTCATTTCTCAGTCAGTCAGTTAAAATCACAAAGAAACATATTTAAAGGCATTGTAATTATATTCATGTGTGATTTAATGTTTATATTAGTCAAAAAAAGTATTTAAAAAAAGAATACACACTGAACAAATATTATCTACAGTCATCCTTACCTGAAATGCTGTCTCAAGCTTCTGATCAGTCCTGAGTTAATGGAACCAGTAGAGATGTAGCAGGAAGGAGATTTAAGATATAAGAACAGATGTTGAGATGGGTGGAGCAATATGCCGACATACACTCTCCAACACCAATAAAGGCCATAAGTGACATAGAAACACATTGTAGGCGTGCCTTGGTGTGTAAATTATAATAATTAAGAACATACAGTCATGAGAAAAAAAGTGCACAATTTGAGAAATTTTGGCCCACTCTTCTTTAAAGCATTGCTTCAGATCATACAAGTCTGAGGTCTGAACTTTGACTTGGCCATCCCAACATCTATTTTCTTCTTTAGCCATTCAGATGTGTATTTGCTGTTGTGCTTGGGATCATTGTCCTGTTGCATGACCCAATTTTGGCCCAGCTTAAGCGGCTGGACAGATGGCCTCACATTTGTCTCAAGAATATTCTTGTATAAAGTGGAGTTTATCGTTGTGCCAATGATTGCAAATTGCGTAGGTCCTGAGACTGCAAAAGAAACCCGAATCATCACCCCTCCACCATCATGCTTCATACTTTGTATGAGGTTCTTGTGGTGATGCTCTGCATTTGGTTTTTACCAAACATGCTGCTGTGCATGATGAACAAACATCTCCAGCTTGGTCTCATATGAATTCAGGAAGAAGTTCACACAGACACATGGAGTTCAGTGCAAAAGCGTCTTAGTTTAACGATACAGAAAGCATAGTCTACATACAAAGACATATTGATAAAGAATGATAAAAGTCAATTGGAACAGGTCACAGATAAACTCAGAACATCTATTATGTAGACATTTATTTTCTTCTACAGCCATTCAGGTGTGTATTTGCTGTTGTGCTTGGGATCATTGTCCTGTTGCATGACCCAATTTTGGCCCAGCTTAAGCTGCTGGACAGATGGCCTCACATTTGTCTTAGGAATATTCTTGAATAAAGTTGAGTTTATCATTGTCAATGACTGCAACTTTCCTAGTTCCTGTGGCTGCAAAACATACCTGAATCATCACCCCTCCACCATCATGCTTCACACTTATTTTGAGGGTTTGTGGTTTGTGGCTCTGCATTTGGTTTTTACCAAACAAGGTGCTGTGCATGATGAACAAACATCTCTATCTTGCTTTCGTAAGTCCAGAGGATATTGTTTGTTAAGTTCTTGTCTTATACCAGTCACAGAACCAGAATGTGAACCCTGCTCTGGCATCTTTCCCCTCATCTGAATTCAGGAAGAAGTTTACACAGACACACGGAGTTAAGTGCAAAAGCTTCTTAGTTTAATGATAATGCCCTGGGCCTGTGTCATTTGCTTCATTTAACCCCCTGTTATGACTTCCATACATTTGTATAGTCCTTGTGAATTACTCAACAAAGTGCGGCTCTGTTCTTCAACTTTCAGAGGAGCCCAGTCTCCACTGTCACAGAGCATTCCACTATTAACCGAAACTGAAATACATTACATGTTGTTACATAACCTGTTTACAGTGTATGAAAGGCAGAAAGGAATGGCACATTATGGCATCTGGCATGCTATACGGCTACACATTGTGCAGGAAAGTTTTCACTGGTTACTTCAGCCACTGCCTGAAGATGCCCAACAGAAAATGTAAATTCACAGATGCATTACAGAAGACCATCCGATGTTTTTGTCTCACTTCCCTCAGATCTGTGGGAACCAGAATGAATGAAGTTCTCCTGTACACATTGGTGTCAAAAAAGGTGATAGTTATCTACAGTAGAAGCCCACATAAGCTCCTCAAACACAAAACTTTATGTATAAAAATTCATTAACATAGTTTGGATTTGGTGGCATTTGTCAAGTATCCCCCCCAATTTCTTCCATTCTTTTTGCCAGATTCTCTCAATTTCAATCAGATTGGATACCATCTCCATGGTCTATCCATGGATGTGCTAGGGCACTCCAGTCTAGACTTGAGTGAAGTGATTACTAAGGCTGGATAAGCTTTTTTCTGCCCAGTGAAAGTAAATCTCTCACACTGCAGAAAAGCCCCCTTTCTACCAGAAGTGCATGATGAAATATCAGGCTTCTAGAGGAAACCATGCATAAGCCGTATTTATAACCCCACGATGTTGGATTATTCAGCCACTGAGGGGAATGAACGGTATGCTAAATCTCCATCAACAACAGGTAATTTAGGGGGGGGCGGTTTTGCCATAAAAGCCACCGTGTAAGGCCAATATGGCATTGGTGGGCAAGGCCTATGCAGTAGTATTCTTGCTTGTGGGTCATTGTAGACAATGACAGTGTTGCAGGCCTACCAAGCAGAACATCTGAGTGAGCTCATTCATGGCAGCATTAAGTCAGTTCCTTCCCTGTTGTGTCGAGTTCACCAGCACTAGTGCAAGGGAGACACAGAAGGTGAGTATGGCAACCTGCCAACCCCTGCAGGCAGCCAGGGGAATCGGGAGTCCACAGTCATGGCCTGCTACTACGCCTGATCTAAGAATGGTCATAAAGGCCAAGCAGGCAAAGAAGAGCAATCCTGAGGGGCTGTGGAGGGACGTATCAGGGGACATGAGGTTGTTAGGGCAGTTAGCCCCCAGTGCTACTGTAGGGCCTCCCCTAGCCAAGGCTGTCCCAAGTTTTGAGTGTTCTCTGGTCAGCGAGCTGTCACAGGGCAACGGAAATCTGATGCTTTCCCTCCAATAGAATGTGGAATAGTAACTAAAAGACCGTCTTGCAGCATGGAAACTTCTGTCAAATGTGTCTCCATGGGTTCTGACTATAATAGAAAAGGGTTACTGGGTCCAGTTTAAAGCTTGACCCCCCCGATTCAGAGGTGTGCTCATCACAGGAGTCAGCACAGACCAGAGACTGACATTAGCGCAGGAAGTAAGATCCCTCTTGGACAAAGGGGCTGTAGAACATGTACCCTGTTCCCTGAGGGAGGGAGGTTTTTGCAGCCGTTATTTTCTGGTCCGCAAAAAATAGGAGCCTGCGGCCAATTTTAGATCTGCATCATCTGAACTGTACTCTTCAGACATACAGGTTCAAGAAGCTGACGCCCAAACTTATCATTCCCCAGATTCAGTTTGAGGACTGACTTGTGATGATAGAACTAAAAGGTGCATATTTCCACAAAATCACTAGCTTTATCCTCTCGCACCTTCACAAAGTGCATGGATGTCATTCTGGCTCCATTGTGACTCCAGGGCATTCATGTACTAAACTACTAAATTTCTTCCTCCTCAATTGAGAGGTCACTATGTGTTTACAGACAACACAGCGGTGGTCTCATGTTCAGGCAAGCGGAACTAATGCTTCTCTGCGCAGAGGGAAATTTTTTCAATGAGTGCAATGAACATTCTGGGCAACTGGATTGTGGGGGCAGACATCCTATTGAGGCAGGGGCTGAGGCCCAGGGATTGGTGGCTCCATACACAAGTGGTGGAGTCCATATGGTGGAGGTTTGGCCAAGCAAGACTGCATAATTGCGTAGGTCCTGTGACTGCAAAAGAAACCTGAATCATCACCCCTCCACCATCATGCTTCATACTTTGTATGAGGTTCTTGTGGTGATGCTCTGCATTTGGTTTTTACCAAACATGGTGCTGTGCATGATGAACAAACATCTCCACCTTGGTCTCATCTGAATTCAGGAAGACGTTTACACAGACACATGGAGTTCAGTGCAAAAGCGTCTTAGTTTAACGATACAGAAGCATAGTCTATATACACAAGACATATTGATAAAGAATGATAAAAGTCAATTGGAACAGGTCACAGATAAACTCAGAACATCTATTATGTAGACATTTATTTTCTTCTACAGCCATTCAGGTGTGTATTTGCTGTTGTGCTTGGGATCATTGTCCTGTTGCATGACCCAATTTTGGCCCAGCTTAAGCTGCTGGACAGATGGCCTCACATTTGTCTTAAGAATATTCGTGAATAAAGTTGAGTTTATCATTGTCAATGACTGCAACTTTCCTAGTTCCTGTGGCTGCAAAACATACCTGAATCATCACCCCTCCACCATCATGCTTCACACTTATTTTGAGGGTTTGTGGTTTGTGGCTCTGCATTTGGTTTTTACCAAACAAGGTGCTGTGCATGATGAACAAACATCTCTATCTTGGTTTCGTAAGTCCAGAGGATATTGTTTGTTAAGTTCTTGTCTTATACCAGTCACAGAACCAGAATGTGAACCCTGCTCTGGCATCTTTTCCCTCATCTGAATTCAGGAAGAAGTTTACACAGACACACAGAGTTAAGTGCAAAAGCTTCTTAGTTTAATTATAATGCCCCTGGGCCTGTGTCATTTGCTTCATTTAACCCCCTGTTATGACTTCCATACATTTGTATAGTCCTTGTGAATTACTCAACAAAGTGCAGCTCTGTTCTTCAACTTTCAGAGGAGTCCAGTCTCCACTGTCACAGAGCATTCCACTATTAACCGAAACTGAAATACATTACATGTTGTTACATAATCTGTTTACAGTGTATGAAAGGCAGAAAGGAAAGGCACATTATGGCACATATACGTTCACCGCTCTGGCCAGTGGCGTAAGTCGGAGCAGCTGGTGGTCTGCTGGTGGTCTGCGGTAACAGTAGAGGTGATGCTGTGTCAAAGCAGCGCATCTCTAATTGGATAGTGGAAGCAATTTATATTGCTTATGAGGCACACGGTCTTGCTACACCTCTGGGCATAAAGGCTCATTCCACTAGGGCGGTTGCCTCCTCAAAGGCTTTGTCCAAAGGATTGTCCTTACAGGATGTGCGTGCTGCTGCAGGATGGTCTACGCCTCACACATTCATTCGTTATTGCACCCTGGATATTCATTCCACCCCGGGCTCGAGTGTCTTGCAGTGACCCTTGGGCTTGGGTCTTTTTGAACAGGCCATACCCTCGGTATGACGGAGTGGGTATTCTTATTCCCAAACTGTTATGCTAAACGCAATGTCGAGTTCCCTTTGAAAGGGAATGTCTGAGTTACGCATGTAACCCTGTTCCCTGAGAAGGGAATGAGACTTTGCGTAGCTTTGTCAGACCAGGGCAGGCCTGTGAATTGCGTCTTCGCTTCAGATAATAGAGGCTTATGGCACAGTTCACAGGTCCCATATTTACAGTGCCTTGCGAAAGTATTCGGCCCCCTTGAACTTTTCAACCTTTTGCCACATTTCAGGCTTCAATCATAAAGATATAAAATTAAATTTTTTTGTGAAGAATCACCAACAAGTGGGACACAATTGTGAAGTGGAACGAAATCTATTGGATATTTTAAACTTTTTTATCAAATAAAAAACTGAAAAGTGGTGCATGCAAAATTATTCGGCCCCCTTTACTTTCAGTGCAGCAAACTCACTCCAGAAGTTCAGCGAGGATCTCTGAATGATCCAATGTTGTCCTAAATGACTGATGGTGATAAATAGAATCCACCTGTGTGTAATCAAGTCTCTGTATAAATGCACCTGCTCTGTGATAGTCTCAGGGTTCGGTTGAAAGCGCAGAGAGCATCATGAAGACCAAGGAACACACCAGGCAGGTCCGTAATACTGTTGTGGAGAAGTTTAAAGCCGGATTTGGATACAAAAAGATTTCCCAAGCTTTAAACATCCAAAGGAGCACTGTGCAAGTGATCATTTTGAAATGGAAGGAGTATCAGACCACTGCAAATCTACCAAGACCTGGCTGTCCCTCTAAACTTTCAGCTCAGACAAGGAGAAGACTGATCAGAGATGCAGCCAAGAGGCCCATGATCACTCTGGATGAACTGCAGAGAACTACAGCTGAGGTGGGAGAGTCTGTCCATAGGACAACATTCAGTCATACACTGCACAAATCTGGCCTTTATGGAAGAGTGGCAAGAAGAAAGCCATTTCTCAAAGATATCCATAAAAAGTCTCGTCTAAAGTTTGCCACAAGCCACCTGGGAGACACACCAAACATGTGGAAGAAGGTGCGAACTTTTTGCCCACAATACAAAACGATATGTTTGGCGTAAAAGCAACACAGCTCATCACCCTCAACACACCATCCCCACTGTCAAACATGGTGGTGGCAGCATCATGGTTTGGGCCTGCTTTTCTTCAGCAGGGACAGGGAAGATGGTTATAATTGAGGGGAAGATGGATGCAGCCAAATACAGGACCATTCTGGATGAAAACCTGTTGGAGTCTGCAAAAGACCTGAAACTGGGACGGAGATTTATCTTCCAACAAGACAATGATCCCAAACATACAGAAAAATCTACAAAGGAATGGTTCACAAATAAAAGTATCCAGGTGTTAGAATGGCCAAGTCAAAGTCCAGACCTGAATCCAATCGAGAATCTGTGGAAAGAGCTGAAAACTGCTGTTCACAAGCGCTCTCCATCCAACCTCACTGAGCTCGAGCTGTTTTGCAAGGAAGAATGGGCAAGAATTTCAGTCTCGCGATGTGCGAAACTGATAGAGACATACCCCAAGCGACTTGCAGCTGTAATCGCAGCAAAAGGTGGCTCTACAAAGTATTAACGCAAGGGGGCCGAATAATTTTGCACGCCCCACTTTTCATTTTTTTATTAGTTAAAAAAGTTTCAAAAATCCAATAGATTTTCATTCCACTTCACAATTGTGTCCCTTCTTCGTGATTCTTCACAAAAAATAAAAATTTTATATCTTTATGTTTGAAGCCTGAAATGTGGCAAAAGGTTGAAAAGTTCAAGGGGGATGAATACTTTCGCAAGGCACTGTATATTACGCGACACGCTTAATTGCCACGTCACCTGATCATGGCATGCCTATAAATAGAGGCATGATTTTACACAAGCTTCAGATAGCTGTCGCGTGTGCAAGGGCGCTCAGGCTAAACACAATGTCTTGTTCCCTTCTCAAGGTACAGGGTTACATGCGTAACCCAGACGTTTTGTTTTCTGGAGAGGGAGGACAGTATTTTTTTTTTTGCCTTTGTTTATTTATTCATTTTCATATGATTTATTTACATGTGATTCATTTACGTATGATTAATTTTCATGTATTTCATATTCATGCATGTGATTCATTTACATGTAATTAATTTTCATGTGATTCATTTACATTTTCATGTGATTCATATTCATGCATATTCATGTAATTAATTTACATGTAATTCATTATTATGTTATTCATATTCATTCATGGGATTCATTTACATGTGATTCATTTTCAGGTGATTCATTTACATATGATACATTTTCATGTGATTCATGTTCATGCATGTGATTCATATTCATGTAATTAATTTACATATAATTCATTTTCATGTGTTTCATATTCATGTGATTCATTTACCTTTTCTCCCCTCCCTTCCCCAAATATTTCATTGAGAAAAAATAATAATAACAACAATAATAACAATAATTATTATCATTATCATTATCACTAGTAATTAATTAATTAATTAATTAAAAAAAAAAAATTAAATAAAATAAAAATAAAAAAAGAATCCCCCCCGGCTCATCATGGCTACTCAATAGCTGTTGCTGGTTATATAAAAATTATAAAACCCAAAAACTAAAGTAAAAATAAGAATATTAATAGCCAATTGGAGCTGAAGAGGGACACACACCCAAAGTCTCCATAAAAAAAAGGAGACAGCAGTGTATCACCCCTAGGGTTGTCCACAAAGTGGACCTAGAGTAAGCTAAAAAAAAAAATTACTAAAAAAAAAATTCCAGTACGAAAAAAGTCCCCAGCTGACTTCAAATCTACTAAATAGTCTGCGCACTTTAACAAATATAATGTCCATACCTTTTAAAGACTTATACCTAATAATATTACACAGTGTAGCATATTAAAATAAAATATAAGAAGAGAATAACAAGATGATAATAAAATAGAAATTAGAATAAATAATATTAGAATAAAGTATAGAGAATAAATTAGAATAAAGAATATTATCAGAGAAAATAAATAAATAAATAAATAAATAAATAAATAAATAAATAAATAATAATAATAATAATAATAATAATAAATAAAATAAATACCAAATAAATAAATAAATAAGGAACACTACACTGTGTAGGTGATGCAGTTCACCCCGGTTTTAAGAGTTTCACGTATTCTGCTGCTTCCTCCGGTGAAATAAAGTCCTTCTGGACACCGTTGTATGTAATGCAAAGCCGAGCTGGATGAAGTATTCCATAGCGAGCTCCCTCAATATCACGAAGTTGACGCCGAACTTCGTTAAACGCGGCCTGGGCCCGGGCTGTCTTGACTGTGTAGTCAGGGAACACGGAGATGTTCAGATCCCTCGCTTTAATCTGCTGGCGCTCTCTCGCATGGTGTAAAATATCAACACAGTCACTGTGATAATGGAATCTGCATACAATAGCTCGTGGTCGTTCACCAGACTTCGGCTTCGGCTGAAGGGTCCGGTGGGACTGGTCCAGAACCGGCTCCTTCTCCAGACCAAACGCCTCCTTTACAAAGGCCGCTACTGCAGCGGTTGAACAGATGTCAGGGCCCTCTGGAACTCCGACTATCCTAATGTTATTGCGCCGTGACCTCGACTCCAGATCCTCACATTTATTCTCTAATTGAGTCACGGTCGCAGTGAGAGACTCGATAGTAGTCTTCATATGAACGATATCAGCGGTGTAACCAGAGAGAGTGTGCCCCATTTCCCCCACAGTACCTTTCAGTGTTGATATGGTGGCCTCGGTAGCGACTTTATCACTAGCCAGCTGTGTTTTCATGGCCTGCAGGTCAAGCTGGATAGTAGACAGCGCATCAATGAGAGTCTTCTGAAGATTCTCATGGATAGTCTCCTGGTGCTTCAGATGATCCTGAAACTCTTTCCTAAATTCAGCGTTGTCCTTCCTCATTACAGCCAGCAACTCAATGAATGCGGCGAAGTCAGAGCCACCACTCGGGGACACGGATGAGACCGCGGGTTCACAGGGCGAAGGGAGCGCAGCTACGGATTCCTGGGCAGGAGGCGCGGGCGCGGGTTCATGGTGAGAGGGAGGCGCGGGCACGGGTTCACGAGAAGGAGACGCGCTCGCAGTGTGCCCGCCAGACCTCAGTTTTGTCTGAATGCTACCACCGGTTTTCAAGTTTTTCCCCGACATCTTTAACGAACCACCGAGTTAAAAGTACAAATAAGGAAACGAAGTAGAATAAGTCAAAATATACTATGTATATAATATTTTATATATAAATTATATATAAAAATATTATATTACAAAAGAAAGTGCTAATTAATTACAATTTTTGATCGAAATCAGCAGGAGACTCAAACTTCACGTCTTACTCCATTGAACACCGAATTCGAACTCTCGGGAGGACAGTATTAAACTAGAAGTACAGATAACGGATTTCAACACTGTGACTTTTTATGCTCCCTTTGTGCTCATCACTTTGATGCAAACGTAGACACCAGATTCTAAAGTAGCCAGAGCTGGCTGAGAATTGCTAACATGATGTGTGACTCCTTAATTGCTAATGCAATGAAAGGTTTGCCCTTAATGGCAAACATCTGGCAGCTGCAGCATTAACAGTTGGTAATTTTTTTAATTCCCCACAGAAGAATTATGAAAGGCAGTCGATGCCTAGGGTTTTATGCAGCAATGGGACTGATAAATTTTCTCATCTACAACAACACGGATGAAGTGTTTGCTCAGACACCGAAATTGCTTCAGAATCTAATCACTACACGCACTCTGACCATGAAGTGTTTTTCCACTCTCAAATGTATAAAAGCAGTTTTTGCAGAATACTACGTCATGGATTAAATGTATTTGCGATTGAAGATCTACTGACACATGATATTCTTGATTTTAGTAAACCTATGATCAAAAAATGTGCACATCTGAAAGGTCGGAGATGTTTAGTTTGATCAACTAGGGATCTGTTCGACTTCTTGTTAGGCTGTTCTGTCTGGGGTGCTATCCTTTACACCAGGCTACATCTTTTGGTTTTCTTATTGCCTGTACATAGTCTGTTCAAATTCATTCAAGTATATTGACTGCTTACTACTGTAAAAATTCACAAGCTTGTAGCTTAAAGTATAAGCTAAGTGTGATATTAATAACTCTTAATTACTCTGTTATTATTAATGTCATCCTGCCCCACCAAAATCTATCATCATGAGTCGCTGCTGCTAATGCCGTTCAAATTCTTCAGAAATGGCTCTTCTCTTGACGTGATTTTATTCCTATTAAGAATAATTTGAAGATGATGTTCCTCTTTGATATTAGTTTACTTTCCTTTATTGTTATTGAAAAGGTTCTTGTGTATTTCTCTCTTGGCACATCTGAGAGGCCCCTTAGAGCATCTAATTGAGTAATTGTTTTGTATTATCTTTTTGGATTCTCCTGGCAGAGTTTCAGGATCCACATTGGACGGCATCAATAACAAAGGTTTGGCCCTCAAAGTCAAACAAAATCTAAAGTGATAAACACTCACATTTAAAGGTGTAATGGTGTTTTCATTCTAGTGACAAATTCAAAGTTATTGTGTACGCTATTTGTTCAGTTGTTCATGGAATCCTTTGGACTGTTGTCTCTGGGTATATAATAAGAGAAACTATATACGATGACTCATGGGCCCATGACTCCTTGGGTCCCTGGATCTGTGTCATATAATGAGCCTTTATAGGTCACATACACAGCAGAGCACAGTGAAATTGTTTTTTTTTTCGCTTAAACCCAGCCTATCAGGAAGCTGGGGTCAGAGTGCAGGATCAGTAATGAAACGGCACCACTGGAGCAGAGAGAGTTAAGGGCCTTGCTCAAGGGCCCAACAGTCGCAGCTTGGCAGTGTTGGGGCTTGAACCCCGACCTTCCGATCAGTAACCCTTAACCGCTAAGCCACCACTGCCCCTCAACAAAGTTCAGATATGTTCAACTTTCAGAGGAGTCCGGTCTCAACTCTCAGAGAGTGTTCCACTATTAACAGAAATTGAAATACATTACATGTTGTTACATATTCTGATTACAGTGTATGAGCAGCCGGTGGGAAAGGCACATTGTGGTGTCTGGCATGCTATACGGCTACACATTGTGCAGGAAAGTTTTCACTGGTTACTTCAGCCACTTGTATGACAGAGCAACAGCTTGTATGACAACAGTAGAGTGAACACTGCCTGAAGATGCCCAACAGAAAATGTAAATTCACAGATAAATTACAGAAAACTATTCTGTGTTTTTGTTTCACTTCCCTCAGATCTGTGGGATGCAGAATGCATGACCTGCAAAACTTTCTTGTACACACCTGAATTTTGTACAATTTCTTCCATTCTTTTTGGCAGATTCTTTCAATTTCAATCAGATTGAATACCATCTTCAGGTCTATCCAGAGAGGTTCATGTCTGGCAACTCAAGGATGTTGTCCCTAAGACACTCCAGCATTGTCTTGATTGTATGCTTTGGGTCAAGATTGTGTATGTGATTCATTAATTTAAAAAATCCTCAGTTACCACTTTATCTGGTTACTGTTCAGGGTTTTGATGAATCCAGAACCTATCCTGGGTACAGTGGGCAGAAGGCAGTAATACACCCTGGATAGGATGTCAGTCCATTGCAAGGCACCATTCACACCTAGGGAAGACTCCTACAAGCATGGTTCCCTTTCAAAGGGAACTTAGACGTTGCATTTAGCAGTATGGGAATGCCTTGTGCACGTGACCGGTATCTGAAGCTTGTGTAAAATCATGCCACTACTTATAGGCCTGCCATGATCAGGTGACGTGGCAATTAAGTGCGTCGCATGATATATATATGGCACCTGTGAACCACGCCGCCAGCCTTATTATCTTCAGCGAGACTGCATGTCTGTTGTTTGTGTGACAAAAATGCTTCATTTCTACTCGATATTTTCTCAAAATCTCTTAACCTTTCTATCCCTTTTTAAAGAAAAGCAGAGGTAAGTAATGAGCGAGAAAGAGTTCAAGAAGTGTGTAACTGGCTCCCGTTTCATCACGGGGGAAAAGTGCACACTTTCTGGGTGAAGTGTTAGTGGTGTAGTATGCGATGGCAACCTCGAGAGGCTGTGCATGGTAACGCTACATTAAGCAGCTCGACTTGCGCTCTTCTAAAAAAAACCGGAAGCCGAGCGAGTCGAGTTTCAAAGCCTCGCGGATCTGGGCTGGCTGCTGCCGAGGCAGTCAACCGTCTCAGGTTCGGGAATCTCTTAAATCCGGAAGAGGAGCCGGAGACGAGCGCTGCTCTATCTCTTACTCTGTCTTCTGGGTTCAGCTCTCCGCTGGATTTTGGAGTTCACGTCGCGACTCCTCCTCCCACTATGGAAAGCCAAAGGGGTTAGAATCCCTCTCTGACTCCGAAGAGTTAGAAGGATGCGTTAAAAACTGAAAGCAGCATATAAAGAGCTGCTTGAAGTATTACCTAGTGAAAGTAAATACTTCACACTGCAGAAACTCCCTGTCTTCCGGAAATTATGACAAAATCTCAAACTTCGGGGAAACCATGCTTAAGCGTCATAGACAACCCCACGATGTTGGATTATTCGGCCATTGTGGGAATGAATGGTATGGCTATTTAGCTGCCCGAGGTGGAGAAGGCACTTCGCTACCACCTCTCCACCGACGGCAGGTAATTACAGGGGCCAGCTTGCATCCAAGGTGGAAAAAGCATTGGTGGGCAAGCCTATGCAGTAATAGTCTTGCTTGTGGGTCACTGCAGACAATGACAGGGTTGCAGGCCTACCAAGCAGACCTGCTGAGTGAGCTCAACATATGGTGAGCGGTCCTGAGGGGCTGTGGAGGGATGTATCTGGGGACATGAGGTTGTTAGGGCAGGTAGCCCCCAGTGCTACTGTAGGGCCTCCCCTAGCCAAGGTGGTCCCCAAGTTTTCGTGTTCCCTGGTCAGCAAGACCATCGGGCAGCGTGCAAGCTATGGCCAAATGTGTCTCCATGGGTTCTGTCTACCATAGAAAGGTAAGCCGGGTCCAGTTATAGCTCGACCCCCCTGTTCTCAGGTGTGCTCACCACAGAAGTCAGCACAGACCAGACCCCGCATGTTAGCGCAGGAGAAGCCCTTTCGGACAATGGGGTCCTGAAACATGTACCCCATTCCCTCAGGGAGGGAGGTTTACAGCCTTTATTTCCTGTTCCGCAAAAAAGTGGGAATATGCGGACAATTTTAGATCTGCATCATCTGAACCGTACTCTTCGGACATTCAGGTTCAGAGGCTGATGTTCAAACTTATCGTGCCACAGATCCAGTTCGAGAACTGGTTTGTGGAGATAGATCTAAAAGGTGCATGTTTCCACATAAGAATATGGCTAGCTTTATGGATGTCACTCTGGCTCCATTGGGACTCCAGGGCATCTGTGTACCAAACTACCTGGACGACTGGTTAATTCTAGCATGATCCAGGGTGCTGGCGGTTCAACATTGAGATGTTGCTCTCGCCCACGTGAAGAGCTTGGGGCTCAGGTTGAATCTCAGAAAAGTTGTCTTTCCCCGGTGCAGTGGACAACTTTTCTAGGGGTTATAGGATTCTACTACGATGAGGGTGTTTCTATCCCCAACAGGCATAGTGTCAATCCTATCAACATTGAGCTAGATAAAGCTGTATCTTGGGAGCCTAGGGTGGAGTCCACACATGTGGCTGAGGTCACATCTGTATGCTGCTCCCTCCATCGCTGCTCCCACTAGCTCTAGCGAGAGTTCGCCAGATAGTCTGCTAGTAGCACCCTTTTGGCAGCTCGAACATGGTTCTGAGAGATAATATCTCTGCGAGATGGCACTCCTTGGGAGATTCCCGTCCGCAGGGATCCACTGTAGACCCAGTAACTGTGCAATAGCTACAGTCCTGGAGCTCCTACAATAACATTTCTCAGCGGGGTGAGTTCCTTCTACAATCAGGGTTATGTGGCCACCATTTCGGCCAGCCATGCCCTGTTGAGGGAGCCTCTGTGGGGCAACATCCTCTAATTTTGAGGTTCATGCGTGGTGTCAGATGGCTGCGGCCCATCTGCAGGCCACGCATACCTTCCTGGGACCTTCTATGGTCCTGGAAGGTCTGTCGGCTGCCCCATCCGAGCCCCTGGAGTGGATCCCTTCCACAAGGAAATTGTATGAGCTCAAGTGGCGCCTTTTTGTCTGGTGGTGTAAGGAACGTCAGCTACACCCAGTGAACTGCACAATAGCTACAGTCCTGGAGTTCTGACAAGAACGTTTCTCAGCGCGTTGGCTCCTTCTACTATCGGGGTTACGTGGCCATTTCAACCAGCCCTGCCCCTGTTGATGGAGCCTCTGTGGGGCAACGTCCTCTAACTTCGAGGTTCATGCGTGGTGTCAGACGGCTGAGGCCCATCTGCAGGCCATGCATACCTTCCTGGGACCTTGCTGTGGTCTTGGAATGTCTTTCAGGGACCCCATTTGAGCCCTTAGAGTCAGCCTGACTCTAAAGGTAACTCTTTTACAGGCCCTGACATCTCTCAAGCGAGTGGGAGGTCTACAAACTCTCCCTGTAGCCCCTTCTGCCTTGACTTTACCCCTAGATAAGCCAAGTCCTTCCTGTATCCTAGGCCGGATTATATTCCTAAAGTGCCTACATTGGCTGCCCACCCTGTGGTGTTGCAGGCTTTCTGCCCTCCTCTGTCCTTCACACCAGAACAAGAGAGGATGCACCCGCTGTGTCCAGTAAGGGCTCTCTGTACTTACGTCCACCGCTCCGTCCAGTGGCGTAAGTCAGAGCAGCTACTAGACTGCTTTGGCAGTGACAGGAAAAGTGATGCTGTGTCAAAGCAGTGCATCTCTACTTGGATTGTTGAAGGCTTTGTCCAAAGGGGTATCCTTGCAGGATGTGTGTGCGGCTGCAGGGTGGTCCATGCCTCACACGGTCATTTGTTATTACAGCCTGGATATTCATTCCTCCCCAGGCTCGAGTGTCCTGCACTGACCCTCGGGTTTGGGTATTTTTGAACAGGCCGTACCCTCGGTATGACGGAGTGGGTATTCCCGTTCCCATACTGTTAAATGCAACGTCGAAGTTCCCTTTGAAAGGGAACAGGGTTACATGCGTAACCCCGACGTTTTGGAGGTGGAAGGAAGCAGGAAAATCCAGAGAAACCCCTTGCAGATACAGGGAAAAGATACAAAACACAATACATTTAACCAATATACCTACCTTCATGTTTTTTTTTTGTTTGTTTGTTTGTTTTTTGGATAATGAATAATGATACATTAAATGAACAACTAAGACAACTTAAGACCTGTCAGTACCGCAGCAGAGAACAGATGCGAGCATTTGTTATGCCTTATTCTGGCCACTTGATGTCAGTAAAAGCACTAAGCACTACACAATTCTGCTTGAATGGCTTCTGAAGTGTGTTTTGACCTTTATGTTTTCATGATATTACATTAAAAAGGGTTTCAATTTAAATTTATGGTATGATCATAAGGGGATCTTTGGAAATTCTGGCTGAAAAACGTTTGAGTACCTCTGTTATAGATGACAGAAATTCACTTGCATGATCCTAAATCTTACTGACATATAGTAAAATATTCAAATGTTACAACAGTCCTATTTTATTAAACTGGGAATATATATATATATATATATATATATATATATATATATATATATATATATATATATATATATATATATATATATATATATATGGGGTCAGGGATTGCGGTTGCAGAAAATTCACAATGTCCTTTTGGAGTCATTTGAGACATCAAACAGTTTGGGAACCCCTGTAATAGCCACAATCAAGATTGCGGCATCTTCAAATCAAATTATGCTGTAACTGTTTACGCTCCAACACCGCACTAATTCTTTCTTGATACCAGTTATGTATTAATGTTCAGAATATGTTTTTATTCTCTAAAACAGATAAAATGTAATATTGGTCGTAATATCGTTTAATTTCACCAGATGGCAGCACTGTCTCTAATTTGAATGGCAAATCTTGTGAATTCTGAAGTGGAACCTTTTAAACGTCGTTCTTAGAAATATAAACAAATTAATAAATATTAAATAAATAACCATACACCTATTTAAAGAAATCATATTAGATGGATCATATTTGTTCCATTTCTTAGTTCCATGTTAGTCATATTTCTAGCACAACACACCTCGATGTACTGTTCAGAAGCTACTGAAGACAGATTAAGTGGATTAGGTGTGTTAGATTAGGGGCGGAAAGTAATCACTGCAGGGGATGTTGGGCAGCCATGATGCCATATTTTCCTAAAACACAATTTCATACTTTTGGTTGATTCCGCACCACAAGTGATCTCGCGCGCCTTTTCCAAAAATAACACGTTTTATAGCTGTTTACACAGGTAAACCTTAGTTGCCAGTGGAAACTCTCATAGTAAAGGCGGACGTAGGTGACCACCTGGTATTTTCCCCTGTGGCTCAAATAAACTGTGAGGATCCCTAGATTTTTCTTCTTTACACGCCAGCGCATTTCCCAAAAAAGCAGGAGGGCACTCAGGGAAAGCCGATTGGTGATACACAGGAAACAATGAGCCCACACTACCTCTGTGTTTCCTTCACACACTCACAAACACATTCACAGCTGTACAGAACATTAGTCAGTCACAGTCAGTTATTTTTATGTAGCAGAAAACATTTTGACATTTTAAAGAATGGCATTTCACCTCATGAAGCTGGACCACCAAAAGCCCTTGCCCAGTACAGCTGTTCACTACAAGCCCTTGTTCATTACAACTCCCATTTGCATGGAAATTATTTTTAAAAATGTAATCTTCTGAATTCTACATGCACCCTGAAACACATTAAATATGTTTATATTGAAATACACACATTTAACACTGGGTACAAGCCTCCCTTTGCTCTCAAACGTTCTTCATAGCATGGATTCCACAAAATGTTGGAAACATTCCTTTGAGATTCTGGTCCATCGCACAATTCCTGCAGATTTTTCAGGCGCAGTTTCATGCTGCAACTCTCCCGTTCTACTACATGCGAAAAGTGCTCTATTGGATTCAGATCTGGTGACTGGGAAGGCCACTGAAGAACACTGAACTCATTGCTTTGTGTCATGGTGCATTATCATGCTGGAGGTAGACATTAGAAGATGGGTAAATTGTGACCATGAAGGGATGCACATGGTCAGCAACAATATTCAAATAAGCTGTTGCATTCAAGAGATGAAGGAAGGAAGGAGCCTTATTTAATCACATATATACTCCAGCACAGTGAAATTCTTCTTCTTTTTTTGCATATCCCAGCTTGTAATGAAGTTGGGGTCAGAGCGCAGGGTCAGTCATGATGCAGTGCCCCTGGAGCAGAGAGGGTTAAGAGCCTTGCTTAAGGGCCCAACAGTGGCAACATGGAAGTGCCGGGACTTGAACCCCCAACCTTCTGATCAGTAATTCAGACCTAAACCACTGAGCCACCACAATGCTTGATATTGATAACAGGCCCAAAACCAATCCCCACACCATTACACTACCTCCACCAGCTGGAGGAGGCAGGTTGGGTTCATGGATTCATGTAGTTGGTACCAAATTTTGCCCTTATCATCTGTGTCCACTGCAGCCTCAGATTTCTTTTCTTGGTTGACAGGAGTGGAACCCGAAGTGGTCTTCTGCTGTTGAAGACAATCCGCCTCAAGGTTACACATGTTGTGCATTTTGAGATGCTTTTCTGCTCACCACAATTATACAGAGAGGTTATCTGAGCAGCTTGAACAAGTCTGGACATACTATGTTGACCTCTCTCATCAACAAGACATGCCACTCACTGTATAGTACAGTTATAATTGCATTAAATTGTTTTAACCATCTCAAACATAAGAGATAAGGGTCAGGATTCGCTTTTAGCTCAGAAAAGAGTTTTCTCACTCACCATTTTCCATCAACATTCAATAACGTTAATGAGAAATCCAACTTAGAAGTACAGAGAAGTGTTGAAGACAGCAAAACGTAAACTTCCAGAATGCAGCTATTCACCAGAGTTGTACTGAGTTATGGCAGAGACTTGTCTAAGCTAATTAGTGATCTATGATATGATGAGCATGATGAGGTTAATAGAATTAAAGTTGAAGCACTAGACGCTTCCAATCTGTTTGAGCAGAATGTAGAGATAAGCAGGTGAGAGGGCTGGACAGATTAAAAGAGTAAAGCGATGCTGCATCGCTCTCTTCAGGTATAGATCTAGTACGAGATCTGCCACTGTGGTAGTAGTACTCACATCACTATCAGCAGGTAGTCAAAGGGCATTGTGGGTAATATTGGAAACTGCCAATGAAATATGTTTAAACTAAAGATATCAAAATATTTTCAAAATCTCATTATAAAATCTAGCGTTTGGCCGCACTGAAGATCACATGCTAATTACAAATATTACCATGCATGTTACACAGGGTGTTTTTTTTTAATGCTGAGGTTGTGCTGAAAATCAGCTGCTGGTGATTACAACTGTGTGATATCACCTTGGCCTGATGGAAGGAGGACATTGGAAATCCACCACCTGTATAAATAACATGGTAAACTGACGATTGAACAGCTGCTGCAGCCACCAGGATGCTCGGCTAGTTCGTAAAACGTCACATCTCGTTAACACCCTGGGGTCTCTCCCTTTGTCGGGCACAAATCCATTACGCCAGCTTGCATGCCGGAGTGAAAAACGTGTAGTATTTCGTTCAGTGTTTCCTACACGTCATGTTTCGCTCCATTCCTTGGGCAAGGGCACAGTGCCAGGCCGTCATGAGAGACCCCGTGCCGTATGGCAGTGGTTGTTTTAATTACTCTGCACATAAAACCAGTTGTTGTTTTTGAGCTACCGGCGAAAGGACATTAATAGTTGTGGGGTTCCCTGGATGCTTCCTGACTGCTTTCTTCGAGTCAAGGCTCAGAGTTTGGGATGTGGCCAGGGAAGCTGCTGGAGTTTCTGTCTGACACACACACACACACACACACACACACACACACACACACACACACACACACACACACAGTACAGAGCTGTATTTCAGCACCACAGCTGAGGCTCAATGGAAAATGCGTGCATTGGTTGGCACTGGTGCTTACCACAGGCACTTAAGCTTTTAACAGCTCAAATAAACAATTCCCCATACCCCATACCACACATTTAACACACACACACACACACACACACACACACACACACGCAGGCACGCACGCATTGTATTCGGGTGAGCAGTCTTGAACTTGCAGGTTTTTGGGTTTCTGCTCTAACTTTCTAAAGTAATTTCTTACCCAATGGCATGGTGTATGTGTGTAATATCAGTTTCTCACACTGTTATCAGAGGTAGGTTCTATCATTTGTGTCACCAAAAGAGGGCAGCAATCATACTGCTCCCCCCCGCCTCCAAGTTGTAGGCTACAGTGAGAGAAATCTCTGCAGAAATTAACACACAAATTCCCAAACCTGGTCCTGGATTAGACCATACCCAATATGCTACACAGATTAACTCCTAATTCATCTGATCCAGTTAATTGACTAATTGAAAAAGCCCTTCTTGAGATGAAATTGATGTATTAAAGCAGGTTTAATGTGCAGGACAGGGTGTACTCCAGGACTAGGATAGGCGACACAGGCTATTACATCCAATAAGACTTAAATAAAACTAAAATCCTAGAACTACTCGCCCTGTATAAATCCATTCTAATAGACATTTATTCATTGATTCATTTAGCAGACGCTAATTTATCCAAAGCGACTTGCAAGTGAGAAAATACAAGCAAATAGACCTTAAATAACGATGCAACCTACAAAAGTCAATACTCAATACTCTTGCTTCATTTCCTACAGTTTTTGTATTTATTCGAACTTCTGTGTGGAAGCGCCCGATCCGCTCCTGCGCGCACGAGCTCGTTTTTCCGCGAGATTTGCCAGGCAAACACAAGCGGCACCTGACAGAGCGCGCGCGTCTCCCCAGTGCGCGTCTCCGCCAATCACCGGTCAGTGTTGCGCGTTATGACTCCGCCCCCTCGGTCTCTGATTGAAGTTTTCTTCGTCCGTCTCTGTCGCGCAAATCCACTTTGACGCTCGCGGTGTGCGGACACATATTTTGAGCAGCTTAGAGTTGTTGTTGTTGTTGTTGTTGTTTTTTATAAATAGAGGAAATGCACATGATGGGCGCCGCGGTGCCGGTTCGGATTATTTTGGCGCTGGTTTGCGGAGTTGCGCTGGGGAGGAAACAGGACGCGTCCTCGGATCTCAGCGGCATTTTCCGCGCAAGGTGCGCCGCCAGGTGCCTCAAGCCTTCACAGCGCGCGCATCGCTCACGCGCCGACCCACTTTCAGGTAAAAAGCCCGTGGTGAAAGCTCCTCTCATCTCCCACAAAGATACATATATACAAAGAAATAAAACTCGTACAGGTCTGTGTGGGTTAAATGTAAACGAAAACTGTTTTAAAGTGTGTAAAGTAGCCGCTGTCCATTTGTTTGTTGTTGTTGTTGTTGATGTTGTTGAGTGTCATTGAGAGCTTACAAGTAAACATAAATTCCTATATCACAAGTCAGTTGATAGATTTATATTCTACTTCTAAAGTGTCCCAAGTTTCCCAAAAGGAATAAATGGAATTATTTAAACTAAAATATTATACCTTTTATTTCCACTTTGTGTATATCTAGAAAGGTGCATACATGCTACTGTATCTTTGAAAGCTTTTGCCCCAAAAATGTAACAATTTTAAAAAATTTTTAAGGATGCACAATTGACATATTAGGGGTTCGAGGAAACGTTCGTTTTCTGTCAAACAGCCAAATAACTGCATAACTTTGCTGTAAAGTTGGCATGATGCCAAACTTATGATTTTTTAAATATAGATCATTTCCATTTTTTAGGTCTGAAAGGTATTTCTTCTTCTTTTTCTTTTTTTCTTGTGCAGTATAGCCCGGATGCATGGTTCCTTGTTTCTCGGTGTAGTTTTTGTCTTCCGTTCACTCATCCACAGAGAGCTGGATCCGGAGCCTATCCGGGAATACCGGGACCGGGGCGGAAAATACGTTTTGGACGGGACGCCATCCGTTACGGGCCACCGTATACACACTGATATCGACACGCTGATATTTAGAGTATCTGTGCAATGGTATGTTTTTAATGAGGTGGGAGGAGACGAGAACCCGGATGAAACCCACATGGACTGGGAGAGAACGTGCACAAACAGTGAAGCGAGGACAGGCTCACACTGGGGATCTTCTCTGGATTTCACAAACTGTAGTGCACAGAGCGGTTCTCTTCATCACCAGAAGAATACTGAGCACGTGCAAGTGTGTCTGCGCATCCATGTAGACTAACGATGTGCGCGCCGGACGCGGCTTGCTTTGTTGCGATTATGCCTGTACTCATCCCTTCTTCTGGAGCAGAATCGTGAATGATGTCGTTTTTCAATGAACAGCAGCTGCCCCACTAAAGAGCAGCCAGACTCATTTAGCATGCCCCTTTTGAGTCTGTACAGGCTGGCGTGATTCAACACGGGGAGAATAACTGTGTATGCAATCTTTTCCATCCATTCTACAAATCCATACCATAATGTGTTGTAGCTCTATCCTTTAATCTTTTTGTTGGGAAGTTGTCGCCCGGCAAGCCAAAGAAGGAAATCCTGCGTTGTGCTCCCAAATACCGAAAGGAAAAGAAGAAAACAAAAGAACTTCTCGAAGCCAAAAGACGTTTCTCCTGAAGCGATCAACCGTATGTCATCCCGTCTGAGCCATCCTGTCTGAGAACACGCTCAGCGGAGGCCCATCACATCGGTGTCGCTTACCACACAAGCTTATCTGTTTGGTTCAGTGACCTTGGAAACGTTATCGAAAAACGGACGTGATGCTCATTGGGGAAGGGAAAAAAGGCCACTGTTTTTCAAACAACAGCCAGTGTTCTTAGAACGGCCATCTGCGTCGTAGATCCCTCAGTGAAGGCCTTTGATTGGCCAGTGACCGCGATCTACAGCACCCACTTCTGAAAAGCTCCCTCAGGATGATGAGAGCTATTTTGTCAATTATTTCCCTTTTTAGACAGGAGATAGAAAGTGTGACCATGAAATTTTATTTGAGATGCGATGCCCCGTTGTCAAGGTCAAAAAGGTTTCAGGGTCACGCTGATCAGAGATTAGGGAAATAAGGCAAGTTTTTAAGGTGGCCTGTTTACTGCATATGCTGAGCCAGTTTAATCTCTAGCTAGAGATCTGATCCGAAAATGAGTCGTCTGATTTGACTTTATACCGCCAGCGCGTACAATTCCCTAATCTGATTGGTTGATTTTGTGAAGAACAGCAGCTCAGACAGTACACATCGCAGGTTTATAGGAATGCGCTTGTTCTAACATGTAAGCGTTTCTAAAGTAACGGCTGACTGACAGTAAACACGTCACATAAATCACGTGTAGTAATCAACGTTAAAAAACCATGCTGTTCTTTAACAAAGGAAACGTACGAGGATCGATCAGTCCCTCCAAGGTTTTGAGATCGCAGAAATGAACAAGCAAACTCCACAATATTCTGGCAATTTTTCAGAGTTACCGCAGATTTGCCACAGTTTTGGGCCGAGACGCATTGTGCGACATCATCACAACGCACATTCAGCCAAAGCCTTATTCGATTCACGTGCGTTGAGCATGAGTACAGTTATCCACTACTGTTATGAAATTTCTCAAACCACAATAATGGAATAATAGTTAACGACTCAAACCTGAAGAACCCTTAATCCGATGAGCTGCTTATCGTCCCGCTGGTTTAGTTAGTTAGCTCTGCTCCTGTTATATAACTCACATTGTCCAGCTAATTAGTTTTCTTTACTTATCATTTGGTCTAATTTAGATAACTACCTCCCTACATGCAGGGGTAGCTTTCTAGCGTCCATTAATTCTCTCCTGGTTACACATGATGCGTGTCGTTAGCATGTTAGCTAATGCTAGGACTTTATTCGTTTTTTCTACTGGTTTGGACGGGGATAAATTTGGCTTGAAGTTGGACCTTCGAATATTGGCAGATATGCGGAAATTAAGGGACCGTCTCAAAAGTTACATATTACACTGGTATACATGATTCTAACTTTAATAGCATTCGAAGGGAATGACTTACAGTCACACAACCAACTGTAAAGTGGTCATCTAGGTGTCAGCTATAATGCACACATTTTACATTTAAAAAAAATATTTAACAAAATAAGCTATTAAATCATAGTAAAAATTGCGATATATTTCATTACGAAATGGGCTCATACACAAAATATACCATAATTTAAAGCTCAATAGCATTGGAAGGGAATGATGTACACACACACCCAACTGTGAACTGGTCATCTAGGTGTCAGCTATAATGTACACCTTTTTGATTTTTGATATTTAACAAAATAAACTATTAAATTTTAATCATAGAATCAAAAACAAACAAACAAAAACACAAGTTACCAATTTTGTTGTGTATTGTTAAACAAGTCCTTTTCAAACAAGGTTTTATATGTAAAAAAGAACCGACACTGACTTCTGCGTTTTTTTTATTTCTTTCTTTCTTTTGAGCTGGTCTGCACCAGTCCCGTTGCATTGTGGGATTTTAAGCATGTTGTAATCACATTTAATGTGTTTTGGCACGTCCAGCATGTGTTTTCACTGGCACCCTGTCCAGGGTGTACCCCGCCTTGTGCCCGATGCTCCCCGGGATAGGGTCCATGTTCCCCATGACCCTGAAAAAGGAGTAAGCGGTAGAAGATGGATGGATGGATGGATGGATGCATGTGTTTTCACGTCCTGTTGTACCCTGATGCACTGGAACATTGAACAGAATGTTGAAAAGTGTTCACTGCCTGGTCAAAGTTACCATGTGCCATATAATTTTTTTTTTTTTATCAATGCCATATAAAGTTGTGTAGGAGTTCTAAGCACACATTGTCACGACACACAGGGATAACCAGGAAGTAGGCGCAGGAGCGCTGTCTTTATTAATAAATCAATAAAACAAACAAGCAAATGAGGGAAAGCGGCCTATGTGGAGTTAGCAAGAAAACAATGGGACTAGAGTGGAGGCAGGAAACCGGACAAGAAAACAAAGACCCCTTAACATGCTAAACTTAGACGCTACACCGTTAATACCAATGCTTCTCACTTCTTAGATATCCAAGCTACAGATAATAATAATACAGCGCGAAGTGCGCAGCCACAATATGGGGTTTAAATAGCAAACCTAATCAAAACTAAACATGGACATCTGAGGGCAAATCAAAGACATCCTTTAACATAGACCAATACTCAAACAGAAAGGAACAAACCAAAAGATAGTCACGTGTCCACTTCACCCAGTTCAGTCTCTAGAAAGCAGCGCCGCAGTGCCATCTGCTGGCCGTGGTGCAACACATGTAAAGAGAATCAATAGGAATACACAATGTCACATTAGATCAAACATAGTTATAGATATAAATATATAAATTATAATATAATCAATAATGGATAGACTGATAGAGCAATAAACAAAACACAAACAGTCATTCAATATTATGAGTGAATTCCTCCTCTAAGTTTTCCTCCGCCATTTAGCAATGCATGTGCAAATTTCCAAACAGACGAAGAGAAAGGTTGCTTATTGAAATTGTCTCTGCAGAATACAGGCTCATAGAGGGAGACGACCAGCCTGTGTGCAGCACCTCCTCCTCCTCCTCCTCCTCCTTCACCTCTCATGACCAACTCATGGATCATCTCCTCAAGACCGATCAGCTCACCACATATGAACTCGAGTCTAGTGACTGTAAATTCCTGAGAATTCACACTATTGTGAAGTTTGTGGAAAATCACTCTTGATGGTTAGAACTCCTACACAGTTTTTATGAGATAAAACAAAGACAGAAAACTTGAAACCTATAAAATTAAAAAAATATATATTATTTTTTATTACTACTCTTTGGGCTTGGTTTGTTATGTAAATCATTTTTGTTTGGCTTAATAAGAATTAAGGTCAGTGGCCTGAAACATTATTCCCACATACAGTAAGCTATACAGATGGCTGCCTGCAGTGTATGTCTTTTAATATATGACTCTTATGTCTTCCTTTTGACCTTTGACCTTTAATTATAAAATATTTCATAACACAGTGGTGTGAACATGGCCTGAAGTTTGATATCACCCTAAAGGGGATTATTTGCCAATAAAAGCATGCCCCAAAGTATTTTATTTGTCTTATACCAATTTGCCAAGTAATTTTCTTATCCACTGAAGATTGACATTTTGTGCTTTTACCTGTTTATAGTTTGATATTTTAGAACATCTTTAAAACAAGTTAGTTCCTGTTAACATTTTTATAGCATATATAAACAGTAGTTCCCTCACCACCTTTCTCTCTTAAAGTTAATAAGACAAAAAAAAAATATATGATTTTCCTGTGAAGAAAATGTAAAGATACTGCTGTACCTCTGACAGCTTCATAGCGCCATGGGCGTAACCACGCACTCTTTGGGGGTTGTCGTGCTTGTTGAGGAATGTTGCAATGTTGAGGAAATACCAATCTACACCCCAATATACAGCAGAAAATATTTTCTGTATGTCCCGCTGTAATATTCCCTGCCAACAGATCTGTCTTTTCTTCATCTATTCTATTTATTTATTTATCTATTTATTTATGTCTATTCTTTTTAAATGTATTTCCGTTTGTTAAGGAAAATCGGTGTGTCCCCGTCCCCCCCCGAATTGTAAAATGACCGCTCTTGTCTCGGTCACGTGATATGTTACTTGGTCACGTGATACGTTAAGAGGTAGAGCGGAAGTTACTCATGCTTTGTTGTTGGTGTGATGTTACCAGGACGCTGCTAATAAAGCTGCGATTTCACATTGGATTCACGTTTATTATTATATTTTTAAAAATACCCCAGTTTTTATGCCGGTCATATCTATTTATTTTGTTGTATTTATCCGCCACACCTTAAAGGCTGGTCCGTGAAAATATTGTCTGATATTAAACCGGTCCGTGGCGCTAAAAAGGTTGGGGACCGCTGACTTAAGTGATTTAGTTTGAGATATGAATATATATAGTTAGGGTTTTCGATCCCGGATTCGAGCCCAATTATGAACAAACTTGGACTTGTCACGGACTCCAGTAAATTTAAAATGGATATTGACATTTTGGACTCGGAAATTTGGACTCCAAAATCAGAGTACAGTCGAGTCTGCATCATGTATAACAGAGGGCCTGGGCATTGAGGGTTTGTAGACCTGAATAATTCTCCACATGTTTGTCCCTACGTAACTGAACGTCAGTAAAAGAAGACTACCTGTGATTTTGTATCTTCAGTGAACAGAGGTGAGACCAATCAGACAGGGTTTACAGGAAAACACAAGGAAATACTTGTGTCCTATTGGCTGACAGCCCTCAATTCCGCCAAATGATAGCTCACAGTCAGTGTGAGGAAAAATGGATATACCATAAATATATATATATTTATAGTTTTTTTAAAAAACAGTAAATAGTTTGAAACTGAAACAGTAACATCCTCTAATGCTGATCTGGAAAACAAGGTGTTTAAATGTCTATATGAGTTTGTGAACATGTATACGTGAACATGATATGAGCAGAGCATAAGGACAGATAACGCACTTTGCATGGCACTGTAGCAGCTAAACCCATACAGTGATAGCTTAGTCGTGCATCCCATTTTCTAGTGAAACCAAACTAGCCTAGTCTTGTGATACATTGGCAAAAAGTCTGACATTTTATTGGTCTGGTAGTCCTGCAGTGATAACACTCAAGACATGTTTTATGATAAATCCAACTTTTTGTCAAATTTTCACATTTTTTAAGCAATTATCCCTCACATGCAAAAAAAAAATGCAGCTGGTTGTAACATGAAAACAAAAAGAAAAAATAAATGACAAAGTTAAGACATCAAGAAATTAATTAATCTCCCTGTCTGAACAGGGGTTTTCTGTGTTCAGGGGTCAAGCAGGGTGGGGGGGATAGCGTCTGGGGGCGGGGGTCTAGCGCTTGGACCCCCCCCAATGTCCATACCATGGTTACGCCCTTGCTTAGCACTGGACTGGAGTCTCCTTCCATAAATGCTAAATAAACATATACTCAGAAAACATCACTATAGGAACTATTGTCTATGTTTTTATTCTGTTTATCTGGAGATTTCGCTATTCAGCTCCAGTGTCCATATGGGTGCTTCTGGGTTCTCAGATTTCCTCTATCTCAAAAAAAAAAAATGCTGGTAGGTGAATTGGTCACTCTAGATGTGAATGTGTGTGTGAATTGTGCCCTGCGATCAGCTTTGAGTTCAGTTTGCTCTCTCTCTAGTCAGTTTATACAATATTTTATGATGCCTTTAAGGGGGAAAAAATAAATCAGTTTTAATATGACACATATTGCATTTATTTGCGGCTCCCCATAAGTAACTGACAATGACTTGTTTATCATTCTGTACCTATGTGAATGCATGCCATGTACCATACAAGCGTGCACACACACACACACACACACACACACACACACACACACACACACTGTGAGAGAGAGAGAGAGAGAGAGAGAGAGAGAGAGAAATCAAGAGAGAAATCACAGGCGGCGTTAGCTTGAGGGGATTGAGAAGCCTTTAGCCAAGTCCTTTAAGAGACAAGACACATTGGGTTTAAAATGACACATTATGCATTTATAGAAAATAAAGATCAGACTATGTTTCAAACCGTAGTTTTATTATTATTTATTCAACGATTATAATCAGTGCATTGTTAAAGTAATTTAATCAGGAAGTAAATAGTTTCCCGATTCGTAATAACAGCAAACACATTTGGGTAAGAGATATAATTAGCCAATTCATTTATGTTTTACAATACTGCACATGGATCATGTTTTTAAGAATGAGTAAAGAGTACTCTTTACATGTGTAATATTGTATTCACATCAGTATTTAATGTGGAACTGACAACTTCAATAAGAGACTGTGTCAACTTCAACCTTGTTTTTGGTGTTAGTGTTAAGGGAACCATTAATACTAACACCAGAAACCTTTTGTGACTTTTGTGACTGATGAGGATTTTAATCAGACTGAAAAGGAAAATGTTAATTAGTGAACTCTTGTTTTGTTACAATAGCTTCAATAGACCTCTATTGCACCGAATTTTTACCTAAAACCTCTTATTGGAAAATGGGTTTATCAATTAAAAAGGAAATGTCTTTTGATGGAGTACACAGATCATCTACTGAAACAGAATACCTACATTTATTTATTTTAACCATGACCTGCTCTAATTTCTGCTTCAGCTGTGTCTACATATGGAATAATACAAATTACCTATATAATTTACTGTATTAAGGTATAATACAACTGCAGTAAAGAATATATAGCTTTCATTTCTTTCAATAATAAGCAACAAAAATCTCAAAAGAATGCACAAGCAAAAAATAAATTACTGATTAATAAAAAGAAAAATCATGTCCACAAACTGCTGACTTTTGAATTCTGATATACTTGAGCAGAAAATAAAACAACAACAACAACAACAAAACCCTCTTAAGTTTCCAGTGCTTTTGTGGAAGATTCAAATCCTCAAATATTGGCAGGAATGTTGACTTTCAGATTAACATCTTCCACCTATTCAAAAAAGAAAGAAAGTACCTCTTAACATTCCTGTTTGTTATAATGCAAATATACAATGATACATTTAAATTATATATTTTGTAAATTGTAACTTGCTTGATTTTATAATTGTTGCATTTACAGTGGTATGTCCCACAGATGGGTTTTTCTAAAATGTACAATTTAAGGGTAAGACGTAGCTGAACATCTCGTTCATTACTATTGAGTCCACACTATTCTGTTTTATTTTTTGTTCTATGTATCGAGTTTGCCTTAAACTCCTTATAGTATATTTATCATAAAGCACTGTTGTAAATCCTTAGCAGTATCATGATTAAATATGTGAAAACATAATTACCATAAAGTACAGTAGTAGAACAATGCTAGTGTCCGTGTCACTACCACCGTTTTAATAAAATACTTCATGGTAATCATGATAAAATGGTAAAAGTGACTTACTTCAATAATTCTGAAAGTGTTCATGAAGATGTCTCCCCTAATGCCAAGTGTAGTCACTTTGTCCACTGGTATACGGTGATTGTACGTACAGTATTCCAGGCCATTCACCATCACCTGAACAAATAAAATATAACCTTATTTAATCAGTTTGCTGAAAGCTTTGACAAACTTATGTAATTTCTCCATAATATCACACCTCATATCCTTTTGGTTTAACAACCATGATGATATCAAAGGCTCCTCCTTTGACAAATGGGCCTCCTGGTGTCTCGACGTAATTCTTATCCCATTTCCCATTCCTGCAGCTGTTACGGACCACAGAGTTAGAGTACAAACGGGGGTTGAAGTGGAAAACGATGTCATGAAGGTATTGCGGCCCGGTCTGCAAATTTATTGCAAAGCTAGAAGAAAAGTTTTAACATTTATTTGACTTAAAAGTAAATTGAATTAAATTTTTACCTAAACTGCTCCATAACTGGTTTTCATTCAAATTGTCATGAAGTCATAAAACACATTTCACATACCATTCACAATCTGAAGGAACAACCCCTTGGAAGAACAAAGCCACACCAGGTCTCAAGCCTCCAGGAATTGATCCCAAATATGGGTTGCTCTGTTGTGATTAAGGATCATTCATTTTTTAATGATAAATGTCTAGTCATGTGATTATTATATATTAGTCATGACATGAAACTGTTACTCACAGGGCTGCAGACTGGATGTTGCACATCAGACTGGATGTCAGAAAGCTTGGTGCGTGAGGTGCCAGAGTTTAGTTCCTTACCAAAAGTAGATGTGTTCCAGTTCTGGAGAGAGCATTGACATACAGTACATAATGGTTATGAAGCTTATCCACAATGTCTCTGAAGTTCTCAACATGTTTTCCCCTCATTTATGAGAAATCAAAGTGCTGCATAGTTGATGCCAGCCACGAAAGGGAAAACAAATATATAAGGAGAACTAAAGGTGAACAAGAAATAAGTGGTTTGCAAAAACTGCTAGACTAAGCAAGAGGTGAGGCCAACCATTCACATTCACAAGTAAAATATGCATTAAATCCTCACTGTTTACAAGTAACTCAACTCTGAATATGGCCCAAAGTCAGCACAAAGTGAAATTAATTGCTACCAGAAGCATATGTGCATCTTTCATGTCCCGTGGCCTTTCCCCTTTAATTAATTGCCTTTCCTGTGGGGACAATGCTTCTCTGTTTGGTCTGACTGCTGCTTTATCTGAAAAAGCAGAAAACTTTTATGTGTCTCCCACATCACCTTAGCAACGGCTCAAAGATATTGAATTTTCCCTGAAGCCTTGTCATATTTCTGTTTCAGATATCTGGTAAGGTAATGGGAATGTGCTCAGTTGGTGTTGTCCAGTTATTAAACTGCAGGAAGCGTTTCTGTGACCAGTATCTACAGTATATTCACTACAATTTACAGGAATGAGACCAACATGTGCATTCATTTCTGATATACAGATTTAAGCTCCTTGTCTCAGGATAATGGTTTCACAATGCATATGAAAAAAACTTAAATGAAGTGCCAGAGTATGTAACTTACTTGAACAATACCAACAATGTTCATCATGACGTCATCAACAATGTAAAATGAAGCCACTTTCTCCATTGGCATACGATGTTTGAACAGGCAACACCACTGACCATTCACATATACCTGGAAAGAACAGAGATTTAATTCTTATGAACTTATCTATTCTGCTAATGTGTGTCCACCTTTTTTATTCTCCATACCTCATAGCCTTCTGATTTGGTCACAATAAAGACATCAAAGGCCGATCCTTTGGGAATGGGGCACCATGAAGTGCGTTCTTCATTCTCCCACCTCCCATCCCTGCGGCTGTTTTGGACCACCGTGTCACTGATGCGAGGGTTGAAGTGAAAAGCGATGTCGTCATCACCCTTCAGCCCAGTTACGAGATTAAATTGCAACCTTTGTTTGAAGTAAAAAGAAAAAACACAAGAAGATTCTGGTTTAAGTCAATGTAATCCCATAGTAGATATATTATATCCCATATTAGATCCTTGTTCCCATTACTGAACAACACATTGCTGGATTATTTTGTATATCATATGGTGATAGATATGAATTCATACTTTGTTCCTGTTGCAACCCCTTGGAAGTACAAAGCCATTCCTGCTCTCAGCCCTCCAGGAATTTTGTCAATGTAAGTAATGCTCTGTGGTGAGTATAAGCGCATAAATGGTAAATGTGCACTTTTATAGAGCTTTTATCCAAAGCGCTTTACACTGTGTCTCATTCACCCATTCACACACACTCACTCACGAATGGTAGCAGAGCTGCCATGCAAGGCGCTAACTTGCCATTGGGAGCAACTTGGGGTTCAGTGTCTTGCCCAAGGACATATCGGCACGTGGAGTCATGTGGGCCGGGGACCGAACCGGCAATTTATTTCTACCCTGCTTTCCACATTTCAAGTCAAAAACAGTTTTAAAACAAGTTTAGGCAACAATGCAGTATTTGTCATTAACCCTTACAATTTTTATAGAAATTGTTTTCAGTACACTTGGCTGAACTTTAATAACCTCTGTTTTCTTTAAATTATCATTTTTATTTTTCCAAGACAAGTAGCAGTGATATAGCTACTTCATTAGTGTACATATATATTTACCTTAAATCTACAATTCACCTGTAAATGTCATGGCCCACCAGGTCTGAATTTGTCAACAAAGTGGAAATTTGATTTATTTTCACTAATAAGTAGAGATTTTTGCTTGTTTGGTTGATTAATTCAAAACTTTTACTGTAATTTTGGGATTCATTATGAGCTCCTACTCACAGGACTGTTGACAACATTTGTAACCTCTGACTTGATAGTAGAGAGAGACCATCGTGACATTCCCATCCTGGTCATTATTTTAGTCCTTAAATCATTAAGGAGGGAAAATGTGAAGAGGTTCTGTGGGAAACAAAATTATATGTTACATAAATGAATTAAAGTCTACATTTACCTTTTACTGACATGCAGAAATATTCATTATTTGATTTCAGTTAGTTCTGATTTTATCTCTATACCCACAATATGATACAAGTGTAGAAGAAGGTAGACCTTTTCTCTCAATGGATTTATTTTTTTAATACAAGAAATTTAAAGTTGATTTTAATGCACTATTGATGCATATTTCAAAATATAAAAACATCAGATAATCTGTTCCATTTCCATAGACTAAATTTTTTAAATTAAATTTAGTTCTTACAAATGAAAAACAGCCATATGCATGCATAAACAGAAATGAGTAAGAATCTGATATATCTTTCACTGACCCATGACTGGCCCACTTTAATACTGAGCTTCGGATCAGTGGAGAAGGGGACAGAGTCGCTGGCTTCACTCACTCCCACATCACTAACTGCTCTGTATCGGACCCAGTGTTGGTCTGCTGACTTTCGTCCAGTCAGTGTGAAACTGGTCTGTGCATCTGAAGTGTCTGTGACTGTCCACACATCAATGTCATCTTCTGAATCAGTTGGTGGTTTCGTCCTGTATTCAACTCTGAACCGTACCGTCTCTCCAGTTGGGGATTTTGAAAGCTTTAGGAGGACTTTCTCATCACTGGTCTGCACCACAGGTGGAGGCGGTTTGGATACAGGCTGGAACCTAGGATCTGTCAGAACACCTTTCTGGTAAAGCCGGATGGAGGTTCCTGGATTGCTGGGGTCAGATATGGAGGCAATGATGAACTTGATTCTTTTCTCATGTTTATTGGACTTTGAAAGACTTGTAAAGAGAGAAATATTCTGCTTCATTGTCACAGAAACCCCCGGAGAAGTGAACCAAGACTGTGTGGCTTGGAGAGAGAAATCACCCTTACTTGTTTGATCCAACGTTGTAAATCTTTCAAGGTTCTCAAAGTCTTGCATAGCCACAAGGTAGGAGTCTTCAAACTTGAGAGATGTAAAAGACAAACATATCACCACATCAACATTGTGATCCAAGAGGGTGAAACTGAGTGAGCCAGATGATTTCACAACTGTGAGGTCCTTCAGCCCACTGGTATAGGAACTCAGAATATTCAATTCAGTTGTAACATCATCTAACCATTTGTTCATGTTACTAGCAGTGAAGGGTGATGTGTAATGGATTTTCAGGATGTCTCCCAATGCCTTGTCCTCTTGTGTCCCTCCTCGAATAGCTGGCAAAAGTCTGAACAGTGCGTTCTGGAGTGAACTCATATAATTCTTTTGTAATGTCTGACACTTTAACAACCGGTCTTTTAGATCAGGGAAATGATTTGTCATTTGGTTTTTGATCAAATCATTGCATGTCCTCTCCTCTTCACTGAGCTCCTCCAACAAATGTTCTGTTTCATCCACCAGCCTCATGCTGATTTCTCTCACTAACTTTGCAGCCTTATCATCCAAAAGTGTGAGAGGATACAACCACACCTTCAGTGGCACACCTTTATTTTGTCGTTGCTTCATCAGAGAAGGCAGCTTCTTGTACACTTCCAGGGATTCTTTGTATGTGGTGGGGTTTTGTTCAAGCTCAAAGTCACCATAAAATGTGACACTGATATTCTCAGCCAGTTGTTTTTCCTCTTCATTCATCTTTAGGGATGCTTCCCCCTCAATGGAAATGGTAGGGATCTTCTTGACCACTGCATGAAGGTTTCCTTCAACAGCCTGTTTGTTCTTATTTTCAGCAGATACATCAAACACCATGAAAGCCTGAGCTCCATACAGTACAGCTGTAACTACATGGGTGGCTGTTTTCTGGTCAAATACTTGTGGGTAGGTGATATTGCCAAGCTCGGTCATAGTGAGTTGTTCAAATTTTGTGGTCTGGCTGTAGTGCATAGTAACTCTGCACTGACGTGCTGAGGATTTGTTATCATGCAGGTACTTGGCCGATCCTCCAACTTCCACCAAACCACTGAGGAAACTGGCTTTAAGGGAAGCACTTATATCTAGGAGGTTGGCCTTATCACTGAGGGTGTCTGAGGCAGCAAATTTCAGATGTGTTTGAGGCTGCTGACGTACATCAAGGTCATCGCGCAATGCTTTCTTATCCCATAAAGTAACACCTGAAACAAGAAAATGCTCCATATTCACAAATTATAAAAATACAAAAAATATTTATATGGTGAAGTTTTCTGTGAGGAGATGTTTTATTTTTATGGAAAAAATGGGATGGGAAAGTCTTCGGGATGGAGTGCTTTTTAGCTTTTGGTAACTTGACAAGCTGCATTCATTTTAATTTTTTTTAAAAACTTCACAAGACACAGAACAAAAGAAGGCTAAATAAAAAATACACTTAAATGTGATGGCCTGCAAATACATATCAAATCTTCAATTCCTGACATATTGTTCTATTTTATAGTTCTGAAAATATCCCAGCATTTTAAGTGTCCCTGAAATGAAAAAGGAGAAATAACACTAAAGATTTCTGTCCAGGACCATTCAAAGTCTCACCTACTTCTACACGTGTAACACAATCTACTTATGGAAAACCATTTACTGCCAAATTGTAAACAGTTATAAGTTTACAATAGTACATGCGTATTATCACTGATTATTAGCATCACTCACATCACTCTTCATTTCATCATTTGAGGTAAAAGCAGAGGTGTATCTACAGTGCAGGCAATTGCATGGGGCCCCACATTTAGAGAGGGTCCCTGAATGCTGGTCATTTAAACAATCAGAAATTTTCAGCTTAAAATATTTTTCAGCAACATCTCAGCAACCCCTGTAAAGGGGGCCCTTTTGCAGGGTGCTATCTCATTTTTGGAAATTTAACCTGAAAAAATTAACCTATCTGGCAACCAGAAGTGCAAGGAAAATCAAGAGGATGAGAAAAAGAGGAAAGAGGACTCTTTTAAAAGTCGCTCATGGTCATTTCTTCCCACAGCTGATATATTTCCGTGTTAACATTTGTGAAGAAATAATTATTCACACAGTTCTGTTGGCTAGATTTCTTTTATTAGGCCAGTCAAACATTTAAAAACTTTATCTGTTGTCTAACATTATATTTTAAGCATTCAGAATATTGTCAATGAAATATTGCAACTTGTTTATTTCCAGTTTAAGTACTTTGTAAAAGTGGGTGCTTTGATTTGTTTAGTTATACTTTGGTCATATTTGACCTTTGTTTACTGGTTTAATTTTTAAACATATGAGGGAGAGCAGGTACAGTCATATGGGCTTTTGATGAAATCTAGCTAGTCGTCATAATGTCAGACAACAGAAAATATGACAGTAGAGCACAAAAACAGAGTTGGATTTTAAATGACTGTGCTGCAAATATATCCTGATGACCTGACTTGTAAAAGGTAAGGACCTACCCAAGTAGGCCTATTTTATTTTAGAGATTTAATTTGGAAAAATATTCCTTGTTGGAACTATTGTAAGACAACACATGAATTTGATCTCTTAAGGAACCATCTACACCTGTTTATGTCAGGACACTCTTGATTCTATGGAAGTCCAGAAAGGCCCTGATATATTTTTCTCTATTTTTTTTTCAACAAAATTTATTTTCTCTATCACAAATTATTTTTCTCATATGTTGAAATGCATTATTGGCTATACATATTTTACATCAGGGAGCAGCCTAAAATATTTCTGTGTGTGACTGTCCATAATGGTTAACTTTGCCACTGTCTGTCTCACATTGCTCAGATCTACAGTTATAGTAGTTATACTGAAGTTATTACTGTTAGTTAACTGTGTTGTTATATCAGCCTTGATTTTTGCATGTTGGAGCAGTTGTAGATTCATGCCATGGTGTAGGTATAGAGCCCCAACATTGGTTCAAGCCCAAGGATTACCATCATCTCAAGTCCATTCCTGGTTTTTTGTTTTGATATTGACTCCGACTCACTTTCAGTCAGACTTTATCCTTTATCTTGACTCACTCTCAATCCCATTAATCACAGTCTTTACTCAGTCTTGGCTAATCCTGGTCTTGGACTATGTCTTGAACTTGACTACAGCCATAACCCTCTTACCCCTACGTTCCCACAGTATTATGTCCCATAACCCTATATTTCTCAGAGAAACAGCTCGCATGAGTTCCTGGGCCAAAATCAGCATTTTAATTTGAACATTTTTAGGCATTGAAACAACTTATAATAATGTATTTGTGTAATCTTATTTTGAAAATGAAGCAGTTCAGTGTTTTTACTAAATTTAGAGCACAATTCTTAACTAGAGAAATTACAAAAAATGCTTGCTAAAATCCTTCTACTCATTTAGAAGTACCATACGAGCATCAGCGTGGTCAATGCCTTTGAATAAATTCTAGTAAATAATAAACAAATAAATGCATTTTAGTGGCAAAAGTCAAGTTTCTGGTAATAATCAGAGCAGCAGGTAGTGTTTTCACGAATGCACAGAAATGGTCAGGTTATGAGCCCAAACCCCTGCAGTGCCAGTCGCACTGGTTGATGCTGAAGATTAAGATGGATCAGGGTCTGAATCATGAGTTTGGGTCACTATCAGTTTCGGTTTCAACATCGCCTGAACTTTCACTACTGTCACTATCTAGAATCCTCGCTCTCGCCTGTGTAACTGTGTATGTTTTATTTTTTTCACTGTTTTAGATGTAGCTGTGTTCACTGTAGGTGGAACTTTAGCTGGAACACGATTAGCTTTTCGCTTTGGCATTTTTAGTTCACTTCTACTATTACACCAATATTCACGCTTGGATCAGCTTCATCGTAATGACAGCGTAATAACGTCATCGTAATGACAGCATAATAACGTAAACGTTGTGATGTCATGACCTCATCAACCTTCCTGGTCAAAAATAATAATCAAATAAGTAACGAATCATAACAGAGTAATGCCGGTATACCAGCCTTAAAAAAGTTTAAAGTTTACACTGTAAATCCGCTATATCGGCCTTACGGGGATTTGGCATAGACGACCAAGCTGGTATTTCGTCCTTACGGGAATAGATCAAAGAGAATTTTTTTTTTTTTTTTTTTTTTTTTTTTGCAATCTTTTTTTTGCTTTTTTTAGAAAAAAGGTTAATGTTTTTTTGTTGTTTTTTTTTGTTTTGAGATTTTTTTAAAAATTATAGGGGGGTTCTTTTTTTTTTTTTTTTTGTTGTTTTTTTGTTTTTTTTGATGTTTTTTTTTTTTTTTTTTTTTTTTTTTTATTTTTTTTTTTTTTTTTTTTTTTTTTTTTTTTTTTTTTTTTTTTTTTTTTTTTTTTATATTTTTTTCTTTTATATAAAAAAAAAATAAATTTTTTTTTTTTTTTTTTTTTTTTTTTTTTTTTTTTTTTTTTTTTTTTTTTTTTTTTTTTTTTTTTTTTTTTTTTTTTTTTTTTTTTTTTTTTTTTTTTTTTTTTTTTTTTTTTTTTTTTTTTTTTTTTTTTTTTTTGTTTTTGTGGGGGGGGCGCCTTGCCCCTTTTTTTTTTTTTTTTTTTTTTAAAAATTTTTTTTTTTTTTTTTTTTTAATGTAAAAAAAGGTGGTGGTTGTGGCTTTTTTTTTTTTTTTTTTTTTTTTTTTTTTTCTCTCTCCCTTTCCCTTTCCCCCAAAACCCTCTTTCTAACAAAAAACCAAAAAAAAAAAAAAAAAAAAAAAAAAAAAAAAAAAAAAAAAAAAAAAAATAAAGTATCAAATAATCAATGTTATCTGTTTCAGCCCTCATAATGCAATGACTATGAGCTTATAAAATTTAGTATTTATTATTATTTTTTCCAACCACTTCACAGGAAGGTTGAACAACTACGGGTATTTCATTATTGCAGTATGGACATAGCATGGTTAATTATTGACACCTGGAATAAAGGAGTCTCTGTGGCAATCGTACAGCATGCCGGGATACAGAGGTCTTCCAAGGGCAGGTATTTCCATGCATTTGGGATCCATGACTGTTTTAAGAGAAAATTAAAAAAAGACAAAGGATTATTGGAAAATGCATAATAATGTGCAGTTATAAATGTGACAGTGTGGCATAATCAGGGATGTATTCTTAAATTAACATAATGTGGAAATAGCTTGTCTATGATCAATATGTCTATATTTCTTGTCTTTTGTATGACAATTTGTAAAGATGTTTCTCAGGTAATGTGATGTACTGGTGCATTCTTTAATGGCATAGAAAGATTTTTCTGTAAAATTTAATTTTGTGCCAAAAAAAAATTGCCTACTTATGTGTTTCTTTAGACAGTTACTGAGTACTAACACTAAGCAGTTTTCATAGTTATTAATTTTACAAAAACTCTCATGTAGCCTTCAAATACTACCAAAAGGTCAGTTTTGTTTACCAGTTGTCTGAATCTTAATAATCTGCATCTTCATGTGCGCATAATTATATATATATATGTATACACACACACACACAAACACACACACACTATGTACCACTCGGCTGGTTCAGGAACTGTATTTCATCAACACGGTCAGAAATATTCACATTGTCCATGTCACTTGGAGCGTTAGAGACCTGTTTAATCATTGCATCAGAACCATGATTCATTTGTAAATAAATAAACATTTTCCGAATAATACATAATAATACAAACACACTTACTGTTAAGATAGACAGCTATCTCCTCTTTGAAGTATTCCTCAAAATAAAACAAAACTTTAGCGGTAAACTAAAATGAGAAAATGACGATTCGTTTATATTCTACCACACAAACGCTGGGACACAACCGCTTCAGTGCTTCAGTGCTTTTTAAACATCACAAGTAGGCATATATATTGGTGGGGGTTTTGTAGCACCAAGAAACACTCATTAACAAACACATCACAAGCAAAACCCCACCCCCTCACCCAGTGTGTGATATGGATCTTATCTCACACAGACTAACAGCAGCCAGAATGGTCACACATTCAGATAATAAGCTGGTTTTACCAAACTTCCTAAGTTTCCATATCCTTCAGAAACTGTCAGCATATGGTAAACACAGAGTTCATAAATGTATAAGGTCTACAGATCTGGCAGCCTGGGGATAACACTTTGGAGGGTGGTGTGTATAGGCACACGGCTTCTGTATTTACCATCAATTTTGTGTAAGTATCTGTGCCTACAAGACATCCCCCGAAAACGTCTTCTAATTTTAAACGAAACACTTGATTCTTTTAATGCAGGTGTGAGTGATTACAATGAGTGTGAGTGCTCTGTGTGTGTGTGTGTGTGTGTGTGTGTGTGTGTGTGTGTGTGTGTGTGTGTGTGTGAGTGAGTGTTCTGGGAATTGCAGTCCATGGTGGCCATGTTTGTAGGCCGCAGTGCAGTATGGGAAGTTGGGAAGTTTAGTCACTGGTTTGCTGTGATATAAAAATTGTTTATATATGTATATATAATGTGTATATATGTATATATATATATATATATATATATATAATGAAGGCCCGATTTTAGCCTATTAACCCAAAACGCTTAAAATTCAACATAGAAGCCAATACTCACATCTATAAACCCAGTTGGAGACAGAAAAAACACACCAGCCGTGAGTGAGAAGAAGCAAGGGTCCAGACTTTATTTCCACCAACCGAGATCCACACCAATGAGAATTCTCAGAAGTGATCCCAACACCTGGAGCTTAAGCTCCAGTATATATACTTTATGTTCATAGTAAATAACGAATATATTTCAGAAAGCTTCCCAAACAGTTACAATGATGTTTAAAAACCATCTCAAACAGATACAATAATGTTAAAAAACCCTCTCAAACAGTTACAATGATTTAAAAAAAAAAAAAAAAAAGCTTATCAAGATTACCGAGAGGTTAAAAAAACCTTCTCCGAAATTTCCCATTAGGATTCGAAAGTTGAGATAGACAAAAAAATTCAGAGTGATGACCTTGATCTCACTGCGCAGGAGCCATGTAATTTAACCATTCTTATAAATGGCTCCTCACGGACGGTTCTCTCAGACGGTTCTCTCTTAAAAATCTAAGGCCCCTGTCTACAGCACGCCCGACCCTTCCCCGTGAGACAAGAATCTTTATCCTCTGCATTATGAGTAAGTTTCTTTTACCTTTTTTCTGTATTTCTGGTTTATAATTTACTTTCATATCTGCTCTATATTTCTATTTTATATATGGTTATGCTGCATGCAAGTGGTTTACTGTACTCCCTACTTCATAATATCATTATATTATCCTTCAAATATCTTAATACTCCTTTTTATTATTCTTATAAAGTTATAATGTTATGTGTGTGCTTGTGAGAGAGGGAGAAACAGAGAGAATGTGTGTGTGTTATGTCTGCACGCCTGACCTTGGCTGTGTAAGAGTGTGTGTGTTATCTATGTGTGTGTGTGTTTCATTAAATCTCTTATATTTCTCTGTGACTAATAAATCCTAGTGTATTGATCCCAAAATGCGAATCCTGTTCTTCAATATATATATCCGCCTAATACTGCTTCTGTGTGTCTAGGTTCCCACCATTTTTTCCCTCTTTCCTCTATTGGAGGAGGTGGATTTGGATCTGAACACTGTCTATCAGATCGTGCATTTCACTGCTGACTTTCAATAAAATTACATTTTACTCATACTAGGTCTCCCTCGTGTTTATTTTATGTATATTTTTAACCACAACAATTTCCATTTTTTGGCCATATCGACTATGGTTTAACTGTTTTGGGGGTTTATTTCAATACATTTTTATTCAGTGTCACGCCATACCCACAAAAATCTAATCAACAAATGTTTCAATTACTTCACAAACAAACATTCTGCTCATGTTTATGTTCACATTCAACAATCATGCATTTTTCTATCAGTGTAGTTACACAAAATTAAATTCACGACAGAGTAACATATACATATAACCAATATTAACCATCTGATACACTTTTTTCTTACATCCGACGTATTTCACCTAAACAATCATTACACTTCAAAATAAAACAATACCTCAAAAGTATTTTTAGAAAAACAAAATATTCACTTATACCACAACAATGTATTGTGTGTGTGGATTAAAACTGTAAAAATGAAGATTCACACCAAAATCTAAAAATCTTTAGCTAAAACTCAGGATTTCATTCCTTTTGTGTCCCAGCGTGTGTCCCAAATTGCTAGCTAACTGGGATACATGGGATAACACATTAAAACACTTATATCGCCAACCATAAAACTCACCACGTCATCACAAAGTAATGACGGCCGCTTTTCAAACATTGCTTCATGAAGCTTAGGGTTAGGGTTGGAAATGGAACAGCATGCCTTGTCTTCAACCAGCCCAAAAGAACCCATGTCACATCTCTCTTCATCTCCCTCCACTGGCTTCATGTAGCCGCCCACATCAAATTCAAGGCTTTGATGTTCACGTACAAGACCTTGTCTGGAAAAACACCCCCCTACCTCAACTCTCTCCTTAAGGCTTACGTTCCCTCATGCAATCTGTGATCAATTAACGATGCTTAGTAGTGCCTACTCATCATGACATGAGGTCCCTTTCCCAAACCTTGACACTAACTGTCCCTCAGTGGTGGATTGAACTTCCAACCTCAAACTGGACAGCAGAATCTGTCACTATCTTCAAAAAACAGCTAAAGACCCACTTCTTCCGTGAACACGTAACTAACCCCTAAAATGTCAATAAGACCCCACATTATCTTAAACATGTCCTGTTAAGCAAGGTTTTATACTTAAAAAGAACTGATGCTTGCTTGTTTTTTTTTTTTGTTTTGAGCTCATCTGCCCCAGTCCCTTTGCATTGTGGGATTATTGGGCTTGCGTAGTGTCCATCGGTTGCATACTGCAAAATCTTGATAGAAGCAGTACACCATCCATGTATTTCTCGCCTACTGATTCTTGTATACTTAGAAATAGGACATACTACCCCTCTGGCGTAATGCTTTTCGCCTACTGTGTAGTAGGTAAGTATGCGGTTTCGGATGCAGCCAGAGAGTTGCTAAAAACAGAAGCTCAAAATGCTTGATTGTCACGTGATTCATGTAGACTTCAGATAGTTCTAGTAAGTTATTTGCAGGCGATTTGAAGTAGCCAATAAATGCATTGATTTAAAATATTTATATAATATGCCGATTATGTGTATGTAGTACATATATATAGTTACATCAATGTTAAAAATAGACTAATAAAATCCAATAATATTTCAGGGTTAGTGTAGTTAATTTGTGTTACCTGCCTTGTTAACATACCATGGTTAAAGACTGTGTTGCTGTTGTTTTAAATTAATATTTTTCATGTTCTTAAACTTGTATGTTAGGGCAAACACTAATGTCATCTTTATGACTTTCAGATAGGACAAGAGACAGGAGACTATCAATGATTGTCAACTCGCTGCACAGTGGATCAATGGACTAGTGTTACATATCATAGACTGGAGGCGGATTCAGGAGCAGATCAAAGTCTTTATTAAACATAAAACACCAAGAAACGAGAACATTCGAGGCATGCAAACGATATGACCAATACAAAAGCTACAACCAATAATACTGAGCCATGCGCTCAGTAACCAAGGCGTTTAAATCCCAAACATAATCAAACTCAAAACACTAAAGCTAACTGCTCAATGTTGAGCAGGAAGAGAGCGAACTCAAAACAATGTCATGGGACTCGTCCGGAGCCGAGCCACAGTGCCATCTGCTGGCCATATCGTAACAGAACCCCCTCCAAAAGGTGCTCCTCCTGGAGCACCAAGAACCCCCCTCCAACAGGGGTCCAGGGCCCCTGTGTGAGCTGTCTCTCGCTGACACGGAAAGCGAGGCAGCCTCCTTCGGGCAACAGATGGGCAGAGCAGCACCCCCACCGGCGTTGAAAGTCGGGGCACCGCTCCCGGCAACTCTGGAACGCAGGGAGATCTTTATTGGAGATCCAGATCCCTTCTGCCTCTGGATGCTGGGACTACGGCTGCTCCTAAGGCCATACAGACTTCTCATTTTCACATTATCTGGGTTACCTTCAGATTCTGTTGTTACCCAGATGAGGATGGGTTTCCCTTCTGAGTCTGGATCCTCTCAAGTTTTCTTCCTCAAAAACATCTTAGGGAGTTTTTCCTTGCCACCGTCGCCACTCAGTGGCTTGCTCAGTTGGGATAAATTCCATTTGTTTTATACCTGTTTGTTTCTGTTTATCTGTTCCTGTTTGTCTCTGTTTATCTGTTTCTGACTGTTTATACCTGTTTTTTATTTCCGTAAAGCTGCTTTGAGACAATGACTATTGTAAAAAGCGCTATACATATAAAATTTAATTGAATTGAATTGAGGGCGCCCGGAGGGACTGGAAGGCTGGGTGGCATCCACAGCGGGACTGGATGGCCGGGCGGTGTCCCCAGCGGGACTGGACGGCTAGGCAGTGTCCCCAGCGAGACTGGACAGTGGGACGGCCTCCTTGGCCGGGCAGGGCAGCAGGACAGCTTCCTCGGCTGGGCTGGACAGCAGGACAACCTCCTCGGCTGGGCTGGACAGCAGGACAGCTTCCTCGGCTGTCGGGAGCTCCCCCGCTTAGACCTCCTCGTAGGCCTCAAGCTGTAGCTCTGAGGTTGCCCTATTGACCTCAGGCGGGAGCTCCACAGCTGAGGCCTCCCCGTAGGCCTCAGGCTGGAGCTCTGCTGTCTTCATTGGCCCCCCAAAAAAATTTCTGGGCCAGCCTTCACCTGGCATGGTGCAATTCCCCTGCAGTGGGAAGCCCCAGATGCTCAGGTCACTTTGCTGGCTGCATGGCGCTGTAAGTTCCTCTGCAGTGGGAAGCCCCAGATGCTCAAGTCACTTTGCTGGCTGAGTGGCGCTGTACAGTTCCCCTGCAGTGGGAAGCCCCAGATGTTTCGGCCGATTTGCTGGCTGCGTTGCACGGCGTGGTTCTCCGGTGGTGGGGACGGGGTAAAGGGCGGGGGGTCGACGTGGCGCGTAGCTCAACTTGCAGCTGATTCTGTTTTGCTCTGTTCTATTCTTTGAGCTAAGCAAGTTCCTCACTAAGCTGTTGGTTGAGGTCCCGGAATGACGCGGATGGTGGCGTGGCGCATGAACCGGCTCGCTGCAGCAGCTTTTGTTGTGCGATCTGGTGAGTAATCCGTGCTAGTGCTTCGTCCATTAGCCTGTTCCTCTCCCAGAACACTAGGTTCAAATCCGCGCTAATTTTTTTTAATCTGCTGCTTCCGAGTGGGTGGTTCAGTATTCTGTTACGTATCGTAGACTGGAGGCAGATGCAGGTGCAGATCAAAGTCTTTATAAACATAAAACACAAAACCAAAGTAAACACAGTCTTCACCGGGAAACAAGAACATTCGAGAAATGAAAACAAAACGTACGACCGAGACAAAAACTACAACCAATAATACTGAGCTACGTGATCAGTAACCAAGGTGTTTAAATCCCAAACATAATCAAAATTAAAACATAAACACCTGTGGCAAATCAAAGTCACTAAAGCTAACTACTCAATGTTGAGCATGAAGAGGGTGAACCCAAAACAATGTCATGTGACTCGTCCGGAGCCGAGCCACAGTGCCATCTGCTGGCCGTATCAAAACAACTAGCCGCAGTAGCATGATGTTAAGTGAAAATCCATTGCAAATAATTGAATTGCTAAATTAAATTAAGTGAAATTAAGTGAATCTTAATGCTTACGCTTCGAATGCACCCCTGCACATAAATATTTGATAAATCCCAACATAATTCACACCCTGACAGTAACAGAGGAACACCATTGAATGTAGAGAAGTAAAATTACATTTCTGTGATTAAAATTTAACTTGAGTAAGAGTATATGTGTGGTCAAGCTTACAATGAAAAGTTTATTTATTTATTTTTTTAAGTTACTCAAGTAAATGTAACAAAGTAAAGATAGAGCATCACTACTCACCTCTGGGGACCCTACCAGTCCACCAATGGCGAAAATGGACACGGTAATGGAGTAAAGCGCTGTGATGCTGTCATCGCTCAGAACGCTCCCATTACACCTCAGTGCAGTGCGGTTGTAAAAGACCTTTATGTACTGGGAGGATGTGCAAACAAATACAAATACAAATACAAGCTTTTCTTCATTCAATTACATTGTACAGTATGCTCTTACTTTGTATCAAAGAATTATAGCCTCATAACCCAGAAAATTAACTTATAAACTATAGATATAATTTGCTTTCCACTGTTTACATAGATATGATTAAAGCATATAAGCTGACTGGCTGCACAAAAGAATCCTTCACTGAAAACTTACACAAGCTTCATATGTTTATAATCACACAATTCACCTTAGAAATTACTTTTTCAAGCATGTTGTAATCACATTACATTGGGGTTTTTTTAAATGCTGTTTTGTTGGCACGTCTTGCATGTGTTTTCAGGTCCTGTTGTATTCTGATACACTGGAACATTGAACAGAATGTTGAAAAGTGTTTACTGCCTTGTCAAACTTACCATGTACCATAGAATTTTATTTTTTATAGATGCCATATAAAGTTTTTTAGGAATTTTAAGCACATATAAAGAGAATCAATAGGAATACACAATGTCACATTATATCAAAAATAGTTATAGATATAAATATATAAATTATAATATAATCAATAATGGATAGACTGACAGACCAATAAACAAACCAACACAAACATTCATTCAATATTATGAGTGATTTACCCCTCTGAGTTGTCCTCCTGGCTCGTTTAAAACTTCCTCCGCCATTTGGCAATGCATGTGCAAATTTCCAACGAGAGACGAAGAGAAAGGTTGCTTATTGTAATTGCCTCTAAAGAATTCAGGCTGACAGAAGGAGACGAGCAGCCTGTGTGCAGCTCCTGCTCCTCCTCTACTTCCTCCTTTTCCACACGAGTCTAGTGACTGTAAATTCCTGAGAATTCACACTATTGTGAAGTTTGTGGAAAATCACACTTGATGGTTAGAATTCCTACACAGTTTTCATGAGATTAAAACAAAGACAGAAAACTTGCAACCTATTAAATACATACTTAAAAAAATAGATTATTTTTATTACTACTCTTTCAGCTTTGTTTGTTATGTAAATCATTTTTGTTCTGTTTAAGAATTAAGATCAGTGGACTGAAACATTATTCACACATACAGTAAGCTATACAGATGGATGCCTGCAGTGTATTTGTTTTAATATACAGTGAGGGGAAAAAAGTATTTGATCCCCTGCTGATTTTGTACGTTTACCAACTGACAAAGAAATGATTAGTCTATAATTTTAATGGTAGGTTTATTTGATCAGTGAGAGACAGAATAACAACAAGAAAATCCAGAAAAACGCATTTCAAAAATGTTATAAATTGATTTGCATTTTAATGAGGTATTTAATGAGGTATTTGACCTCCCTCTCAATCAGAAAGATTTCTGGCTCCCAGGTGTCTTTTATACAGGTAACGAGCTGAGATTAGGAGCACACTCTAAAAGGGAATGCTCCTAATCTCAGCTTGTTTAAAAAGTATAAAATTATAAAAGACACCTGTCCACAGAAGCAATCAATCAATCAGATTCCAAACTCTCCACCCTGGCCAAGACCAAAGAGCTCTCCAAGGATGTCAGGGACAGGATTAAAGACCTACACAAGTCTGGAATGGGCTACAAGACCATTACCAAGCAGCTTGGTGAGAAGGTGACAACAGTTGGTGCGATTATTCGCAAATGGAAGAAACACAAAAGAACTGTCAATCTCCCTCAGCCTGGGGTGTCATGCAAGATCTCACCTCGTGGAGTTGCAATGATCATGAGAACAGTGAGGAATCAGCCCAGAACTACACGGGAGGATCTTGTCAATGATCTCAAGGTAGCTGGGACCATATTTCAATTAAATTCAATTCAATTCAATTTTATTTGTATAGCACTTTTCACAATAGTCATTGTCTCAAAGCAGCTTTACAGAAATAAAAAACAGGTATAAACAGTCAGAAACAGATAAACAGAGACAAACAGTAACAGATAAACAGAGACAAACAGATATAAAACAAATGGAATTTATCCCAACTGAGCAAGCCACTGAGTGGCGACGGTGGCAAGGAAAAACTCCCTAAGATGTTTTTCTGAGGAAGAAACCTTGAGAGGAACCCGACTCAGAAGGGAAACCCATCCTCATCTGGGTAACACTGTTCCATAACTGTGGGGCTCTATAAGCGAAGGCTCTTCCCGCTGCTGAAGACTTCACTATTCTAGGTAATGTCAAATAGCCTGCACCTTTTGATCTGAGTAGGTGTGGCGGATCATATAAAACCAGAAGGTCGCTTAGATATTGTGGTGCAAGACCGTGTAGTGCAAAAGTATTTTAAACTTAATGCGAAATTTTACAGGGAGCCAATGCAGTGTGTATAAGATCGGGGTGATGTGGTCGCTGCATTCTGGACTAACTGGAGTTTATTTATATTCCTACTGGAACATCCAGACAGTAAGACATTACAGTAATCTAATCTAGAGGTGATGAATGCATGAACCAGTATTTCTGCATCATGTAGTGACAATATGTTTCTTATCTTAGAAATATTTCTGAGATGAAAGAACGCTATCCTAGTAATATTATCTACATGAGCATCAAATGATAGACTGAAGTCAATAATCCTGGCGGGTCTTTAACTGCTGTACATGATGAAACAGAAAGACCATCCAGAGTTACTGTGTAGTCAGAAAGATTACTTCTAGGTACACGTGGGCCTAATAAAAGTATTTCTGTTTTATCAGAATTAAGTAGGAGGAAGTTAGTTAACATCCAATGTCTAATGTCCTTTACACAATCCTCAACTTTACTAAGCTTCTGTCTGTCCTCTGGCTTCGCTGAAACATACAGCCGTGTATCATCAGCATAACAGTGGAAACTAATTCCATGTTTACAAATAATTTGTCCTAGGGGTACCATATATAAAGTGAAAAGCAGTGGGCCTAAAACAGAACCCTGTGGAACTCCAAAAGTAACCTCAGTACGCATGGAGAAATCACTATTTACATCTACGAACTGATAACAATCGGTCAGATAAGACCTGAGCCAAGAGAGGACTGTTCCCTTAATGCCGACAACATTTTCTAATCTGTCAAGGAGAATAGTGTGATCTATAGTATCAAAAGCTGCACTAAGGTCGAGTAACAAAAGCAGCTATACACAACCCTGATCAGAGGTCAGAAGAAGGTCATTTACTACTGTAACTAAAGCTGTCTCTGTGCTATGATGAGGTCTAAATCCTGACTGATACATTTCATAAATGTTGTTCCTATCTAAGTACGAGCGCAACTGCTTTGCTACAACCTTTTCTAAAATCTTAGAGATGAAGGGGAGATTTGATATTGGTCTATAGCTGGACAATTGAGACGGGTCAAGGTCAGGTTTTTTTTTTTTTTATCAATGGTTTAATAACTGCTAATTTAAGAGATTTAGGTACATAGCCAGTGGATAGGGAAGAATTTACTATATTTAAAAGTGACTTAATTACTCCTGGACAAATCTGTTTAAACAAACATGTAGGTATGGGATCTAGTATGCAAGTATGAGATTAGTGTAGCTAGTTCGGTCTCTCTAAGCAGAACAAAACATTCTAAACATTGATCGGATATTGCCACATTGTCATCTAATGGGTTTGTTACATTACTGACCAGTTGTAATTTAATGGCCTGTATCTTACATCTAATATTTAAAAATTTTTTTAATGAAAAATTTCATGAAATCTTCACTGCTATGAAATGATAGAGTTTTTTTCTCTGTAGTGGTTTTATTCCTAGTTAGTTTTGCTACCGTGTTGAAAAGGAATCTGGAATTGTTTTGGTTGTCTCCTATTAAGGTGGAGAAATAGATCTTTTTAGCATCGGCAAGAGATTTCCTATATTTCAGTAGACTCTCCTTCCATGCTGTCTGAATTATCACCAGCTTGGTTTGGCGCCATTTACGTTCTAATTGTCTAGATTTCTGTTTTAAGGATCGGGTTAGATCATTATACCAGGGTGCAATTTTTTTTTCTCTAATTATTTTTCTTTTGAGTGGATCCACTCTATCTAGTGTGCAGCGGAGTGTTGACTCCAAGCTTTCAGTTGCCTGATCGAGTTCTACTGGATCAGGCGTTGATCCAAATCTAATTGATGTCTCTGGTAGGATATTTATGAAGCTCGGTGCAGTAGCTGATGTGAATGTGCATTTTATGCGGTAGCGAGCCGAGGTAGAGATATTATGATCAATATGGATTATGAATGAGATAAGATAGTGGTCTGAGATAGCTTCAAACTGCGGAAAAATTACAATATTTTCTATACTTAGTCCGTATGTTAGTATGAGGTTAAGAATTTGACCACCATTATGAGCTAGGCCGATTACGTTCTGGTTAATCCCTACTGAATCTAAGATGGACACACGGCTGTTCTCAGAGGGTCCTCCAGGTTATCAAAATGAATATTAAAATCTCGACGATTAATGCTTTATTTACAGACACAACCAGGTTTGATACAAAGTCTGCAAATTCACTAAGAAATTCAGTATAAGGCCCTGGTGGACTGTAAATAATAATTAGAGGAATTTACTAATTTTTTGTGGCTACGTAATTTACACTGGTATAAAGAATTTCAAAGGTATTAAACTTATGACTATGTTTTTGTGTGATGACTAGATTTTGACTATGGATAAGACCAACACCTCCACCTCTATCAGTTGAACGAGGCTGATGTACATAACTGTATCCAGGATGACTGGCTTCATTTAATGCTACGTACTCATTTGGTTTCCATTAAACACATTAAATTACATTCCTGGTCAGTAATGATGTCGTTAACAATAAGAGCCTTAGACATAAGAGATCTAACGTTTAATAGTCTTAGCGTCAGATCAAAAATGCTGGCTGTGCATTCAATATGATTTAATTTTATGTTAATTAGGTTATGAAGACAGACTTTCCGAGATTTTCTATGTATTTGTATAGCTCAGGGAACAGACACAGTCTCTATAGTATGTATTACTGTTGATGGACCACTAATTGAGCATTGATTATACTGACTGTTATTGTCACTTGGAGTATAGTGCCTTGGAGATGTTGTCAGACAGCAGTTCCGCTCCAACGCTGCTGGGGTCCATCAGGACGAAACAACCTAGGACGCTCCCAGAACAGATTCCAGTTGATCATCAAGAAAACAAAAAGGACTGAAATCCTGCAGCGACCCGCAAGGTCCCCCTGCTCAAGAAAGTGTGTTTTTCTGCTAAGGGGACAGGACAACTTCACAGCATCAAAGGGATCATGGACGGGGCCGTGTACTGTCAAATCTTGAGTGAGAACCTGCTTTCCTCAGCCAGGGCATTAAAAATGGGTGGTGGATGGGTATTCCAGCATGATGACTCAAAACACACGGCCAAGGCAACAAAGGAGTGGCTCAAGAAGAGCACATTAAGGTCCTGGAGTGGCCTGGCCAGTTTCCAGACCTTAATCCCATAGAAAATCTGTGGAGGGAGCTGAATGTTCGAGTTGCCAAACGTCAGCCTCGAAACCTTAAAGACTTGGAGAAGATCTGCAAATAGGAGTGGGACAAAATCGCTCCTGAGATGTGTGCAAACCTGGTGGCCAACTACAAAAAACATCTGACCTCTGTGATTGACAACAAGGGTTTTGCCACCAAGTAGTAAGTCATGTTTTGCAGAGGGGCCAAATACATATTTCCCTCATTAAAATGCAAATCAATTTATAAGTGAAATAAACCCAATTTTTCTTTCTGTATTCATATGTGCCTAAAAACACTCCTAAATATTTAAACCCTGTTCTTCCCCATTCCAACCCACCAGGAAGTGATGGACTTTTAACAGCTTGGCCACACCACACGATATCGCTCTTATGCCAGTTGACCTTTGCAGATGATGCTTTTCCATAAGACTCCAGAGCATGTTCTACCACCTTAATATCACCAACACCTCTAATTAGAACTGTGATATCATCCGCATATGCAGATAATTTGGTGGGTTGTTGGGAGTTTATAGTGTTGATTTGTAGACCTGTTTATTCTTTCCTCAGCTTATATAGCAGAGGTTCAATAATTATGCTGTAAAGTTGTTCAGACAGGGGACAGCCCTGCCTGATACCCCTCTGAGCCTTCACAGCAGTACTTACGCTACCAGCCACTTTTATCATAAATGTAGCTTCAGAGTATAATAGCCTTATCATTGAGATAACATTTTCCCCAAAACCAAAAGCCTTAAGAGTGTTAAAAAGAAAAACATGTTCAACCCGGTCAAAAGCTTTCTCCTGATCTAATGATAAAAACCCCATATCAATCTTGTTGTCATAGTCATAGTCATACAAGTCCCTTACTAGATGCAGATTATCTGTAATAGATCTGTCGTTTATACAACTTCTTCATAGGTTAGTCCAGTCTCTAAGGAGTTTTTCTGCTCTGACGATAGAGCTGGAAGGTTGCAAAGCAGTTCATTCCTAAATTGTTCATTAGAATTTTCAGAAGCATGTAGGCTTGAGTAATAATCCACAGCGATCTTTCGCATCTCCGTAGGGTCCGAGGTGTCTCGACCATTACAGTCTTTTAAAACGTACATAATTTTCTCTTGCTCTTTTTATGCTCCAAGTTAAAAAAGAAAGAGGTGGGAGCATCCATGTTACGTGTCGTTAAAAAGTGACTTCTTACAAGAGCTCCCTCTACTCTTTCATTTAAAATCGAGCTTAACAGATTAGACTTTTCAGTCCACAGTCCTTTAAGGTGTGCAGAATAATGTTTGTCATGCTTTGTTCTATTCCAATAATCTCTCTCTAAAGACTTTCCACTGACTTTTTTATACAAAATGTAGAATAAGATAGGTACTGTTGACAGAAATTCCTTATTTGTGCTTTCCCTACCTCCCACCTGTCATGATTCCCCCCGTGGAGCGGAGTGCTCTAGCGCTATTGCGCGATCACTTGGTTCTTCTAGGTTGACAGCAGTGACATTTCGACACGTGCATAACCACGTGTCTTTTGTTGTTGTTGTTGTTGACGTCATGTCTCCGCCTTGTCCTGTCATGTGTTGTCTAGTCACGTGTGTTTTTGTATTGCCCGCAGCTGTTAGCAGTTGCGGGGCTAATCATGCTGGGATATATACCATGCTACACTATTTGCGGATTATTAGAATAGAGAAGTTTAATGCATGAGAGTCAGTTCATAGTTTCATGTTTTCTAGTCATAGTCATAGTCTTAGTTCTAGTTATGTCAAGGTTAGCTAGTTTAGTTACTGATTCATGTTTCATGTTTCGTTTCTCGACCCTGTTTTCCGTGACCACGACCTAGATTCCTGCCTTGCCCTGTCTATGCCTGTTTGCCGATCACATGACCTCTTTCCTGTTTTGGATTATGTGTCTGGATTAAGTTTTGGATTTACCTGCCTGTGTGTCTCTCAATAAAACTGTTCATACTGCGATTGCATCCGACCTATCTTCCCTTACGTCACGATTCGTGACACCACCATTTTATGCAATTTTCATAAAAGATTCTCTCACTTTTCCAAGACTCCCAGAAAAATGTAAAAATCACATTTCACAGAAATGTTTATCTTGTAGTAACTTGGTATTGTTATTGTAATAATAGTTTTTTTTGTTTTGTTCTTTGTAAAGTACACTCCACGGTGACAAGTTTATGGTCAGATATTGAGGTGGGACAGATGTTGGATTTTAGATCCCTGTTCCTCATGCCATATGATATATAGAACCTATCTAACCTTGCAGCAGAAATCTTTCCATCACAGATTTTTACCCAGGTATACTGACTGTCTGTCTAATCGAGTGGCACTCTGTGCATGAGGTTCCTCACTATTCCTGTCGTGTGTAAAATGCAAAGTGCAATTAAAATCTCCTCCCAAGATTACGAGGTCTTCTGCTTGTTGTTGTTGACTTAAAAAGTTCTCAAATTTATTAAATAAATGTATCCTCTCTACGCCTATGTTTGGGGCATAGATGTTCACAAAGAGAAAGTTAAACGTGCTGATTTCTGCCCTTACAATCAATAGTCTCCCTGGGTCAAATTAGTTTTTTGACAGAATTTTTACTTTAACAGTAGGAGAGAAAAGAACTACCACTCTGGCACTCAGGTTGGACCCATGACTGAGGACCATTTCTCCTTCCCACCATAGGCCCCATTCAGCCTCATTGCTTAGGTCACTGTGAGTCTTTTGCAACAGAATCACACTCAAATCTTTTAGCTGCACTATCTCAGAAAGTAACCTGTTCTTTTTTCCTCCCCTCATCCAATTGATATTTAGAGATCCCACCCGCAAGACTTCCATAAAGAAAAAGGAAAGGAGAAAGGAGAAAGTATCTAAAAAGAGAAAGTTAGTCATCATCATCATCATCATTGTGTTTGCGTTTTTCCTTTGCCTTTGCCCTCGTTATTCTTTCGTTCCCTGTTTGTTTCCTTAGTCTAATAGCGGTCAGATATTTATTTAGTCGAAATCTCGCCTGTTTTGAGAGTTCATCATAGTTACTAGTTTTCCTTGCCATTATAACAGTTTTTTCAGGATCTGGGAAGAAATTACTGAGTTCTACACCTATTTGTCCCTTTGCCTCTTCTAAAAAACAGTTGATTTCTTCAAATGTATTCAAATCTTGTTGAGCCACACTTCTCATATCTGTATCTGACCAGTGTTCCTCATCCCTTGACCCATCATCAGCACATTGAGACGTTTCATCTAGCTCATCAGGCTCTTCAGAATCCCCTTGCTTGTGATTCTTTAAGTTCACACATTCCTTCTTGCACTTCACTCCTATCAGCCTCATCAGTTATAATCTCAGAGTCACTATCATCGAACATCTATGTTAGCATCACTCACCTCCTCTGAGGTACCTTCCTCCTGTGTCTCAGTGCTTTGTTTTTCCAGGTCCTGTTGATGCTCACTTTCCACATCTCCACGCGTTACAGATGGCCGCTGATCATCTTTATGTGGGCATGTAAAACACTTGTGCCCTAGCTCACCACATACAAAACACTTCAGATTTTCGGTACTTGCATGAATCATATAAGTATTCTCTTCCTGTTTAACTTTGAACGAGACTTCTAGAGTGCGCTCCGGTGAGTTCAGAAACATAAACACCTGGCAGCGGAAAGAGGTAACGTGTTTAAGCACCATGTTTTTACAGCCTAACGGAATCATCCACTGGGCTTGCTATCTTCCCAAATCTCTGCAATTCATTTGTGATCGCGTCATTACTAATAAAACGTGGAACATTCGAGATGGTAATTTTATTTGCTGAGTGGATAGAGGGGTGATCTGTACAAACACTTCCTTAACTCAGATTCGACTCACAGTCTGCTGGCTAATCAGCGCCTCGAAGTTTAAAAACAACAACCACTTTGTTCATTCTCGAAGCTGAAACTAGGTTTTCGAACCCTGTCTGTTCTCCCACAGCTACAAGTAGTTCCTCTATCATTACTCCGGCCTCTATTACACACCTGCACCCGTTTCGGAGAGAGAGTTTTGGTGGTGTTTGCCCGGGAGTGGACGCCATTGCGGCGTCTACACTTTCCCGGACACACGATATAAACTGTCGCCTCTGTTCTTATCTCTACTAAATAACAAGGGGAAAAGGATAAAGAGAAACACAAAGGGGAAAAGTAGAGAGGGAACAGAGGAAGAAGAAAAAGAAAAGGTAAATAAACTTTTTCACAGTCGCTCTCAGAATCGTTCTCTGTCCTCCCTACACACACACTCCCAGTGAGAGAGAGAGAGAAATAAATCACAGGCAGGGTTACATTGAGAGGATTGAGAAGCCTCCAGCCGTGAATATTTGTATTGAAGACTCTTCTAGGAATCATTCCTTCAGAAAAATGTTTGCTTTTTATTCATCTGCTTTAGACTTTGTCCCTGTTCCATAAACCATGTTATTCTTTTATAAATTGTTTATACACACCAGAACTCCACATTAGCAAAGTGGTGCACTTAGAAAAAGGTGTATTACTAACTCTGTGTGAGCTTTAGGATATAATATTCCTCTGTGTTTCGGCTGATGTATAAGCATGTGATGTTGATCAGCTTTCAGTTCATTTGCTCTCTCTAGGCATTTTTATGCAATATATTGTCCTTTAAGACCGAAGACACATTGGGTTTAAAATGACACATTATATATTTATAGAAAATAAATTTCAGACTATGTTTCAAACCTTAGTTGTATTATTATTTATTCAATGATTATAATCAGTGTTACATAATTATAATAAATTTTTTCTTTACACGTGTAATATTGTATTCACATCAGTATTTAATGTGGAACTGACAACTTCAGTAAGAGACTATGTCAACTTCAACCTTGTTTTGGTGTTAGCATTAAGGGATGTGCAGAAACCTTTTGTGACTGATGAGGTTTTTAATCAGACTGAAAAAAATAGGAAAATGTTAACTAGTGAACTCTTGTTTTCTAACAATAGCTAATTACCAGACCTCTATTTTTTTTTTACCTAAAACCTATTATTGGAAAATGGGTTTATCAACTAAAAAGGATATGTCTTTTGATTGAGTACACAGCTCATCCACTGAAGCAGAATACCTACATTTATTTATTTTAACTATGGCATGCTCTAATTTCTGCTTCAGCAGTGTCTATATATAGAATAATGCAAATTACCCGTATCATTTACTGTATTAAGGTACAATACAACTGTAGTAAATAATATAGCATTCATTTCTATCAATAATAAGCAACAAAAATCTCATAAGAATGCACAAGCAAAAAAAAACTTACTGATTAATAAAAAGACAAATCATGTCCATGAACTGCTGACTTTTGAATTCTGATATACTTGAGCAGAATATAAAAAACAACAATAACAACAAAACCCTCTTAAGTTTCCAGTGCCTTTGGGGATGATTCAAATCCTCAAATATTGGCAGGAATAGTGACTTTCAGATTAACATCCACCTATTGAAAATAAAAAAGAAAGCATCTCTTAACATTCCTGTTTGTTATAATGCAAATATACAATATTAAATTTTAATGATATATTTTGTAAATTGTAACTTGCTTGATTTTATAATTTTTGCATTTACAGTGGTATGTCCTACAGATGGGTTTTCCTAAAATGTACAATTTAAGGGTAACATGTAGCTGAACATATTGTTCTTTTCTATTGAGTCCACACTATTCTGGGCTTGACACTGTTTGTTTTGTTCTATGTATCGAGTTTTGTTTAAACTCCTTATAGTATATTTATCATAAAGTATCATGATTAAATATGTGAAAACATAATTACCATAAAGTACAATAGTAAAACAATGCTAGTGTCCATGTCACTACCACCGTTTTAATAAAGTACTTCATGGTAATCATGATAAAATGGTAAAAGTGACTTACTTCAATAATTCTGACGATGTTCATGAAGATGTCTCCCCTAATGCCAAGTGTAGTCACTTTGTCCACTGTCATACGGTGATTGTATCGTACAGTATACCAGGCCATTCACCATCACCTGAACAAATAAAATATAAGCTTATTTAATCAATTTGCTTAAAGCTTTGACAAACTTATGTAATTGCTCCATAATATCACACCTCATATCCTTTTGGTTTAACAACCATGATGATATCAAAGGCTCCTCCTTTGACAAACGGGCCTCCTGGTGTCTCGATGTAATTCTCATCCCATTTCCCATCCCTGCAGCTGTTACAGACCACAGAGTTAGAGTTCAAACGGGGGTTGAAGTGGAGAGCGATGTCATGAAGGTACTGCGGCCCAGTCTGCAAATTTATATCAAAGCTAGAAGAAATAGTTTTAACATTTATTTGACTTAAAAGTAAATTGAATAAAATGTTTACCTAATCTGCTCCACAACTGGTTGCATGTTTTTCACACTTAAGTGTTTCGGAACATCAAACCAATTTAAACAATAGTCAAGGACAACACAAGTAAACACAAAATGCAATTTGTAAATGAAGGTGTTTATTATTAAAGGTGAAAAAAATCCAAACCATCATGGCCCTGTGTGAAAAAGTGATTGCCCCTAAACCTAATAACTGGTTGGGCCCACCCTTAGCAGCAACAACTGCAAACGGCCGTTTGCGATAACGTGCAATGAGGCTTTTACAGCGTCCTGGAGGAATTTTGCCCACTCATCTTTGCAGAATTGTCCTAATTCAGTTACATTAGAAGGTTTTCGAGCATGAATGGCCTTTTTAAGGTCATACCACAACATCTCAATAGGATTCAGGTCAGGACTTTGGCTAGGCCACTCCAAAGTCTTCATTTTGTTTTTCTTCAGCCATTTGGTGGTGGACTTGCTGGTGTGTTTAGGATCATTGTCCTGCTGCAGAACCCAAGTTCGTTTCAGCTTGAGTACACGAACAGATGGTCGGACATTCTCCTTCAGGATCTCTTGGTAGACAGCAGAATTCATAGTTCCTTTTATCACGGCAAGTCTTCCAGGTCCTGAAGCAGCAAAACAGCCCCAGACCATCACACTACCACCACCATATTTTACTGTTGGTATAATGTTCTTTTTATGAAATGCAGTGTTCCTTCTACACCAGATATACTTGGACACACACCTTCCAAAGAGTTCCACTTTTGTCTCATCGGTCCACAGAATGTTGTCCCAAAAGTCTTGGGGATCATCAAGATGTGTTGTGGAGAAATTGAGACGAGCTTTGATGTTCTTTTTGCTCAGCAGTGGTTTTCTCCTTGGAACTCTGCCATGCAGGCCATTTTTGCCCAGTCTTTTCCTGATGGTGGAGGCATGAACGCTGACCTTAACTGAGGCAAGTGAGGCCTGCAGTTCTTTGGACGTTGTTGTGGGTCTATTGTGACCTCTTGGATGAGTCGTCGCGCGCTCTTGGGGTATTTTTGTGCGGCCGCCACTCCTGGGAAGGTTCACCACTGTTCCATGTCTTCGGCCATTTGTGGATAATGGCTCTCACTGTGGTTCGCTGGATTCCCAAAGCTTTGGAAATGGCTTTATAACCCTTTCCAGACTGATAGATCTCAATTACTTTCTTTCTCAATTGTTCTCTGCATTTCTTTGGGTCTCGGCATGATGTGTAGCTTTTAAGGATCTTCTGGTGGACCTTACTGTGTCAAGCAGCTCCTATTTAAGTGATGTCTTGATTGTGAACAGGTGTGGCGCCAATCAGGCCTGGGTGTGGCTAGAGAAATTGAACTCAGGTGTGGACAACCACAGTTATAGTATGTTTTAACAAGGGGGCAATCACTTTTTCACAAAGGGCCATGATGGTTTGGATTTTTTTCACCTTTAATAATAAACACCTTCATTTACAAATTGCATTTTGTGTTTACTTGTGTTGTCCTTGACTATTGTTTAAATTGGTTTGATGTTCCGAAACACTTAACTGTGACAAACATGCAAAGGAACAGGAAATGAGGAAGGGGGCAAACACTTTTTCACACCACTGTATACCCACAATATGATACAAGTGTAGAAGAACGTAGACCATTTCTCTCAATGGACAGATTTTTTCAATACAAGAAATTTTAAGTAGATTTTAATGAACTGTTGATGCATATTTCAAAATATGAAAACATAAGAGAATCTGTTCCTTTACCACAGGCTACATTTTAAAAATGTAATTTAGTTATTACAAATGAAAAAACACCCATATACATGCATGAACAGAAATGAGTAAGAATCTGATATATCTTTAACTGACCCATGACTGGCCCACTTCAATACTGCGCTTCGGATGAATGGAGAAGGGGACAGAGTCGCTGGCTTCACTCACTCCCACATCACTAACTGCTCTGTATCGGACCCAGTGTTGGTCTACTGGCTTTAGTCCAGTCAGTGTGATCTTGGTCTGTGCATCTGAAGTGTCTATGACTGTCCATTCATCAATGTCATCTTCTAAATCAGTTGGTGGTGTCGTCCTGTATTCAACTCTGAACCGTACCGTCTCTCCAGTTGGGGATTTTGAAAGCTTTAGGAGGACTTTCTCATCACTGGTCTGCACCAAAGGTAGAGGTGGTTTACATACAGGCTGGAACCTAGGATCTGTCAGAACACTTTTCTGGTAAAGTTGGATGGAGGTTCCTGGATTGGTGGGGTCAGATATGGAGGCAATGATGAATTTGATTCTCTTCTCATTTTTATTGGCCTTTAAAAAGCTTGTAAAGTGAGAAATATTCTGCTTCATGCTCGCAGAAATGTCAGGAGAAGTGAACCAAGGCTGTGTGACTTGGAGAGAGAAATCACCCTCACTTGTTTGATCCAACATTGTAAATCTTTCAAGGTTCTCAAAGTCTTGCATAGCCACAAGGTAGGAGTCTTCAAACTTGAGAGATGTAAAAGACAAACATATCGCCACATCAACATTAGCTTCCAAGAGGATGGAGCTGAATGAGCAAGATGATTTCACAACTGTGAGGTCCTTCAGCCAACTGGTATAGGAACTCAGAATATTTAATTCAGTTGTAACATCATCTAACCATTTGTTCATGTTGCTAGCAGTGAAGGGTGATGTGTCATGGATTTTCAGGATGTCCCCCAATGCCTTGTCCTCTTGTGTCCCACCCCGAATAGCTGGCAAAAGTCTGGAGAGTGCAGTCTGGAATGATCTTGTATAATTCTTTTGTAATGTCTGAAACCTTAACAACCTGTCTTTTAGATCAGGGAAATCATTTGTTATTTGGTTTTTGATCAAATCATTGCATCTCCTCTCCTCTTCCCCGAGCTCCTCCAGCAAATGTTCTGATTTATCCACCAGAATCACACTGATTTCTCTCACCAACTTTGCAGCCTTATCATCCAAAAGTGTCAGAGGATATAGCCATACATTCAGTGGCACACCTTTATGTTGTTGTTGCTTTATCAGAGTGGGCAACTTCTTGTACACTTCCAGGGATTCCTTGTATGTGGTGGGGTTTTGTTCAAGCTCAAAGTCACCATAAAATGTGACACTGATATTCTCAGCCAGTTGTTTTTCCTCTTCATTCATCTTTAGGGATGCTTCCCCCTCAATGGAAATGGTAGGGATCTTCTTGACCACTGCATGAAGGTTTCCTTCAACAGACTGTTTGTTCTCATTTTCAGCAGTTACATGATCAAACACCATGAAAGCCTGAGCTCCATACAGTACAGCTGTAACTACATGGGTGGCTGTTTTCTGGTCAAATACTTGTGGATAGGTGATATTGCCAAGCTCCCTCATAGTGAGTTGTTCAAATGTTGTGGTCTGGCTGTAGTGCATAGTAACTCTGCACTGACGTGCTGAGGATTTGTTATCACGCAGGTACTTGGCCGATCCTCCAACTTCCACCAAACCACAGAGGAAACTGGCTTTAAGGGAAGCACATATATCTAGGAGATTGGCCTTATCACTGAGGGTGTCTGAGGCAGCAAACTTCAGATGTGTTTTCGGCTGCTGATGTACATCAAGGTCATCACGCAATGCTTTCTTATCCCATAAAGTAACACCTGAAACAAGAAATTGATAAGAAATGATAGCTGCATCATGAATATTTTTCATTCATCAACTTTTTCTGATGATATATGATTTACTTTTTACACCACAGTGCAGATGAATGCTCAATTCTGATTGGTCAGAATGTCTTGATTAATTTTCCAATAACAAAATCTCTAACAGTAGTACAGCTGCAAAACACACATTTATATTAACATGCTTGTTTTAGTACAGTATATTTCTATAGAATCAACTCAAACAGATTTGTATAGCAAATGCTCCACATAAAAAAATAAAATAAAATCCAAAAATTGTTTATAGGCTGAAGTTGACTGTGAGGAGATATAAGAGCTTATCAGAGCTTATCAGAGCTTTGTAACAGTCAGAGACAATGGGAAAGTCATTAGGATGGAGTGCTTTTTAGCTTTTGGTAATATGACAAGCTGCGTTAAAAAAAATCTTTAATAACTTCACAAGACAAGAACAAAAAAAAACAAACAGTGCATTTAAATATGTGTGATGGCTTGCAAATACTCTTCAAATTTTGACATGTTGTTCTACTTTATAGTTCTGAAAATATTCTAGCATTTTAAATGTTGCCAAAATGAAAAAGGAGAAAATAATACTAAAGATTTCTTTCCAGGTCTGTTCAAAGACACACCTACTTCTACATGTATTACACTGTTTACTCCTGGAAAACATTTACTGCCAAATTATAAGTTTACAATAGGACATGCGTATTATCACTTTGATTATCAGCATCACTCACATCACTCTTCATCTCGTCATCTGAGATAAAAGCAGAGGTGTATCTACAGGGCAGTCAATTGCCTGGGGCCCCACATATAGAGAGGGTCCCCGAATGCTGGTCATTTTAATAATCATACATTTTCAGCTTAAAATCCTTTGCAGCAACATCTCAGAACCCCCTAAAAAGGGGCTCCTTTGCTCTTCTAATTTTTTAAAATTCACCTGAAAAATGAACCTATCTGGCAATCAGAAGTGCAAGGGAAATCAAGAGGAGGAGAAAAAGAAGAAAGAGGATGCTTTTAAACGTCACTCATGGTCATTTCGTTATATAGCTGATTTCTGTCCGTACGAACATTTATGAAAATATAATTATTTACACAGTTCTGTTGGCTAGATTTTTTTTATTAATGTATTTTCATTAGGCCATTTAAACATTTAAAAACTTCATCTGTTGTCTTTAACATTTAAAATTCAGCAATCAGAATATTGTTAATGAAATATTGACACTAACTCATCCAGTTTAAATACTTTGAAAAAGTGAGTGATTGAACCTTGTTTACTGGTTTAAGTTTGGAACATATGAGGGAGAGCAGGTACAGTCATATGGGCTTTTGATAAAATCTAGCTAGTTGTCATAATGTCAGACAACAGAAAATATGACAGTAGAGCACAAAAACAGAGTTGGATTTTAAATGACTGTGCTGCAAATATATCCTGAAGACCTGACTTGTAAAAGGTAAGGACCGAACTAAGTAGAACTATTTCATTTTAGAGATTTAGTTTGGACTAGCTTTAGCATGGCTTGACACATTGCTGTTTACAATCCATAGCAGTGTTGTATGAGCTGTGTAGAGGTTTGATTTGGATACACTGTTTGATTTGTGTCTCTTGTACTGTGGTAAAATTAGTTTAATATTCAGATAATTGGGTCAAGAGCACACCATGAACAGAATACCAGCCGGACTATTGTAAAACAACATATGAATTTGATCTCTTAAGGAACCATCTACACCTGTTTGTCAGGACACTCTTGATTCTATGGAAGTCCAGAAACGCCCTGATTTTTTTTTTCAGAATTATTTAACCAAAATTTTAATTCTTGATCACAAATGATTTTTTTTAAATAAAAATGCATTATTGGCCATACATATTTTACATCAGGGAGCAGCTTTACAGAAAGTAGCTGGTGCAATGTTAGATAGCGCATTCAACATTAGTTGGTTGCAATGAATTGTGACGATTTTAGGCCCGGTGGCTTAGTGGTTAGCACATTTGCCTCACAACTCCAGGGTATGGGGTTCCATTCCCGCCGGGGCCATGTGTGTGCGGAGTTTGCATGTTCTCCCCGTGCTGTGGGGGTTTCCTCCAGGTTTTTAGTTAACTGTTTTGTTATATCACCCTTGATGTTTGCTTGTTGGAGCAGTTATAGATTCATGTCATGGTGTATAGATCCCCAACATTGGTTCAAGCCCAAGGATTCCCATCTTTGCAAGTCTATTCCTGGTGTTTAGTTTTGATAATTTCAGTCTAACTTTATCCTTTATCTTGACTCACTCTCAATCCCCTTAAATCTCAATCCTTACTCAGTCTTGGCTAATCCTGGTCTTGGACTTTGTCTTGAACTTGACTATAGTCTTGACTACAGATTAATGACTGATATGGTGATGTTTTCTGTTAGGAGACATTATTTTAACTTTCATGGAAGGAGTCTCCAATGTCAGTACTTTGCAGACTTTGTTCTTTTTATACTCAATTTATTTTGCAAATTGTATATCTGTAAACTCCTTTTCCTCAATTAATGTAATAATTCATCAAACAATCAATGTTGTCTGTTTTCATGTTGTCATAAAAATTTGTCATTTATTATTAGCCCCCCTCCCCGGCAAACGGTTCAGAGGTAGGTTAAAGTGAAGCGCTATGAATACTTTCCAGATGCACTGTATAGCAATGACTATGAGCTTATAAAATTAATAATTTATTATTATTTTTCCCCCTCCAAACACTTCAGAGGTAGGTCGAACAACTTCTGGTATTTCATTATTGCATACAGTATGTACATAGCATGGCTAATTATTGACATTAATATATTTTATGGCAACCATCTTTAGACTGCAAGTAGTGAACTAAATGGGGTGTAAATTGCACCTGGAATAAAGGTGTCCCTGCGGCAATCATACAGCATGCCGGGATACAGAGGTCTTCCCAGGGCAGCTATTTCCATGCATCTGGAATCCATGTCTGTTGCAAGAGAAAATAAAAAAGGACAAAGGATTATTGAAAAATTCATAAAAATGTGCAGTTGTAAATGTGACAGTGTGGCACAATCAGGGACATAGTCTTAAGATAACAATGTGGAAAATATTCTTTGATTTTCAAAAACCTTGCTGAAGTTCTACAAAATTAGACTTATTGAGGGGAAAAATATCAAAATGTCTATAGCTTAGTAGTGCATTTCTTGTCTTTTGTATGACGAGGTCTCTTATGTAATATGCTGTATTGGTGCATTCATTAATGGCAAACTTTATTTGCATACAAACATTTTTCTGTAATATTTAATTTTGGGCCAAAAATAAATTGCCTACTTATGTATTGTTTTAGACAGTTACTGAGTACTAACACTAAGCAGTTTTCATAGTTATGAATTTTACAAAACCTCTCATGTAGCCTTAACATAGTACCAAAAGTTTGGTTTTGTTTACCAGTCATCTGCATCTTCTAGATTACTAAATAGATTTGAATGTAAGGGCAAACTTTTTTATTTGAGAAGCAACTCATGATAACAATCACTCGGACAGCAGAAAGTTTTAGACTGAACTTGTCAGTGTGTTTAATTTTACAGTTAGACTTAGAAATCAGATGAACAGGGATGTTTTGACTCTAACATGCCATCTGGTGGTAATGAATGCTGTTTACATTGCATCTGCCATGCATTCAGTATACACCAGGTCCCAAAAATGAAAATAGAAAGCAAAACTGCATCACAGTTCCGCACAGAGAGAGAAAGACTTGACTTTATTAAATACAAATTTTGGTATATTTACATATTCACATATATGAAAATTTAATTTTCCTTTTAAAAATGAAGAGAGAAAGAACTAGAAGAAGAAGAAAGATAAGAAGAAGAAGAAGAAGAAGAAGAAGGAAAGAAAAAAAGAAGAAGGGAAGAGAAAAGAAAAGAGAAACCCCCCACAGAGACCACCCCCGCCCACACAACCCCCCCCACCCCCCACCCCACCCCAAAAAAAAAAAACACATACTCAGTCCTCTCGTGCTTTAGACATATCTGGGAAACGGTTAATCAGTACACTCCGAAGACATTCTGCATACAATATATTTCCTCGTTTGCGACTGTTGCCCATTTCCTTAACCTGTGACGCCTCCTAGGTGACAATACAGCCATGGTGTGCTGTGCAGTTTTAATGAAGGCCCTCTTGTCCGGAAAGAAGTTTGTCAGCAGGATGTTCCGTTTTCCTTTAGTCATTTTTAGAAAATGATTAATCTGTTCTGCGGTGTAAAGTTGTTCAGGTTGTTGTGGGCGGTTAAAACCACATGGTTGTTCTGTGGTGACCTCTTCCTCCTCCATGTTTTGTGAGGGATTCTTCCCCTGCAGATCCTTCACTGGACTCTGAACCCAAGTCTTCTGACATCTCATCATTACGCTGTCTTTGTTTAGACTGGTTCCCCACCTTTTCCAACTTCTCCCCTGTTATTTCCGGTTTAGAATTTTTATTTTCAACGTTTGTGTCCTGTTGGTCCTTCTGCTGCGGTCATACGGGGTCACCCGCTCAACCGGTAACGGCTTTGTAGGGCTTGAAAGAAAAACGCTTTTTGTGGTATCGGTATTACTGCTGGTATGGGCACGGGTGTCGGTATTACTGCTTGTATGGGCACGGGTGTCGGTATTACTGCTTGTATGGGCACGGGTGTCGGTATTATCGCTGGTGTGGGCACGGGTGTCAATGCTATTCACTGGGTGCTGTGATTACCTTGGCGGTGTGGTCCTCACTAACCACTCCTTCCTGTGATCTCGCAGTGTGGTTACCCCCCTCTGCTCCAGGCTCCTGTTCTGCGGTGACCTCCTTCTGGCTGTCTCCGCGCTGCTGCTGCTGCTGCACCCCGGCCGTGTCTCCCCCGGAGTTCCCCGGTTGCGCAGCTCTGCGCAGGCAGCTCAGCCGTTTGTGTCCGATCTCCTCACACACAAAGCACCTCAGGCGCTTGGTGGTGGCGAAGACGGTGTAGCTGCTGTTGCCATGTTTACAATTAAAGATAACATCCAGCATTTGATCTCGGTTATTAAGAAACATGTACGCCTGTCTCCGAAAAGACAGGATGTGTTTCACCGCGGAGTCTTTACAGCCGAGCCGGAGTTCAGTCATGGGGCCGGCGAACTTGCCGAAGTGGGCCAGCTCCTTCATTATCAGTTCATCTTGTACGAAGGAGGACATGTTAGAAATTACAACCCTTGTCGCAAGAGCAGAAAGGGAGGTAACGTGTAGCATGTCACCATTTAGCAATATTCCATTAGTACACAGCGTGTTGGTGAGTATTTCTTTTTTCAGGAAGATCACCACAGCTTTGTTCATTCGGGAGGAGGAGTAGATGTTCTCACACCCAAACCGCTCTCCCACCGCTAGCAGAACCTCCTCCACCTGTTCTCCATGCACCGGCACAGATCTGATGCCATGGCGGAGAGACAGCCTCTCCCCCACGGCCTCGGAGGCCATGGCATCCTGCTCACTGTCTCCCACTCTCAAACCTTCACCATCCACCGATACTCACATGACTTAACATTCAATACATTAAATGAACGAAAAAGAAAAAAATATAAACTCGTAGAAGAAAAAACTTTGGCGGAAAAACATCAAACCACTCTTACACGCTCAACACACCATGCTCACTCCTCCACCGAGCATGCGCGCTGAGAGAGAGAGTGTGTGTGTGGGGGGGAGGGGCAGTGTCAGGGGTTTTGTGGACTTCTCCTGCTTTAAGAATAGAGAGATTGAATGCTTTTAAGATTTTTGCACTTACAATAAATGCAATATAATATAGGAAATTCAATAAATTCCATAACCATCTTACTTCATACATGCAAGTCTCATTTGTCTCGGTCACTGTTGAAAATGCAGATTTTGGCTAGACTTAAATCACAAAGAAAAGTACACACACTTCATACACTGTCACCAGAGCTCATCAGTGGCTGAACTAGAGTTACATGGGATGGCCAGGGTGTGGCCACTGCTACATTCGACACACACACACACACACACACACACACACACACAAGTTCGGATCATTTTACTGACTCGGATCTTTGAATCTCGTTCAGCAAAATAAACGAATCTTTTTTCAAGTCATTTCATTAATTTCAGCAGAATATAATTAAAATGTTCGATGTTAAATTCCCCAACACATCTAGTATTTACACAAATGTTCATCAAATTTGGAATAAAAAAAATAAACAATAGGCTAATGCAGCCATTGACAAATTATGAGGAACAGAAATGATTCATTAATAGCTTCAGGCTATGCAGTCTGTTAGTCCGCCTCACCTCCCCGCAATGCGTTCTTATCCCATAAAGCAGCGGTCCCCAACCTTTTTTCCGCCATGGACCGGTTTAATATCAGACAATATTTTCACGGACCGGCCTTTAAGGTGTGGCGGATAAATACAACAAAATAAAATGATAGGACCGGCATAAAAACTGGGGTATTTTAAAAATATAATAATAAACGTCAATCCAATGTGAAATCGCAATTTTATTAGCAGCGTCCTCGTAACATCCTCTCTCCCCTAACGCTCTCTGGTCTCTATGGTAAGGTTTCAGCGGATCACGCGTCAAGAGTGAGTCGTAGAAGGATGTAACGGAGAGAATCCGGTCATTTTTCAAAATAAAATACGGTTCAGATCCAGATAATAATTAAAACGGAAAAAATGTAAGTTATTTATTCTTTCTGTGCGGCCCGGTACCAAATGACCACGGACCGGTACCGCTCCGCGGCCCGGGGGTTGGGGACCGCTGCCATAAAGTAATAGCTGAAACGAGAAAGTGAAACCAGGGCACCAGCTGCGTACCGAGGAGGGGCGTTTGCAATACCGAAAGGGGGCGATGGGGTAACGCAAAGTAGCCTATTCCCAACTAGATAAACATATGCAACCCAGACCCCGACCCCAACGCCCCCCCACACACACACACACCCCACACCCCCCGCCGCCGCCCGTACACACACACTAAACACCAGCGTCCACCTGATCCCACAGCTGATTACATTTTACATGACACATGCCAATACATCTTTAGATAGCAGAATTTTTTGCTTTCTCATAGGCTGTGGTCTCTGGGCATTATAAATGTGGCTGCCACTGACTTTATCATTAAAAAAAAAAGCTACCGAAGAATTGTATTAAAGTTTTTTTTCTGACGTTCAAGCACAGAGCATTGAATAGCCTAATCTTAATATGCAACCATATTACTACATACAATAAAAAGCAAAATACATTTTATACATTCAAAATACGTATGTAGCCTGTCTAGTAATGGCTGGAGTAGCTACCATCACAAATATAAATGATATTTTGGATACACCAATTCAGAAGTTTTCACCAATTATTTAGCCATCAAAAGTATGGGAAAATATTTCACCTGCTAGGGTGAGAGGAGGCAGGACCACAGGTGATTGCAGTGAGAGTTTAGTCTTCTAAATCTGAAATTGGCAGAAAAAGATAGGTTGCTTCTGCTTCTTCTTCTCAGTGCAGTGGAGCTGTGATGTGATGAACGAATGACTCGAACTCGAAGACTAGAGACGTGACTAATCATTTCTATTTCCCATACAGAACCTATAGGGATGTTGCTGCGCATGCACAGTCAACACAAAATGAACGAATCACTCTGAGACAACTCGTTGTTACTGAGTCATATTAAAGATTCGTTCAGAATTAATGAATCGTTCGTGAACTACACTTAACTAACATACAGAGTTGGATTTCCATGTTTTTGAGGGAAATTAAAAAACTATTTCCCTTCTGTACAAAACCTATAATACTATCCATCACCTAATCATCACAAAAATGCATTTTTAAAAATGTAAAAATAAATAAATAAATAAATAAATAAAAATAAAATAAAATAAAATAAAATAAAATAAAATAAAATAAAATAAAATAAAATAATAATAAAATAAAATAATATAAAATAAAATAAAATAAAATAAAGTAAAATAAAAATACTACTACTACTACTACTACTACTACTACTACTACTACTACTAATAATAATAATAATAATAATAATAATAATAATAAACATTTAAATTAAGATTTTTGCACTTACAATAAATGCAATATAATATAGGAAATTCAATAAATTCCATAACCATCTTACTTCATACATGCAAGTCTCATTTGTCTCAATCACTGTTGAAAATGCAGATTTTGGCTAGCCTTAAATCACAAAGAAAGTACACACACTTCATACACTGTCACCAGAGCTCATCAGTGGCTGAACTAGAGTTACATGGGATGGCCAGGGTGTGGCCACTGCTACACTCGACACACACACACACACACACACACACACACACACACACACAGACACACAGACTTTATCCTAAAAAAAATTGGTTACCGAAGAATTGTATTAAAGTTTTTTTCTGACGTTCAAGCACAGATTATTGAATAGCCTAATCTTAATATGAAAACATACTACATACAATAAAACGCAAAATACATTTTATACATTCAAAATACGTATGTAGTTTGTCTAGTAATGGCTGGAGTAGCTACCACCACAAATATAAATGATATTTTGGATACACCAATTCAGAAGTTTTCACCAATTATTTAGCCATCAAAAGTATGGGAAAATATTTCACCTGCTAGGGTGAGAGGAGGCAGGACCACGGGTGATTGCAGTGAGAGTTTAGTCTTCTAAATCTGAAATTGGCAGAAAAAGATAGGTTGCTTCTGCTTCTTCTTCTTAGTGCAGTGGAGCTGTGACGTGATGAACGAATGACTCGAACTCGAAGACTAGAGACGTGACTAATCATTTCTATTTCCCATACAGAACCTATAGTGATGTTGCTGCGCATGCACAGTCAACACAAAATGAACGAATCACTCTGAGACAACTCGTTGTTACTGAGTCATATTAAAGATTCGTTCAGTATTAATGAATCGTTCATGAACTACACTTAACTAACACACACAGAGTTGGGTTTCCATGTTTTTGGGGGAAATTAAAAAAACTATTTCCCTTCTGTACAAAACCTATAATCCTATCCATCACCTAAGCATCACAAAAATGCATTTTTAAAAATGTAAAAAAAAATATATATATATATATATAAAATAAATAAATAAATAAATAAATAATAATAATAATAATAATAATAATAATAATAATAATAATAATAATAATAATAATAAACATTTAAATTAAGATTTTTGCACTTACAATAAATGCAATATAATATAGGAAATTCAATAAATTCCATAACCATCTTACTTCATACATGCAAGTCTCATTTGTCTCAGTCACTGTTGAAAATGCAGATTTTGGCTAGCCTTAAATCACAAAGAAAGTACACACACTTCATACACTGTCACCAGAGCTCATCAGTGGCTGAACTAGAGTTACATGGGATGGCCAGGGTGTGGCTACTGCTACATTCGACACACACACACACACACACACACACACACACACACACAAGTTCGGATCATTTTACTGACTCGGATCTTTGAATCTCGTTCAGCAAAATAAACGAATCTTTTTTCAAGTCATTTCATTCATTTCAGCAGAATATAATTAAAATGTTCGATGTTAAATTCCCCAACACATCTAGTATTTACACAAATGTTCATCAAATTTTGAATAAAAAAATAAACAATAGGCTAATCCAGCCATTGACAAATTATGAGGAACAGAAATGATTCATTAATAGCTTCAGGCTATGCAGTCTGTTAGTCCGCCTCACCTCCCCGCAATGCGTTCTTATCCCATAAACTTTATGGGATAAAGTAATAGCTGAAACGAGAAAGTGAAACCAGGGCACCAGCTGCGTACCGAGGAGGGGCGTTTGCAATACCGAAAGGGGGCGATGGGGTAATGCAAATTAGCGTATTCCCAACTAGATAAACATATGCAGCCCAGACCCCTAACCCGCCGCAAACAAACAAACAAACAAATAAATAAATAAATCCATCCATCCATCCATCCATCTTCAACCGCTTAGTCCTGCTTCAGGGTCACGGGGAACCTGGAGCCTATTCCAGGAAGCATCGGGCACAAGGCGGGGTACACCCTGGACAGGGTGCCAGTCCATCGCAGGGCACAATCACATACACACTCACACACCCATTCATACACTACGGACAATTTACCAAGCTGCCAATCAACCAACCATGCATGTCTTTGGACTGGGGGAGGAAACCGGAGTACCCGGAGGAAACCCCCGCAACACAGGGAGAACATGCAAACTCCGCACACACATGGCCCCGGCAGGAATCGAACCCCGGACCCTGGAGGTGTGAGGCGAACGTGCTAACCACTAAGCCACCGTGCGCCCCAAATAAAAAAAAATATATAATAATAATAATAATAATAATAATAATAATAATAATAATAATAATAATAATAATAATAATAATAATAATAATAATAATAATAATAATAATAATAATAATGTAGTATGTATGATTTGGTATGATTTATAAGCTGTTGTCCTCATGGGGACCAAGAATTTCTGGTGTTGATAATAATAACATGGGCAAGAATTGGGTCACTGTGTCTATAAATGTTGAACATCCAACAAAAAACCCTCCCTTATGTCTCTCCATTTCTTTTCATGTTTAACTGATCCTATGCAAAAATATGACAGTCTACTGCATGCACAGAAAGCCAAGCATTCAGTATAAACCAGGTCCCAAAATAGAAATAGAAAGAAAAACTGCATCACAGTTCTGCTCTCTCTCTCTCTCTCTCTCTCTCTCTCTCTCTCTCTCTCTCTCTCTGTGTGTGTGTGTGGTGGCAAGGGTTCTGTAGACTGCTGTTTTGTTTTTGTTTTTTTGTTTTTTTTTAAGAATAGAGAATTTTTGTATACCACAAAATAAAATTTTAGAATGCAAATTAAAGATTACAATTTTTTATAATTACGAATTCACAAATTCAAAATAATATTTAAACTCAGAATGTTTCACTTACAATACATTAAAATTTCTAAAAGTATGATACTAACTCCATAACTATTTTACTTCATACATGCAAGTCTCATTTCTCAGTCAGTCAGTTAAAATCACAAAGAAACATATTTAAAGGCATTGTAATTATTTTCATGTGTGATTTAATTATTATATTAGTCATGATATTAAGTTAATAAAAAGTATTAAAAAAAAGAATACACACTGAACAAATATTATCTACAGTCATCCTTACCTGAAATGCTGTCTCAAGTTTCTGATCAGTCCTGAGTTAATGGAACCAGTAGAGATGTAGCAGGAAGGAGACCAGATTTAAGAACAGATGTTGAGATGGGTGGAGAAATATGCTGACATACACTCACTAACACCAATAAAGGCCATAAGTGACATAGAAACAAATTATAGGCGTGCCTTGATGTGTATATTATAATAATTAAGAACATACTGTCATGAGAAAAAAAGTGCACAATTTGAGAAATTTTGGCCCACTCTTCTTTAAAGCATTGCTTCAGATCATACATGTCTGAGGTCTGAACTTTGACTTGGCCATCCCAACACCTTGATTTTTTCTTCTTTAGCCATTCAGATGTGTATTGTGCTTGGGATCATTGTCTTGTTGCATGACCCAATTGTGGCCCAGCTTAAGCTGCTGGACAGATGGCCTCACATTTGTCTCAAGAATATTCTTGTATAAAGTGGAGTTTATCGTTGTGCCAATGACTGCAAATTGCGTAGGTCCTGTGATTGCAAAAGAAACCTGAATCATCACCCCTCCACCATCGTGCTTCATACTTTGTATGAGGTTCTTGTGGTGATGCTCTGCATTTGGTTTTTACCAAACATGGTGCTGTGCATCATGAACACACATCTCCACCTTGGTCTCATCTGAATTCAGGAAGAAGTTTACACAGACACACGGAGTTCAGTGCAAAAGCGTCTTAGTTTAACGATACAGAAAGCATAGTCTATATACATATTGATAAAGAATGATAAATGTTAATTGGAACAGGTCACAGATAAACTCAGAACATCTATTATGTAGACATTTCTTTTTTTCTTTAGCCATTCAGATGTGTATTTGCTGTTGTGCTTGGGATCATTTTCCTGTTGCATGACTTTATTTTGACCTAGCTTAAGCTGCTGGGCAGATGACCTCAGATTTGTCTTAAGAATATTCTTGAATAAAGTTGAGTTTATCATTGTGTCAATGACTGCACCTTTCTTAGTTCCTGTGGCTGCAAAACATACCTGAATCATCACGCCTCCACCATCATGCTTCACGCTTATTTTGAGGGTTTGTGGTTTGTGGCTCTGCATTTGGTTTTTACCAAACAAGGTGCTGTGCATGATGAACAAACATCTCTATCTTGGTTTCGTAAGTCCAGAGGATATTGTTTGTTAAGTTCTTGTCTTATACCAGTCACAGAACCAGAATTTGAACCCTGCTCTGGCATATTTCCCCGCATCTGAATTCAGGAAGAAGTTTACACAGACCCACGGAGTTAAGTGCAAAAGCTTCTTAGTTTAATGATAATGCCCCTGGGCCTGTGTCATTTGTTTCATGTAACCCCCTGTTATGACTTCCATACATTTGTATAGTCCTTGTGAATTACTCAACAAAGTGCGGCTCTGTTCTTCAACTTTCAGAGGAGTCCAGTTTCCACTGTCACAGAGCATTCCACTATTAACCGAAACTGAAATACATTACATGTTGTTACATAATCTGTTTACAGTGTATGAAAGGCAGAAAGGAAAGGCACATTATGGCATCTGGCATGCTATACG